>JABMCL010001476.1:422500-572500 GCA_018857735.1 Alviniconcha marisindica
CGAATCTTTTGTTTGAGCATATTTTCAGACAACGTAGGCAAAGAATCAAGCATTTATTGAAAAGATTCCTGACCCATAACACTGAATAAAGAAGTAATTGCCTTGAAAATGGTTTTCACCAGTCTTGCGACTTTATGAGCGAGACATCCGGGGAAGAAGGAAAAAAAGAAAGAAAGAAAGAAAAACGAACAAACAAAAAAACGAACGAGAAAGCGAGAAAGCGTGAAACAACTCCAGTACACCACCGCTAAACTCAATCAGCCAAGGTCGAACAAGGCAGCACCTATGCATCGACACACGGCAGGTGAAAAAGTTGTAAAGGGAAAACAGCTTTGACTGCCCTTCGCGTAAAGGAACAAGCAGACCATCCATCGTAAATTACAGATGAGCCTTTTTGCTGGACACACGCATTGTGTTGTGTGTTGGACAGAGAGACTGAAACCATGTGAGAGTGATGACGTAATCATCGTTACAACTTCAAATATAAAAACGTTATTTTTCTATGGAATAGTTATATCAGTGACTTAAACAGCCTAGAAACAGTGATGTGTGTGTGTGTGTTCTTTGTGTTTGTGTGCGTGTGTGTGCGTGCGCGCGCGCGTGTGTCAGTGTGTGCCGCAGTGCACGGGCGCAGGCGCGTACGTGCGCCTACGGTGTGCGTGCGTGCCGTACGGCTGTGCGGCGTGTGACGTCGCGCGGCGGCCGCGACTATGAGCATGTGTGTAGGCTTCGCCGCCTTCCACGAACAAAACATATATTAATTTTAGCTTTGTCAGCATTTGAACCGGGAAGAAAAATTAAATGACAAAGGCTAAAACGCTGACCCATCATAATAGATTATTATTCAGTTAGTGTTTGAATACCGGCTTGCCGCATAAAATCGAATTCATCGTTAATGCCGTTATTTTCACAGACTGACCCTGCTGATCGATTGCTGATTGGGTTGTTTTTTGTTTTTGTTTTTAATTTCTGGAGGTCTGTCATTGTTTTGGTGTAACTTGTTGAAATATGTTTTCATCTGGATAATTGTAAGATCAGTCACTCTAATATCAGTCACTTATATGGGAAAAGACTTTAAATACAAAAACTGAGGAAGAACTGATCCAAAATTTAACAAAAACAGCAAAAACTTGCAAGAATGGAGTTCCATAAGCTGCGCATATCGTAGTGAAATGACTGCACAGCGGCACGTGCAGTTTACTTGATCTACGTACATTATGTCAATTCAGCGTACTACTACACGTTTTGCTCAGTCCTTACAGTAATGTCCCGGGTCGTTGCCGTACGGGCATGATTGCAAGACTTGGTTTCTGTATCACAAGTTTTATCGCCTTTAACAACTGTCGGAAAGTTGCACGCTACAACAACATCTCTTTGTCCCCCGCCTCTGGGCTTTGTGTGGGACAGACCTATATATATTTGATCAGTGAAAAGAGAGAGTGTTTGACGTTGCTAAGACCAGAGCGTCCTGTGGAATGAGGTTGTCAGGTGCTTGGGTCATGTGATCAAACAAACATGGCTGACTTGTAAGCGCTCCATTCAGAATGGAAAAGAAGCTAGTCACACGCTTTATCCATCTGGACTGGACTCAAAGTGAACATATTAAGGTAATGTATTGTGATTATGACGATTATTTTGACAACTTTGTTCGATGCGTGGGCTCTCAGTAAATGTATAACAATGTTGGCTCCCGGCCGAACGCGACATTCGTCGTCTCCGTGTGTTTCAATGGCGGCCCCCACTTGGTATTTTTGTCTTATTCTTTTTCACAGCGGTATGGATGTAGAGACCTCTGTGCATGATAGGAATGTAAATCGTCAACGTCAAAAGTTTCAGCTTTACAGTTTACGCGCTTTGATGTGAGTTGAGTGTCTACTGGCTAGAATACGCTGTATTGTGCATACAACGTATAGTTCGTAAAATTGTACTAATCTAGGACTGCAATACTTAGTTTCCAAAGTAAAAAATGCCTTTGAAAACTCTAAGTAAATGTATAATGAAAAGAGAGATATGCGTTCTTTTTATTTTATCTTATGGAAGAATGCAAGGTAACACTATTAGGCAGTGAAAGTGACGATACAACCAGCGGTACCAGCGTTTCAACTACCGTTACTGTACCAACACATTCTTTCCCTGTGCAATCCAGCGCACTAGCTTCCAGCGGAAGAAATACGGTCTCCTCTCCCTTGGCACCATAATTTTGAAAGCGTCATTAAATCAGCAATAGACTAATTTGCGAGACTCCTTCTTCTTGCTTCTGAGACCCTCGCCTGCCCCCCCCCCCCCCCCCCCCCACCAACTCCACCCCTCTCCCCCCCAAATAAAAAAATAAATAAATAAATAAGAAGAAGCAACAACAACAACAACAACAATAACAATAACAACACACACACACACACACACACACACACACACACACACACACAGAAGAAGAAGAAAAGAAAAAAGGGAAAAACCACACACACACCACCCAATAATAACAAACAAATAACAAGAACAAACTGCAGAGCAGACTACACAAAGGATGTCATAGTTCAGGAGCTGTGTGAGAGTCGAGGTGGCCGTCCTGGGCTGTCCGTCCTAATGAGTCTTCTGGTTTCTGTGGACGTAAAGAATTATTGAACCATGCTTCAGCATTGGTCACAACTTGTCCCAAATATATATATGTCAACTGACATCTGAGGACATTAAGCAACACTTCATCATCTACACAAAGGTTCTTCTGCTTCAGCCAGTGCAACATACTATTGACTGGAACAGCTTGCTTGTCCAAGGATGTGCCCTCTTTTCCCACCTGAAACTCCAAGCACTGGTGTATGACATCCTTCCTCCAACCACTGCCATAGTTAATTATGCCATAGGTCTAAAAAAAAGACAGCTAATGGACATTTTTTTGTTCCTGCTCAAGTGGCAGTAAGTTTGTAACAACTCAGATTATATAAGGCATTTCTTTTATAACCACCCACGTTGCTTAAATGCCAGCACAAATTCAACCAAAATCATTTGAATCGAGATGGAACTTATTTTTTTTACCCATGGTGGATGTGCCTTATGTTTACGTGCATGCTTCAGCGCTGTGCTTCAACAGTCTTATTAGTACCCACACTTTTTGGAAGGCTCTGACAGTGTCAGTGGACAGATGTGCAGAGATAGAGTGCTCCTACAGTGGCATAACCAATTCTGGCAGAGTTTCGAGGAATGGGTCAGAAAGTGATGCTCGGAGTGTGCTCCCACCCTTGAGTCCTTCGAGTCCCAAATGTCCAAATGCAATATATGTATTATATATATATAATATTGATAAAAACCCTCCCCCCCCCTTTTTGTTGTTGTTGTTGTTGTTGTCCCCCCAGCACCCTCCCTACAGTAAGTCTTTCACAGGACAAGGTGAAGTTGGTCATATAACGGAAGAAGAAGGAGAAGAACTAATACATTTTTTCTCCAGGACTGTTATGGACTGCAGTAATGTACAGCCCACTGCCGCTGCCAGACCAAGATCTGTCCTACCCCTTTAATAGCCCAAGATGTTCTCTCTCTCTCTCTCTCTCTCTCTCTCTCTCTTCTCTCTCTCTCTCTCTCTATATCTATATATATATATATATATATATATATATATAATATAAGTAAATATCCTGTAAGGTCAAGATCTGACGGGTAAAACATTTTAGACAGTGGCTGAGGAGAAGAAGAAGAAAGGGTTATCATGTGAGTCGGTGCTTTGCAAGTCTTTGTTCTGTTATGTGAATCAGTGCTTTGCAGTCTTTGTTCCATCTAGTGAATTAGCATTTTGCAGTCTTTGTTCTGTCTTGTGAATCAGCCATTTGCAGTCTTTGTTCCATCATGTGAATCAGCATTTTTTTTGCAGTCTTTGTTCCATCATGTGAATCAGCACTTTGCAGTCTTTGTTCCGTTGTGTGAATCAGTGCTTTGCCATCTTTGTTCCATCATGATCATAAGAATCAGTGCTTTTCAGTCTTTGTTCTGTCATATGAATCAGTGATTTAATTGCAGTAATTGTTCTCTCCTGTGAATCAGCACTTTGCAGTTCTGTCCTTTGAATCAGTGCTTTGCAAGTCTTTGCTCTGTCTGATTCACAGTGCTTTACAGTCTTTGTTCTGTCATGTGAATCTGTGCTTAGCTGTCTGTGTTCTGTCATGTGAATCTGTGCTTTGCTGTCTTTGTTCTGTCATGTGAATTGGTGTTTTGCAGTATTTGTTCTGTCAGGTGAATCTGTGCTTTGCTGTCTTTGTTCTGTCATGTAAATTGGTGCTTTGCGGTCTTTGTTCTGTCATGTGAATCTGTGCTTTGCTATCTTTGTTCTGTCATGTGAATCAGTGCTTTGCAAGTCTTCATTCTGTTATGTGAATCAGTGCTTTGCAAGTCTTTGTTCTGTTATGTGAATCAGTGCTTTGCAAGTCTTTGTTCTGTCATGTGAGTCAGTGCTTTGCCTTGGTTTTGCCTGCAGATCCGGAGTCAAGACTGATGTGTCAGCCATGTCGGAGCCATGCTGCTGTGTCAGCCTAGCGCAGCGCTGAGCAGCATCTCATCATGCCAGCTTCCTTGCTTTCCACAACTGTTCCTGCTGCGTCTTGCAAGTGTTCAGTCTTAGTCACGCTGAGGTAATAGGTCCCTGGACTGTTTCCTGGGGAGCAGAAGTTCTAGAGAGGCTTGGAGCAAAACCTCTCTTGGGGAGAAGTCCTGGCAGGTTTTTATAACGAGGTCTGCACCTATGCCTGGGCTCCGTCAAAGCATGTCGCTCACCTCTCTCTCTTCCATGGATAGAGGTTAGTAGTTCGTTTGTTTTCGTCAGTGAGCATTGTTGTGGACTTGTGGATGCTTGAGGTCGACATTCTTTGTGATGAGGCATGGGATAGCTGCATCCCAGAGGGGCCATATTATTTATTGCTTTTGCTTACACAGTGACAAAAAATCTGAAACAAGAATGACTGCTAGTGTTCTAAAACAAGATCCAAACATGTGAAAGGTTAAAAAGAATGCTGTTGATAATGACAAGATGCAGCGTGCAACATCTTTAGGGTAAGCGCCTTTTTCAAGCTGCATAACAACACTTAAACTGTTATGGTTAAACAATAATAATAATAATAATACATAGTAATTCTATAGCGCAATGTCCATAACATGACTTAGCTCAAAGTGATTTACACAAAAAAGTATGTACATATTTACACTGTGCTTGACATCAGTAATCATATTAACACCACTTCTTCTACATACACACATCAACTCAACAGTCAAACTGTGCAGAAAAGGTGTTTTACAAACCAAGAGAGAAGCATTCTTTCAACAACAGTTAAACAGTAAAAAATAAGATGTAGGACACTTATTTGCTAATTCTTCCAAACACGGGACATCGAAACAACATAACAAAACAGCTCAACCAAAAGCAAATAAGTGCCCTACATCTCATTTTTCACTGAAAATTGGCATGTTGTGTCTTGTCATAATAAATAGTGTTCTTTTTAACCTGTTATGTGTTTGGATGTTACACAGTGGCAGGTGGTTTGTGATGGAGCCCTTCTGAACACCCCAACAACGACATTAAGAAAAGTAGCCTGGACTTTAAAAACGTGTATAAATGCAGGGGAAAACTTGTTTCTGAAGGGATTTTTTTTACCTGGGATCTTGTAACAATCATGAATATATAATTTATAAACATGTGTATATTTTATGTATGTGTGGTTTAAGTCACACATGCTCTCTCATCCTTCTAAACCACATCAATCCTCTGTTTCAATCTTTCCACTGGTTTCCAGTTCCACAAAGAATTCAGTGTAAAATAAACATTCTCTGCTATATTAATATATTACAGTTTACATGCGCTACTCTGACAATACCCAGTTTCTGCTCCAGTCATTGTGTGTGTGTGTGTGTGTGTGTGTGTGTGTGAGTGTGTGTGTGTGTTTCCATATGATACCTTATGTAAATTGTTAAGGTAGGACTGTGCTTGAGGTGTGTATAGAATATTGTATTTAGGTTAATATGTATCATGTGAGCGCTAAGGGCATTGATGAGCGCATGATAAATGTGCATTATTATTATTATGACCTCTAACTAGTCTTCAACACTACACCACTCCCTTCCATACTCTCTGCTCAGCTTCTGATACTCTCAGCCTCCAGACTCCTCAGACCAGGCTTTCCCCTGTCGGTTCCTTTGCCTTTTCTGTTTTTGGCCCCTCTACATGGGATGGCCTTCTCCTTCCTTTCTGAAAAAAAACCCTCCCTGGACTCCTTCCAATCTGACCTCAGTCTAACCTGTGTTACATGTGCACAGTACTGTGTCCACCAAGCTTCCCACCGATGTTGTATTTATGTGTCCAAATCAGGGGACTGTTTTCTAAGAATAGGTCATGAAACTTGAAAGAAGTATGAAACACTAATTTGCCAGAAACTTCAACCATTTGACTTTATTCTGAAGAAAAAAGCAAAAAAAGCAGAGAAAAAGCAAAAGAACTGGTTCAGAAATAAGGAAGTTATGGGCATTCAAAGACAGTGACTGTATGTTAGTGCCAGAGTCAGAAAAACAGCTGGCGACAGGAGCTGCTGCATTCCAGAACTGCTGGCACTGAAAGGGTTAAGTTGTTTGTAAATTGTGTATAGTGTACTCATGTGTGCGGGCACCTGTGTTTTACTGACATGAAATAAATAATTATCTTTTGCTTTCTAGCCCCCCCACCACCCCCACCCCCACCCCCCACGGGTCCACTCAAGCTGACATTTTACTACCAGGACCGAGAAGTGTCAATGACACCTGGAATTCCATTTTAAACCCCTGTTTAAAAAAGCTTATTAGTCTCTGGTTTGACAAGAGCTTATGTGACAAATAACACTGGAATCACTCAACTCTGGAGGGACTGCGGCAAACAAACAGGCTTTCTCCAAAGGATTTGCTAGGCAGGCTGAGCACAGAGGGGGAGAATTTGGGTTATGATTTAGCCTTGTGCAGCTTGTACGTAATGCGTGCACATGGTTCAGAGAGTTTTGTCTGAGAGGTAATGGCCTTGGCAAGGAAGGGGAATTATACTTAACATTCACTGCCTGCCCAGTGCAGTCATGGTTCATTAAACCCAGATAATGTCTGCGTGCATGCACACAATTACACACACGCACGCACGCACGCACGCACACACACCACTCACTCACTCCCCCCCCCCCCCCCCCACACACACACACACAAATACACAGACACAGACACACACACACACACACACACACACACACACACACACACAAAACACACACACACACACACACACACACACACACACACACACACACACACACACACACACACACACACACACTCACTCACTCACTCACTCACTCACTCTCTCACAGACATACACGCTCCTGTAACTGATTGGACTCTTCCGTGACTTGACAGAACAGTACAGAAGCAGCTTTGTGCGGTCCACTGTTGTCACAGTCCTCCACCCCACATGACCAGTGCAAATTGTTTGGAGTTCGCCCAACAGCAGAGGTGTCTCACCAGATTTGTGGATTGCCATAAATTTGCATGCTTAGACAGTACAAGGCATTGACAGCAGGCCTGAGGTGCCATGGCCCATTTGTGGGACACTGATATATATATATATATATATATATATATATATATATATATATATATATAAAGAGAGAGAGAGAGAGAGAGAGCGAGAGAGAGAGATAGATACACATACATATATATATATATATACATTTATATACAATGTTCATTAATTAGATTAATCAGTCGTTAATGGCACTGGTGTTTATGGTGACATCAGGAGAGATCAAAATTGTAGTGATTGTGAAGGGCGTGACAATGATGATGTGTGTGATGGTGAAAATAGCTTCTCCATCCTTTTTATCTTTTGCACTGCTGGCACCTTCAAGTAAATGATCCTTTTCAAGTCAGTAGAAATAATGACTGTGAAAATTATGGACCAAAGTTGTTGTTTTTTAAACCGAAACTGTGGATGGGGGGTGGGGGTGGTAGGGAGAGGGGCTTGGTTGACTAATGATTTAAGTGAAATAATCTAAAGAAAAAAGAAGAAGATGAAGCCTTCCCCACCCCCACCCCTCACAACAACAACAACAGCAACAGCAAAAAAATGGGGGTGGGGGAGGGGGGGGGAATGAAGCCACACACACACACAACAAAATGTGCACTGAAAACCCCCACATTAGCAACAACATTAAAACAAATCATTCTATCATTTAAAAAGTTAGTCAGAAGGGGAAATGGTATGCAGTATTGAAAGCCTGAACCCTTCAAAACTTGCAGCCTTTAGGAGTAACTTGCAGCCTTTAGGAGTTTGCATGCACACCACTTCCACCTTTGACACTATCTTCAGTGTGCAGAGGTGTTTTTGTCCTGTACTCAGTGAAAAATTAGAAAGTTCAAACAAGGTTACAGCCCACAGTAAATATTCTGTACAAAAGCAAAAACAAAAATTTGGGGACGGGAGTGATTTCATCAAGCAGAAATTGATTGAAAGCCATTTAATCATAGTAACTATCAAGGATTATTGCTGAAGGCTTTTAGCTGTGCCTCATAAGCATACTCGCTACATTAACTGCCTGAACTGCACAGGCGCTAGTGTAGCTGGGTTCTGTAACGTTACACAGACCTGGACTAGGTAAGCTTGTACAGGTAACTAGCTGGGACCTCCTTCCATTTTACACTGCTGCTTGCTTGCTTGGGCCTTTCCATAAACTAGCTGGGGTAGCGTGTTTTTGTGTAATTATACGCTGGCTTGGATTTGTGTTGACAATGGGCTTGTGTACTGCAACATTAGTACTTGACAGTGGATTTCGTCATTCTCTGCTTTCCCCTGAGACGAAAAGGGGTGCTATTGACGTGGGTGTAGGAGAGGGGGTGGTTGGGTCCATGATTGTATGAATGATTAACTTTTTTGCATCGCATCACATCTGTGCTGGCAGTGGCTGATGTTACTGTTGGTGATGTGCAGGGACTTAGATGCAGTAGCTGACGTTTGTATGTTGTTCTTACAACAAGAATGTTGGCCATTTAGTTTTTTTAGATTGATGTTAATGTATGAAATGCATTTGCTCCTCAGTAAAAATAGGCACAAATGACCCCAAGGCAATAATTAGTACGAAGCTAATGAAGTTTGCATTGTCATACGTTGCGTATGACAATGTAAACTTCATTAGCTTCGCACTTTCATTGTACCATGAAAAGAGGGAAGCGGTTGTTGAGAAAGAGTTAAATAACTGAGTGAAGGGCAACCCTACTGCAGGACAAAGACAAACACAAAGACACACGGGTATCCCCCAGGGCACCACCTGCCAGTATGCAGAAGTCTGGCCCCACAAGGAGTTGCAGGGTCTCTGCCTTTCATATATATATATATAAAAAATATCTCTGATTAACATCAGGTTCACGCTAAGTGGTTCCCTTCCCTCCCCCAGGAAGGATTCAACACACTATCATGCTCCCTACACTCTACGTGCACTCCAGGGGCAACTGGTGTCTTCTTTATACAGCACTATATAAGAGCAGCCATTATTCATGATCGGACTTAGGCCTGGAATCAAGGATGAGCAAGCTGGTGTCAGTTTACAGCGATTCAAAGAACCATTCAGTGAACAGAGTCATGGGTGAATAGGTGCAGTGAGTAGCGACCACTTTGTACTGCCAGTGGATGACTATCATTTGTCGCGACAAAAATATACTTGTCGCAACAGATGTTTGTCACAACAAAACTTTTGTTGCGACAAATATTTGTCGCAACAAACATAATTTTGTCATAACAAATGTTTGTCACAACAAAACTTTTGTCACGACAAATATTTGTCACAACAAACATTATTTTGTTGTGACAAAACTTTTGTGTGTGCACCAGCCTAATGATGCTAAGATATAATGCCTAAATATTACTGAAACTTTCAAGAATGCCTAAGACAGGATAGAGGATGGTCTCTCCAGCAGTTATTGTGGAGGGGTGGAAGGTGGGATTTTTTTGCTGAAATACCCAACTGACCTACACAGATACAAGCTTACGCCCACACAAACATCTTTTCGCTGCGCGAAAAAGCCTTTGTCGCGACGAGCATACTTCTGTCGCGACAGACACGTGTTTGTCGCGATAAAACACGTCTTTTGTTGCGACAAAAGTATGCTTGTCACAACGAAACTTTTGTCGTGACAAAAATGATACTTCTGGCAGCTTCTGCCAAAGATAGATGACAAGCACACAGTTGTGCAGGATATTATTCATGACTGGAACTAGGCCTGGAATCAAGGATGAGCAAACTAGTGTCAGTTTACAATGATCATGCAGTGAGCAGAGTCAAGGGTGAATAGGAGCAGTGTTTGCCAGTGGATGTCAAACACACAGTTGTGCGGGATATTAAAGAACCATGCAGTGAACAGTTGCAGGTGAATAGGAGCAGTGTTTGCCAGTGGATGTCAAACACACAGTTGTGCGGGATATTAAAGAACCATGCAGTGAACAGTTGCAGGTGAATAGGAGCAGTGTTTGCCAGTGGATGTCAAACACACAGTTGTGCGGGATATTAAAGAACCATGCAGCGAACAGTTGCAGGTGAATAGGAGCAGTGTTTGCCAGTGGATGACAAACACACAGTTGTGCGGGATATTAAAGAACCATGCAGTGAACAGTCGCAGGTGAATAGGTGCAGTGTTTGCCAGTGGATGACAAACACACAGTTGTGCAGGATGTTAAAGAACCACGCAGTGAACAATCACAGGTGAATAGGTGCTGTGTTTGCCAGTGGATGACAAACACACAGTTGTGCAGGATGTTAAAGAACCATGCAGTGAACAATTGCAGGTGAATAGGTGCTGTGTTTGCCAGTGGGTGACAAACACACAGTTGTGCAGGATGTTAAAGAACCACGCAGTGAATAGTCGCAGGTGAATAGGTGCTGTGTTTGCCAGTGGATGACACACACACAGTTGTGCAGATATCCCCAGGCAACCTGGCCAGCTTAATAATGCAAGAAGCACGAGGAGTTGTGTGAATAAAGAAATTTAGAATTCAGTGTCAAGTTTTCAGAGCGAGCATTTAACAGGCACTGTTTTTGTTTTTTTAATTGAACAAGAAATGTACTTCTGGACTGCAGTTTGGAAGGGTGAAAACATGTGATGTTGGTGCAATATCTTATTGTATAGTGTGTCCTATGGCAGACCATGTAATTTCCACAATGGATTAATAAAATTGTGTTGTGTCTTGGTATTTCAGCCATTTATTTGTGCCCAAATATTTTTGTTGCAACTAAAAATGAAATATACCCTGATGCGGCTTCCTCCAAAACACAAGACAGGAAGTTGTTGAACAACCCCTTCTTTGTATAAATGAAGCTGCTTTTAAAAGGTTCATGCCAGCAGAATGCAAAAATTGCACACAGCTGTAACAGAATAACAAACAACGTATGTCCTAGATATCGGATGGTCAGCTTAAATGTAATGCATATTACATGAAGTGCCTTCAGCCCTGGGAAAAGAAAACCTGGAGATTCTATGAGGAGAATATGAAATGTGCAACTCTCCTTCTTTCTTAAAGTTGCTGAACCCATTGGCTCCCTGCACTTTTCACCGTTTTGACAAATTTTATTATTACAGCACTTAATATGAAACAGAATCACACACAGGTATCAGAACCCTAAAAGTATAATTGCCACATACCTGTTCTTCAGTGGTACCTTGTACTTGTTGTCCTTGACCTGTCCCACAATCACAACCCCATATAATAAATAATAATGTACATTTATCATGCGCTCATCAACGCCCTGAGCGCTCACATGACACATATTAACCTAAATATGATATTCTGTACACATGTAGAGCATAGTCCTACCAAAACAATTTACATACAGTATTATACAAAAAACAAAAAACAAAACAAAAATGCACTACAAACACACACACACACACACACACACACACACACACACACACACACAGTGACTGTAGCAGAAACTGGGTACTGATATTAGGATGGAAATACTGTGAGAAGAGGAAGGTTTTCAGTTTGGCTTTAAAAGAACCACAACCACATTGTGTGTTTTTTTTCTCCATCCACGACCACACACCCTACCCCTCAATGTACTGGGTGCATTCACCTCCTCAGCACTTTCTTATGGATAGTTGCTGTCACTACCACTGACATTGGCTGGGTCAACCTTGGCATCCCCTTCCTCTCCTAACATGTTTTCTTCGTCACTTTTAACTCCATTGCCCAGAATATCCATAATAAAACAAGTCTGCAACCCAATGGAGTGCCATGCCACCCCATCATCTTGGCATGGAGATCTGACACACATGGAAAACTCAGTGGTTTTTGTGTTTATTAACTTAAAACTGACTTTTAGAACTCCAAAACGCAATGAAACATCACCAAGCAAGCTTCTGCATCCTCAGCTACATCACTGATCATGTGACTGGGATTCCCCCAGGTTTCCCAAAATGTTGCTCTAAACTGGGTTGTCATGAATCTGCACCAGAATGTGTGGTCGGGAGTGAAAGGCTTAATAGACTTTTTGGCTTGAGTAGATATATATATATAATGTGTAATGTGTAACACAAGTGGGGGAGTTGCTTGCTTACGCTGCATCTTGTCCAGCAGAAGGTGAACCTCAGAGTTTCCAGCTGTGCCACACTGAAAAAAGAAAGAAAAAAAAAGTGCACAACACCAGCAGACAAACAAAACAAAGTGCGCAACACTAACGAACAAACAAAACGAAGCATGCAACACTAACAGACAAATGAGATCAAATGATGTCATTTTGGGGATGTAAAACCCCTGTTATTTTTTAACCGACCGATTTGTTTCCAGACATGTCTCTGGCATCCCTGACACACATCCCTGCATCCCGGCGCAGCAGCACGGCTGCCTTGCAGCCCCAGCGCCACCTGGAGGAGAGCAGGAAGGTGCGGGGGATCGAACTGACCACCGATGAACTGGCCAGGCCCCCTGCGTTGGGCTCCAAGAAAAGGAAACGCCGCAAACACAACATCACCGCCAACCTCGGTGGCACACGCTATGAAGTGGGTGAGTAGGGGGCTGCTGCTGCTGCCATGCCTGTGAACTCACAGGCGGAGTTTTGTTTGGGTGCACCAGTTATTGCATTAAAGCTGCGTGAATGCACTTTTGAAGTCTACCCTTATAATGTCGGGACCTGATCTTGGGTTTCTGTGTGACACTGCAATCAAAATCATTGAGTGCTTGGTCTTTTTTTGTGTGTGTGATTTTGTTGTTGTTGTTGTTGTTTACACAAGAAAACCAGATGTAGTTCATTGCCTGCAAAGACGGTCATTGCTTTCTTTTGTGGAAGGAAGGCTGAACCAGCACATAAGGTTAACTCTAGTCAGAGAATGGTGCTTTATAAGAATGATCTATTATCATTATTGAGTTGGTTGAGGAAAGATGGGTGATTAATATTTGTTGCTGACATATATATCTGTGTCTTCAAAAAATGGAGAGAGAGAGAGAGAATATGGTGAATGTGCTCAGACACAGCAAAACAGAGGCTAGAAGGCAGTTGTGGGTGAAGTGTGCACATGACAAATGATGTGAAATGAGTGATGTGTGGCATGATGTAAATGGTATATGTAGCATTGACAAAACCTGTTGCAGTTCGTCAGATGGTGGAGAAGGTTGGCTTCTCAGTGGCCAAGGATGATGATCCAAACTCGTAAGTGCTGCACAGTTGTTGTTTTCTGTCTCATCTACCTGACCACTGTTTGGTACAACCATAGCTGTGTAGTGACACTGATGATATAATTTAGCAATCTGCAGAGTGTTTTAAAATTGTAGAGCACAGTCTCAAAGCATCACTGAGCTCAGGAAGTCTGTTTTAAATAGGTTATTCACTCTGCAAATTACCCCTTTGCTGTATTGCCATCTACAGAACTTTACAGTAGCTCAGGAAATCTGTTTTAAAGTAAGTTACTTGTGTAGTACTCCTCTGCAAATTACCCCATTGCAGCATCGCCACATGCAGTATCCATTGCGGTCTACAGAATTTTACAGGCACACCCTGTAGGACAGGGTTAGTGTTTTACTGCATTGTTACGCACTGCGTCTTTTAGCATGTCCAGTTACAAATGCACACCCAGTAGGACAGGGTTGCTGTCTTACTGCTCTGTCATGCACCATGCCCCATGCCATATCTACAGTTACATGCACACCCAGTCAGACATGGTAGCTGTTTTACTGACTTGTCTTGTGTCATGCAGGCACACCCAGTCAGACATGGTAGCTGTTTTACTGACTTGTCTTGTGTCATGCAGGCACACCCAATCAGACAGGGTAGCTGTTTTACTGACTTGTGTCATGCAGGCACACCCAGTCAGACAGGGTAGCTGTTTTACTGACTTGTCTTGTGTCATGCAGGCACACCCAGTCAGACAGGGTAGCTGTTTTACTGACTTGTCTTGTGTCATGCAGGCACACCCAGTCAGACAGGGTAGCTGTTTTACTGACTTGTCTTGTGTCATGCAGGCACACCCAATCAGACAGGGTAACTGTTTTACTGACTTGTCTTGTGTCATGCAGGCACACCCAATCAGACAGGGTAACTGTTTTACTGACTTGTCTGTGTCATGTAGGCACACCCAGTCAGACAGGGTAGCTGTTTTACTGACTTGTCTTGTGTCATGCAGGCACACCCAATCAGACATGGTAAATGTTTTAACTGCACTGTGTCGGGTAGCATCTACAGTTACATGCAGACTCAGACAGGGTAATTGTTTTACAGTGCTGTGTCGGCAGGTACATACACACCGAGTCAGACAGGGTAGCTATTTTACAGCAGTGTCTCGGGTACCATCTGTAGTTACATGCAGACCCAGCCAGGCAGGGTAACTACTGTAATTTCATGCACAGTGCCCCGTACCATCTGTAGTTACATGCACACCCAGTCAGACAGGGTAACTGTTTTACTTCAGTGTCATGTGCAGTGTCCCGTACCATCTGCAGTTACATGCACACCCAGTCAGACAGGGTAACTGTTTTACTTCAGTGTCATGTGCAGTGTCCCGTACCATCTGTAGTTACATGCGCACCCAGTCAGACAGGGTAATTGTTTTACTTCAGTGTCATAGGGTAACTGTTTTACTTCAGTGTCATGTGCAGTGTCCCGTACCATCTGTAGTTACATGCGCACCCAGTCAGACAGGGTAACTGTTTTACTTCAGTGTCATGTGCAGTGCCCCGTACCATCTGTAGTTACATGCACACCCAGTCAGACAGGGTAACTGTTTTACTTCAGTGTCATGTGCAGTGTCCCGTACCATCTACAGTTACATGCACACCCAGTCAGACAGGGTAACTGTTTTACTTCAGTGTCATGTGCAGTGTCCTGTACCATCTACAGTTGCATGCGCACCCAATCAGACAGGGTAACTGTTTTACTTCAGTGTCATGTGCAGTGTCCCGTACCATCTACAGTTACATGCACACCCAGTCAGACAGGGTAACTGTTTTACTTCATTGTCATGTGCAGTGTCCTGTACCATCAACAGTTGCATGCACACCCAGTCAGACAGGGTAGCTGACTGTTTACTGCATTGTCGTGTGCAATCTCTTACCATGTACAGTTACATGCAGACCCAGTCAGACAGGGTACCTAACTGTTTTACTCCATTGTTGTTTTATCGTCTGCAGTTAGATGTGCATGTACACTGTAACCATGTAAGTGATTTTATTTTGCCTTGTGATTTCAGGTATTTGATATGGAATGACTGTTTTGTGTCAACGGATCGCGTGGCAGAGTTGAAGCCTTACCAACGACTGAACCACTTTCCCGGCATGGGGGAGATCTCGCGGAAAGACTGCCTGGCTAGAAACATGGCCAAGTAAGTACCGGCCATGGAGGTGGCGCCCCCAGTCTTGTCGAGACAGTTACTCTCCCAGGAAATGGGAGAATGCTGATTGTTTTCCAGTATCATTGACAGTTACACGCACACCCAGCATGACAGGGTAACTGTTTTACTGCATTGTCATTTTACCAAGTAAGTACCGGCTGTGGAGTACTGACACGCCCCCTGTCCCATCAAAATGATTGCTGTCCCAGTGCGTCAGTCTGTCAGTCACAATCCTTGAGCAGCAGGCCTTCATAGCATGAGACCCAAGGGAATAAAGCAAAAGCTTGAGCAAGGCAGGTTCAAAAGAGAGAAAGGTGTGTGGGGGGTGGGGGGGGGGGGGGGGGGGGGGGGTCAGAAAGAGTGGAGGGAGAGGTTGACAGATGGTATGAGGCAAATAGGCACGCAGCTGGGTGCAGAGTTCCCCACAGCATACCCTGCCCGCAACAGGGCACAGTGATTTCCTCTTTCTCTTAGATTTTAGCTTCTTTTTAGCTTAATTATGTGGAGGTTTGTTTTGATGAGGAAGAGTTCCAGACAAGCCTGCATCCTCCTCATTTTTTGTCACAGTCGTCTCATTTTTATGCCTGCGGAATGCACAAGCCATTTTAAGGTGCATGCTTTACTGGTTTGCTAGCCTGCCTGGCTTCCCAATGCAGATGTATTTGAGCAATGCCTTTTCATGTTTTTGTTTCTTTGTTTGTCTGTGTTTGCAGAATGCAGAAGGTCTTCCCCGAAGAGTACAACTTTATACCAAGGACGTGGATTTTGCCCGCAGACTATGGACTGTTACAGAACCACGCCAAGGACATGCGTGCCAAGAAGAAAATGAAAACGTACATTGTCAAACCAGCCAACGGGGCGCAGGGTCATGGGTAAGTCTGAATGTCTGTCTCCTTGTTTGGTATTGGCTTGTCACAGATGGGAACTTTGCCCAGGGAAATGTGGGGTACCTGCTTCCTCTGAAGAAAGCCAGCTGCCACAGGGTCCATAACCCAGGCTTCCAATTTATTCCTAGCAGTTGAATTTCTGCGGAAAATTTGCCAAGACGGTGTTTTGTGGGCGTCTGTGGGTTCTTGAAAGTGTGTGCTGCCTGTGGGATAGGGTATGGGGATCTCATTTGTTTCATCCTATTGTCTGTTTTTGTTGTTGTTGTCTCAGTAAATCCAAGGGACTGTTTGTCGGTCTCTTTACCTGCCTGATTTTCTTTGTGTACTTATCCAGCTTTGTCTGTCTGTCTGTCTCTTCCTCCCTTCCTCCCTCCCTCCTTTTTCACCCCTCTGTCTTCTTTATTGTTTGAATTCAGCTACATGTGCAGAAAGAGATGTATTCAACAACAAATGTTATATTCATCTTTGGAAGCACACATCCAAAAAGGCTTCACTCTGCAGTTGTATATGTATATGTATGCTTGATGCTGGAGCAATGTGCACATAATTATTTGTAAAAAACAATAACCTTTCATCTTTTGTTTAATTTGTTAGCTATAGCTACCTTCCTCTTGATTGTACATGTCGCCTTCTGTGCATTCCAGACATCTATACATGTGTTCCATGATAGGTCTTTGGGTATCAAGAAAAAGTCACATGATTGGTATTGGCTCATGTTGTGCTGATGTTGACTAACTTAAGTTCAGTGTGTAGAAGACCAGATTTTTTTTAAATTAAAAAATAATAATTGAGGGGCATGGGCAAGGGATGAGCAATATAACTGAATTTGTAAGTTACATTTCCAGTAAATCTTGCCAACAGTGGTTTGGGTTAGTGGCACGATGAACATGTTTCATGCTTTGCTATGCTTTCTTTTCCACAGCATCAGTTTGTACCGAAATGCAGAGAAGATTCCTCCCAGCGAGCACTTCATCGTTCAGGAATACATTGACAAGCCCCTGCTGCTGGATGGCTACAAGTTTGACCTCCGTGTCTATGTCCTTGTCACCTCATGCGACCCACTGCGAGTCTTTCTCTTCAACGACGGGCTGGTGCGGCTGGCCACAGAGAAGTACCTGGCCCCTCAGGAGAACAACATTGTGAGTAAAGAGGCAGTCACCAGCTTCTCTTCTTTGACATGCATTTTTGGGGAGGGGGGGGGGGGGGTGTTGTTGGTGCTTTTTCTCTTTTTTTGTTGTTGGTCCTAGTTACTGTTGTGGATGAGAATCTGTGTTCGTCCTCGACACTTCACCAAGCTAGAACCTTTGAGGTGGGATAGCTCAGCTGGTAGAGCTTCGGACCGAAAAGGCAGGGTCAGTACTGACGTGGGTTCGATTTCCCGGCGCTGCAAGAGAGTTTACTCCCAGAGTCAGTTTTCAGTGCAGACTCAGTTACTGTGTTCGAACAGCCCCAGCATTATAGCATTCTACAGCCCCCTGTGTGCAGTCAGATGCATCATCCGTGCACATACTAAAATAATATCCCAAACACTGGTGGCCATACCACTGTATGGACATGGCAATGTCCACTTTTAGCCCTGTTGGTTTGCACACCTTAAATGGTATGAGAATGTGTGTGTGTGTGGACAGAAATAACATAACATATGCACTACACTGGCATATCCACATACCAGTTCATTCCATACTATGCCAGTGCTATACACAAGCACACGCACACACGCATCCTTAAACCATTTGAGGACCGCAAATGGACGGGGCTAAAAATGGACATTTAAAAATACTGCACACACTGGTAGGAATGAGTAGTGCTGCTCTTGAGGCTGCTGTCTCCATGCATGTGCATGGCAGCCCAGATATCCCGCAAGGAATTAATGACGTACTGGAGAGAACAAAAGTTAGAATGTGTCAGGTGTGCTGTTTGGGGCTGACAGTGTTGGAGTATGCTGAGGTTGGCGTGGGGCTCCATGCCACCTGTTTTTATGGCTTGACAATGGGAGTCACCTTTTCTGGAAGTGAAAGAAGGTGAAGAGGGCTCAGTCTGTTTAGTGTGATCAGTTGGGTTGTGGTACAGTATGTGTTTGTTCTGTGTGTGTGTGGTTATCTGCATGGAGACCCACTGCACTTTACTTTGTTACACCCTCTTTTCTCCACATAGCCTGTGTACTCATTTGATTTGTTAGTCTTAGGGAGATGCTTATGTTTGGAAGCTTACCTGTGGGCATGTCTGTGTGTGTGTGTGTGCGTGTGTGCAATACATGCAATTCTTTGTGTGTCTGTGTATACATGTGCACACAGGTGTGTGTGTGTGTGTGTGTGTGCATGCATGTATTGTATACATGTGTTTGTAATGGGTACATGGGTATACATGGGTATTTTGATTTTAAAATGTTGCATATTGCCCTCTTTATTTAGTCGTGGATTCATTCAGTTTGCATTAACCAGCCCTTATAACTTGATGAGCTGATCTGACCCACCATCTGCTTTCACAATTCGCCCTTTTCTGAACCACTTGTATCCGCACCTGACAAATTTCATTCTTTTCAGAACCACCTGTACATGCACCTGACCAACTACTCGGTCAACAAACACAATGAGTTCTACGAGCGCAACGTTGGCATGGACTCAGGCAGCAAGCGTTCCATCCGCTACTTCAACGAGTACCTGCGTCACAATGACATTGATGTGGCCTTGCTGTGGCGGAACATTGCTGACATGATCACCAAGACACTGATTGTGGGCGAGCCCCACGTGTTACACGCGTACAGAATGTGTCGGCCCGGTGTGCCGTCGTACAGTGACAGTGTGTGTTTCGAGGTGCTAGGCTTCGACGTCATGATTGACCGGAAGTTGCGGCCCTGGTTGATTGAGGTGAGTTGTGTGTGCGGGTGTGCATATGTCACTGTGTGCAGGCCTGGAAGTGGCTGGTGTGTGTTGCTCTGTTGCTCTGTGTGTGTATGTGTGTTTGTGGGTGTTTGTGTGTATGTGTGTGTGTGTGTGTGTGTGTGTGTGTGTGTTGCATGTGTGTTTGCTGTGTGTGTGTGTGTGTGTGTGTGTGTGTGCATGTATGTTTGTTCATGTATTTTGTGTGTGTGTGTGTGTGCACGCGCATGTGTGTGTGTGCGTGTGCGTGTACATTTGTGTGTGTGTGTTGGGGGGGGGGGGGGTGTTGTCTGGATGTATGTGTGTGTTTGTGTGTGTGTGTGTGTGTGATAATGTATGTATATAAGCATAAATCAGTCACCCTTCATGTCTTTGTATTGATGAAATAAAGTGGGTCCTGGTGCTTGTCACAAGTGAATGCAGGTTCCTGTGCTGAGTGCCTGTAGAATATGTAGACAGGATGCAAAGCATATATGTTAATTGTGTATGCTGACAGTGATGTAATACAGTGTGCTTTGATTTTGTAATGAAAAGATTTTGTAATGAAAGTGTCATCATAATGACAATTAATAGCTTTTTTGGGAGCACACCTCCTGTGGCTAGACTTTATGCACTTTACACAAGGTGGGGGGGGGGGCAGGATGAGAATTTATAGGAGCCCCATGCCATTCTAGCACAGAAATAGACTTAACTGTGTAAAATGGCAATAACCATAATAATAGCACATACCGTACACTTACTTTAAAACACATACACTTACAAACATCACCGCTGACAGGTACATATGGATCTTTCAAACTTGTGAACATTTACTATTGTAGATCCAAATACATAAAAGGTTCAAAAGAACGCTTATTTACTATGACATAGACACACAATCTGCAAATCTGGTAATTCCCTTTGTCAAGCTACAAAACGACACAACGGTTTACTATTGTAGACTCGTTAAGAAAATAAATTTAAAGTGAAGAACTTGTTTTAAAATATTTATGTTAGTTGTAAGCAAGTGACATGTAAATTTTGAGATGATTATTATTTTGACTTAGTTTTGCATGTGCATATGCGCGCACACATACACATCTGCACACACACACACACACACACACACACACACACACACACACACTGGTGCAGGGGGGCTGTTTAATTATATGCAGGTTTAAAAAGATGAGTTTAAGGCTTACTTGAGAGAAGATGTGGAAGATGAGTGATGGTAATGAGTTCCCGTCTTCCACTGCTTAGGATCTGTGAAAAAAAGAAGAAGAAAAAAAGAAGTTTGTTGTCCAGAATGTTTTGTTTCTGTGACAGGTCATTGCAAGGTTTTTGTGTCCGAAATGAGTAAAGTTGTGTGTAGACAATCAAGAGTTCAGGGAAGTCGACTGGTAATGTTTCACTGAAAGAATTGTACTACACAGTTGTACTGGATTCTTGAGATGATTGGTAGCCAGTGAATGTTCTGAGAGAGGGGTTGGTGTGTTCATGCTTGCAAACATTGGTGCCTACAGTCTGGCTAGAATATGTGATGACTGTTGATAGCCTCTGATTTGGGTGTGGACAAAATGATTTGCACCAGAGGTTCTGATTTGGGCATGGACAAAATGATTTGCACCAGAGTTTCTGATTTGGGCATGGACAAAATGATTTGCACCAAAGTTTCTGATTTGGGCATGGACAAAATGATTTTCACCAAAGTTTCTGATTTGGGCGATGGACAAAATGATTTGCACCAGAGGTGCAAGGCTAATGCCTTAATGAGATGACACACTCTGGCACAGCAGATGGATCTGTCAGTCAATGAAATTAGTGCAGCAGAATCTTCAGCTAGATGAAATTGGCAGACCCCACCCAAAGAAAGAAAAAGACATGCTAATTTTTCAGACTGCATTTACAGTGGAAATGAAATACATCAATTGGGAATGATGTGAATATTGAAAATGCAAAGTGAAAGGACTCTTAGTCTTACTGATGTTTCTTTTTTTCTTATTATTTCTTTTCTGTTTTCTTGTGTGTGCAGATTAACCGTTCACCCAGTTTTGGCACGGATGAAAAGCTGGATTTTGATATCAAATCAGCTTTAATAGAAGACACCTTTAGGCTGCTGAATATCAAGTAGGTTCTTGCACAAGGCCATGCTTTTGTTGGGTGTTGTTGTTGCATAATTTTGTTGTTGTTCTGTTGGGTGTTGTTTTGTTTGTTACAATACTTAGGAGGCTATACCTTTTAGAAGTTTAGCTGCATGGTTGAAAGTTGCTAGTATTGCAAGAATTGCTTTGGTCACAGCCAAGTAACACAGGGACCTTACTGTTTCTTCACTGTTCAGAGACTGGTGTGAAGCCCTACACTTAGGGTCCTGGTTGGGCCAGTTGTGTTTTCCACCTGATGCTTCCATGCAAGTTTCAGTAGGCTCTTGACCGTTTATATGGTTGTCGAGTGGTAACTGTATGTAATATGAAGTTCCAGATAAGCCCAAGTTTGAGCAGTAATTTCTCTCCTCCTCCTCCCACCTTTCTCCTCCTGCCCCCTCACCTGCCTTCCTCATCCTCCCCCTCCCCCCCCACCCGATCCTCCCCACCTCCCCACCCCCTTTCTCCCCAGTTATGTGTGCTTCAGGCACAAGCACAGTTGCAATTCAGTTCAATTCAGTTCAATTGAAAAACTAGTTATCCCACAAGGGCAATTTTGTTGTGGTCATGGTGGGCTCGTAAAATAATGAATACATAAAGTTAAAAGAACAATACAACAACAAACACACACCACCACCAAAAGGGTCTTACCTTAACCATAGTTGTAAATATAGAACAAACTGTGACGTCATCATAAAATAATAATCAACTTATGATTGAACAATATCGTTGGCGGGAGCTGCCACAAGTATCATTTTTGTCATGAGAAAAGTTTGTTTGCGACAAAAGTTTTGTTGCGATAAGCATACTTTTGTCATGACAAAAGATGTCTTTTGTTCTGACAAACATGTGTTTGTCGCGACAAACACGTGTTTGTCATGACAAAACTTTTGTCACGACAAATATGATACTTGTGGCAGCTCCTGCCAATGATATTGCAAGTTTATAAATCCCATATGAAAGAAAAGAATGAGTGGTGTGTCGCAAGTTCTGTAGCAGGTTCACCATTTTAGTACTAGCAGGGTTGTTCAGTTTTGTCATAGCTCACATTTTGAAGGAAAATAGCAAGCATTGGATGGACCAAAATTCTCTAAAAATATTGACATTATTCATAACCCTAGCTGTGTTCTCTATTCTTTGCATGAACTGTTAGGTGTAGATGTGTGAGAGCTGAAAGATAGCGAAAGTGTGCATGGATTTTCCCCAGAGCGAGTGACAAGCGTCGCAACATTGCTGCTCAGAAGGCTGAAGCACAGAGACGGTTGTTCCGAACACACAAGAAGGTGGATCTGGGCGATGTGGCGGAGGTGGACAAGAAAAAACAGAGCTTGGAGAAACGCAAAGATGAACTGGTAGGTGACACCGCACAGCTGGTACAGTGAAGGTCATGAACAAGCAGGTTTGAACTAAGGTTGCTGGTACAATGAAGGTCATGAACAAGGAGGTTTGAACAAAGATGAACTGGTAGGTGACACTGCACAGCTGGTACAGGGAAGGTCATGAACAAGCAGGTTTGAACTAAGGTTGCTGGTACAATGAAGGTCATGAACAAGGAGGTTTGAACAAAGATGAACTGGTAGGTGACACTGCACAGCTGGTACAGGGAAGGTCATGAACAAGCAGGTTTGAACTAAGGTTGCTGGTACAATGAAGGTCATGAACAAGGAGGTTTGAACAAAGATGAACTGGTAGGTGACACTGCACAGCCGGTACAGTGAAGGTCATGAACAAGCAGGTTTGAACTAAGGTTGCTGGTACAATGAAGGTCATGAACAAGGAGGTTTGAACAAAGATGAACTGGTAGGTGACACCACACATCTGGTACAGTGAAGGTCATGAACAAGGAGGTTTAAACTAAGGTTGCTGGTACAGTGAAGGTCATGAACAAGGAGGTTTCATGACTGCAGATGCTACTTCCTGTCATGTAAACATTTTTTATATAGCAGTTTAAAAAAATCAATTAAAAAAATCCACCTCTTAGTGATAAAATGTGAACTTGAGATGCATGGTTTTACTGTGTACTGTTTCAACAGATAGAAATAAAATGTGAAAACAACATGATACTTGTTATTGTTGAAGAAAACAAAACTGAAATTTTAAATGAATTCATTTGCAGCCATTCACTGATAAGAGTTTGTAATCACAGTTGTTGTTTTTTTGCTGTTGAAGCAGTGTCTATCAGATCTTTGTTGTGTATCAAATAAATTGCAGATTGCTACTTTCACAGGCAGCGGTTTCCCAAATGGTAAAATTCATGCGCCATTGTAATCATTGTGTTATCATCGTGTTTGTGTATATATTGCTGACATTGTCAAGTGTTTTTCACTGTTTCAGACCACATTTAAATCCTGAAACTAGTAGTCGTTCTGAATTGTACTTTGAGTTTGCAGTCCTCCTATTTTGAAGTAACCACATGCAATACTGTGTGCAGTTTGTGCCTGAGCAGTGTGGTTTGTAACTTGTGTTCAAATTGCAATCTACAGAAGGACCTTCTCACCAAAATACGCAAAGCTTCTTCCAAAGAGGACTACGAAAATCGCAACTGTGGACGATTTCGGCGCATCTTTCCGTGTGATGATCGTGCCCGTCATGCCAAGTACTGCTCTATGCTTTCTGCTGCCTTTGGCTTGTTCTTGTCTGGTCGCGGGGCGACCATGCGGAAGGAGATTGAGGTCAACTACAACAACAAATTGCGGGTAGGCTCACATGCAGTTCAGATTTGTAATGCAGTACCTGTCAGTACCAGTGGAGATTGAGGCATGCTGGCACACACACACACACACACACACACACACACACACACACACACACACACACACACACACACACACACACCAACAAATGGAAAGGCTAACACACACTTGTGAGGTGGAAGAAGGTTAGAGTGTTTGCAAAGTGTGTGTTGGCCTTTCCATTGTGTGTGTGTGTGTGTGTGTGTGTGTGTGTGTGTGTGTGTGTGTGTGGTGTGTGTGTGTGTGTGAACAAGAAGCAGGTGTCCAGCTGCAAGACAGGCTAACAGAGAGTAAAACAAACAAAAACTCTTAAAAAAGGATGACTGCTACCATTCTGAAACACGATCAAAAACACATGAGAGGTTAAATGTAACACTTGTTTAATATGACAATGCACAATGTACAATTTTCAAGGCAAGCCCCCTTTTCAAGTGATAAAACAACAGTTAAACAACAGTTAGGCGACAAAAAATGAAAATGTACTTATCCACTTTCAGTTGTGGTGCATTTGTGCCTCGAGTGTTTGGAAGAATTTTTAACAGAGAGCAAAGCAAAAGACTGTCAGAGTGTTTGTGAGTGTGTGCTGACCTGTCCGTTTAATTGTTGGTTGGTCCATCAGCTGGAAGGTGGTGCATCTGCAACACCCAGGAGCTCAAAGTGAGGTTGAAGAACACCACTGTGTCTGTGAGCGTGTGTTGATCTGTCCAGATGTTGGTGTGTCTGCGAGTGTGTGTTGATCTGGCCATGTGTTGGTGTGTGTGTGAGCATGTGTTGATCTGGCCAGATGTTGGTGTGTCTGTGAGTGTGTGTTGATCTGGCCATGTGTTGGTGTGTGTGTGAGCATGTGTTGATCTGGCCATGTGTTGGTGTGTCTGTGAGCATGTGTTGATCTGTCTGTATGTTGGTGTGTCTGTGAGCATGTGTTGATCTGGCCATGTGTTGGTGTGTCTGTGAGCCTGTGTTGATCTGGCCATGTGTTGGTGTGTCTGTGAGCATGTGTTGATCTGGCCATGTGTTGGTGTGTCTGCGAGCATGTGTTGATCTGGCCATGTGTTGGTGTGTGTGAGCGTGTGTTGATCTGGCCATGTGTTGGTGTGTTTGAGAGCATGTGTTGATCTGTCCAGATGTTGGTGTGTCTGCGAGCATGTGTTGATCTGGCCATGTGTTGGTGTGTCTGCGAGTGTGTGTTGATCTGGCCATGGGTTGGTGTGTCTGCGAGCATGTGTTCATCTGGCCGTGTGTTGGTGTGTCTGTGAGCATGTGTTGATCTGGCAATGTGCTGGTGTGTCTGTGAGCATGTGTTCATCTGGCCATGTGTTGGTGTGTCTGAGAGCGTGTGTTCAAATGGCCTTGTGTTGGTGTGTCTGAGAGCGTGTGTTCATCTGGCCTTGTGTTGGTGCATCTGAGAGCGTGTATTGATCTGCGTGTTATGTCGGTGTGTCTCAACAGGAAGATGACATTCTGGACATGCTGGCAGAGTGTGAGGCAGAAGAGCGGGAGGGCAGAATGTTCATCGGGCCACAGGGTAGAGCAAGAGGACCAAAGGTACTTTCTTTTTGCCCACTCCCAGTTGGCTCTTTTTTTTTTTTTTTTGGTTGATGGTTAATGGATGATCGGTTGACAACCAATCAGCCAGAAAAGAACAAACTTCACAATAGCCACGCACAAAACGAATAACAAAAACGAAAAAAACAGCCCATCAGTCCATGAAATAGATAACTGGTTGATTGGTACATGGTTGTTGTTTTTTGTCTTTGGGATTGATTAATGAACTGATTTTTTACAGATTTTTGGGGGTCAGTCCATGACTTCATCTTTTTTCTGTGATGGGATTTATTTTGATGCATTTGTGAATTTTTGATTGGTACATTTTTTTTGTCTGTGGGGGATTGATTAATAAACTGTTGTTGTTTTTTGTTGGTCAGTCCATGATTTGATTTTTTTTTGGTGAGGGATTTGATTTGATGCGTTTGTGAATTGATTTGGAACTGGGCTGGGCATTAACAAAAATTTGAAACAGAATGACTGCTAATGTTCTAACAAAAGTTATTTACTCAACCAAAACAAGATATGTCTTTCTTTTCTTTTTCATCAATTTTTGACCATTTATCTGTTGTTTAAGTGTCATTTTGTGGCTTGATAAAGGGGATTTCCCCAAAAATTGCATACTGTGTGTCCGTGTTAAAATAAATAAGTGTTCATTTGAACCTTATTGTGTTTGGGATGGGCATTGTTGAGAATGTTTTGGTGCATGTGTATGTTAAACTTGATGAGAAATAGTTTTTTGACACATTCATTTTTCCAATACCCTTACCAGTTTAGAATTTACAGGAATTGGCAGGGTTTATTTCTGGAAGGTAATATATATAATACATTCCCCTTTTTGGCAGGGGGGGGGGGGGGGGGGGGGGGGGAACTTGTCTGTAAAAAGATGTAAAGGCTGAAGTGAATAGTTTCTGTGGCTGCCCAGCCATGACATTTAAAATAAAATAAATAAAGCCCTTTTAGATTTGTGTGTGTGTGTGCCAAATTCTGATTAAATGTTACTTAGCTTGCAAAATAAGTGAGTGTTTGAAAGGCAAAACGTTCTAAGTTCTTACCTGATTGAGTTTGAAACTGTATGGTTATTCCAGACGTGGACAAAATCATACCTGCACAGAGCGTGATTTTTATGGCTTTGGCATTGAATTAAAGCATGCTTTGTCTGAGAAGGCTGGCCTTTTTTGAAGAGGTAAATGAGATCAAAATGAAAGCTTGAATGCAGGGATCTTGTTTGAAAATCTTGCCTGTTCCGTTGATTTTGCTTTCAGCTTAGAATCCTTTTGGCATCACTGATGGTGTGTCTGTGAGGCTCATGCAGCCGGTACAAAGCACTGACATGGGTCACAGCAGGCATGGTGGTGATTCAGGGCCTCTTTGATCTTGTCCATAAAAGAATTAGTCTCAGAACGCTTGATAGCACCGGTATCAGTTAATTAATGCGAAGACTTGCACTTTTACTGACATGCGTGCTTGAGTCACGTTTTACGTTCATTGATGCCTTATTTGTTTTGGCATATTTTGGGGGTTTTGTCTTTAAAAAAATATAATTTTACAGTCCAAGTGAGTCCAGTGTTTTATTGCTGTTCATCATCAGACTTAAGTTTAAGAGCTGTAGACTTTGCTTAAAAGCTGCCTGAAAGCACTGTGGGTCAGAAACGTAAATGTGAAATAACTGCAAGGCAAGATAACCGCAAGGTACACACGGTGTTGTTGTTTTCAAGGTACAGGCAGTGTTGTTGTTTTCAAGGTACATGCAGTGTTGTTTTCAAGGTACACACACTGTTGTTGTTTTCAAGGTACACGCAGTGTTGCTTTCAAGGTACACACACTGTTGTTGTTTTCAAGGTACACGCAGTGTTGTTGTTTTCAAGGTACAGGCAGTGTTGTTGTTTTCAAGGTACACGCAGTGTTGTTTTCAAGGTACACACACTGTTGTTGTTTTCAAGGTACACACGGTGTTGTGTTGTTGTTGTTTTTTTGTATGGTACCAGGAGTGCCAGAAGCTTGTGGCGAAATTGTCCTACACTCATGGCTCCGTAAGTCTGGCAGACTCAAACCGCTGTCATGGTTTCTCATGATTTGTGCATGGCTGCTCAGCTTTAGTTGTGCTTGGCATGCCTCCTTTCCATAGTTATGCATACACCTGTCTTGACAAGGAATGCTACCAAATCATTTAAAGTGTGAAATAATTTAGACAGTTACTGACATTAGTCGCAAGACTAGCAACGTGGGTACAAACATTGACCGCGTTGATGTGCTGTAACAGCAACTGAAGTGCCCACATGGATAATGTTGATGTGATGTAACAACAACTAAAGTACATAGACACAGATATTTTTGTGGTGATGTACATATTACTTATTAGCATCTAAAGTACAGATGCTGATAATGTTGATGTGACACTGATAAAGTTGATGTGATGTAATAACAACTAAAGTACAGACACTGATAAAGTTGATGTAACAACAACTGAAGTACAAGCATTGGTAGAGTTAATGAAATAGAAACTAAGGTACAAACATGGGTAATGTTGATGTGATGAGCATTAACTAAAGTACAGACACAGATAAAGAACATGTAATAGCAGCTAAGGCAGATGATGATGAAGTGATGCTTAATGTCCTCAGATGTCAGTTGACATATTAGGGACAAGTTGTGACCAATGCCGAAGCACGGTTCAATAATTCTTTACATCCATGGAAACCAGAAGGCTCGTTAGGACGGACAGCTCAGGACGGCCACCTCAACTCTCACACAGCTCCTGAACTATGAGCTAAGGCAGTGTTGATGTGACATTGATAAGGTTGATGTGATGTAACAACGATCAAGGACAGATATTGTTAAAGCTGATAGAACCGCAAGTAAAGTACCGACATTGATAAAACTGATGTAATAGCAACTAAAGTACAGACATTGGTAAAATTGATGTAACAGCAACTAAAGTACAGACACTGATAAAGTTGATGTAACAACATCTAAGGTACAAACATGGATAATGTTGATGTGATGTAGCAACAATGAAAGTACAGACGTTCATAAAGTTGACATAACAACTAAAGTGCAGACATTGATAAAGTTGCTGTGACAGCAAGTAAAGTAGAGACAATGATAAAGTTGGTGTAACAGTAACTAGGGTACAAACTTGGATAACATTAATGTGATGTAACAGCAACTAAAGTACAGACATTGGTAAAGTTGATGTAACAGCAGCTAAAGTACAGACATTGGTAAAGTTGATGTAACAGCAGCTAAAGTACAGACATAAAGTTGCTGTGACAGCAAGTAAAGTACAGACATTGGTAAAGTTGATGTAACAGCAGCTAATGTACAGACATTGGTAAAGTTGATGTAACAGCAACTAAAGTACAGACATTGGTAAAGTTGATGTAACATTAACAGCAACTAAAAAACAGACATTCATAAAGTTGATGTAACAACAGCTAAGGTACAAACATGGATAATGTTGATGTGATGTAGCAACAATGAAAGTACAGACGTTCATAAAGTTGACATAACAACTAAAGTGCAGACATTGATAAAGTTGCTGTGACAGCAAGTAAAGTACAGACATTGATGAAGTTGATGTAACAGCAACTGAAGTACAGACATTGATAAAGTTGATGTAACAGAAACTATAATGTTGATGTGATGTACACAGGGTACAGACATTGATGTTTATGTAACACATAAAGTACAGACATGGATAAAGTTGATGTAACAACAACTAAGGTACAGACATGGATAATGTTCTGTGATGTAACAACAACTAAGGTGCAAACAGGGATAATTTGATGTGATGTAACAACAAATAAAGTACAGACATGGATACAGTTGATGTAGCAAGAACTAGGGTACAGACATGGATAATGTTGCTGTGATGTAACAGTAACTAGGGTAAAACATGGAGATGTGCTGTAACAGCTAAAGTACAGACATGGATAAAGTTGATGTAACAACAACTAGGGTACAGACATGGATAATGTTGCTGTGATGTAACAGTAACTAGGGTACAAACATGGAGATGTGATGTAACAGCTAAAGTACAGATGTAGGTAAAGTTGATGTAGCAACAACTAGGGTACAGACATGGATAATGTTGCTGTGATGTAACAGTAATTAGGGTACAAATATAGAGATGTGATGTAACAGCTAAAGTACAGACATGGATAAAGTTGATGTAGCAAGAACTAGGGTACAGACATGAATAATGTTGCAGTGATGTAACAGTAACTAGGGTACAAACATGGAGATGTGGTGTAACAGCTAAAGTACAGACATGGATAAAGTTGATGTAGCAACAACTAGGGTACAGACATGAATAATGTTGCAGTGATGTAACAGTAACTAGGGTACAAACATGGAGATGTGGTGTAACAGCTAAAGTACAGACATGGATAAAGTTGATGTAGCAACAACTAGGGTACAGACATGGATAAAGTTGCAATGATGTAACAGTAACTAGGGTACAGACATGGATAATGTTGATGCAGTGTAACAGTAACTAAGGTACAAATATGGATAATGTTGATGTGGTGTAACAGCAGCTAAAGTACAGACACTGATAAAGTTGATGTAACAGTAACTAAGGTACAAATATGGATAATGTTGATGTGGTGTAACAGCAGCTAAAGTACAGACACTGATAAAGTTGATGTAACAGTAACTAAGGTACAAATATGGATAATGTTGATGTGGTGTAACAGCAGCTAAAGTACAGACACTGATAAAGTTGATGTAACAGTAACTAAGGTACAAATATGGATAATTTTGATGTGGTGTAACAGCAGCTAAAGTACAGACACTGATAAAGTTGATGTAACAGTAACTAAGGTACAAATATGGATAATGTTGATGTGGTGTAACAGCAGCTAAAGTACAGACATTCATAAAGTTGATGTAACAGTAACTAAGGTACAAATATGGATAATGTTGATGTGGTGTAACAGCAGCTAAAGTACAGACACTGATAAAGTTGATGTAACAGTAACTAAGGTACAAATATGGATAATGTTGATGTGGTGTAACAGCAGCTAAAGTACAGACACTGATAAAGTTGATGTAACAGTAACTAAGGTACAAATATGGATAATGTTGATGTGATGTAACAGCAGCTAAAGTACAGACACTGATAAAGTTGATGTAACAGTAACTAAGGTACAAATATGGATAATGTTGATGTGGTGTAGCACCAAGAAAAGTCCAGACATTCATAAAGTTGATGTAACAATGAAAGTGCAGACAGTGATAAAGTTGATGTAACAACGAAAGTGCAGACATTGATAAAGTTGATGTAACAACGAAAGTACAGACAGTGATAAAATTGATGTAAAAACAGCTAAAGTATAGACAGTAATAAAGTTTGATGCAAAAACAACTAAGGTGCAAATAGGGATAATGTTGATGTGATGTAACAACAGCTAAAGTACAGACACTGATAAAGTTGATGTAGCAGCAACTAAGGTACAAACATGAATAATGTTGATGTGATGTAACAGCAACCAACAGTGCAGACACTGATCATTAACAGCAGCTGAAGTATATATTGATTATGTTGACATCATGTAACAGCAGCTAAAAGACAATGACACATATTGATAATGTTGATGTGTGATGTAATAGCCATTGAAGTGTTATACAAATATTGATCATGTTGATGTGATGTAACAGCAACTAAAGTACAGATACTGATAATGTTGATGTGATGTAACGGCAACTAAAATATACATATTGATAATGCTGACACGATGTAACAGCAACTGAAGTACAGATATCATTTTGGAGTTGGGATAGCTCAGCGGTAGAATGCCAGACTTGTGATCAGAAGGGTGTGGGCTCAGTTTCCAGCAGGAGTGGTGGGAGAATCTTCTTCTCCAGGGTCAGCTTTCCGTGCTGACTCTTATTTCGGTATCCGTTCCACCCCAGTGTTACAGCTCTAGCATGTAAAAGATTCAGGTCATTCTGCCAAAAGTGCAGGTGGCAGCTAGGTTACAGCTAAACACACATGCACCCTAGTATGTGGCTTTGAGTGAGGTGACACTGTAAAGGGGTGCATGGTTGCGTGGTGTGCACAGAACATGCGCTGAGATAGCAGCAGTTTCTCGTTGCACCAGCAGTGTAACAACCATACCACACTATAAGTACACCACTTTGGTGATGGGTATTCAAAATGTGCTTTGAAAGGCTACAGTCACCCATTCAGAATCACACGTGACAAGAGCGCAGTGAGTCTACTTGAGAGCAGAAAATAACACTATATAAAAGCGATCAATAATAGTGTTGGTATGATGTCATGGCAACTAATGTACACATCATGGTAATGTTGATGTGGTGTAACAGTAACTAAAGTACAGATAGTGACAGTGTTGACCCACTGTAACAGCAACTAAAGTACAGATATTGATAACAGCAACTAAAATACAGATATTGATAACAGCAACTAAAATACAGGTCTGTGTTGGTAATGTTGACCTGATGTAACTGCAGCTAAAAGTGCACATATTGATAGTGTCGATGTGCTGTCAGTGCAACTAAAGTACAGACATTGATAATGGCAAACTAAACTCAGTGTCTGTATTGAGAATGTTGACGTGATGTGCAACTAAAGTCCATGTGGATATTGATAATGTTGGCATGACGTAACGGCAACTGAAAGTACAGATATTGATATTGTTGATTTGCTGTTAACAGCAACTGAAGTACAGACATTGATAATGGCAAACTAAACTCAGTGTCTGTATTGAGAATGTTGACGTGATGTGCAACTAAAGTCCATGTGGATATTGATAATGTTGGCATGATGTAACAGCAACTAAAAGTACAGATATTGATATTGTTGATTTGCTGTTAACAGCAACTGAAGTACAGATGCTGATGATGTTGGTATGGTGCAGTACGTGTTTTGCAAGCTGTGTACCAATACATGGTTACAAAAGTATATATAAAAAGCTCACAGGTAATGCTGATCAGCGTCCCTATTTTACCTGTTGTTGATATGATGCAGTACATGTTTTGCAAGCTGTGTACCAGTACGCGGTTACAAATGTAAAAAGCTCACAGCTAATGCTGATCAGTATCCCTGTCTTCCTCTATTGTGTGATGGCTAGTGGGTTGTTTAGTTAAGGCTGGTATGTTCTTGAGAGAAGAAACCCAGTGACATTGCTTAGCTACCAGAAACAGGACACAAAGTCAGTGAGGATACTTACTGCAAGGAAGCATCATTTTAATGTAGGACAGAAACGATGTCATCATAGCGTAGTAACCAGGTGCACAGAAAAGAAATCATTTCTGAACTATAGAAGTGCAGCGCTTTAATCTGTGCATTATTGTTATTGAACTAGTAATATCAGCATGTACAAAGGATGGAAAAAATTACAGTGTGGATTTTAATGCACAGAAGCACCCCTTGCTTAGGGTTATAACCAGCTCAGATATTACTATAAACAGAGGTCCCCTTTGAGTACATAATGATAATAGATTATTTATGGTGTCCAGTCTCATAACAGCTCAGTGTGCTTACAAGGGCCTGTGCACGCTTGCAATGCACACATGCACACATGCATGCATACATAGACACACAACCCCCCCCCCCCCCCCCCCCCCCACCCACACACACACACTATAAATACTTTTTTTTTTTTTCTTTCTTTTGTTTAGACTTATTTTTCATTTTCTGTAGGGATGGCTTTTTAACGTAATCAAGAATGTTCTGTTGTACTCTGACCCATGCACGCATTATAGAAATGTAGAGGATTTGTTCAGAGCACCCTTTCCCCCTGATAAGGCGTACGGGTCGGGGGGCTCAGAGTGCTTTATAACAACAATAAGCATCAGGGCAAAAGCAAGATCACACGAAAGCTGACAGGAAATGAGAATATGAATTATATATATATGCAATGCATGATGATATGAGTGCACAGCAGTTGGTGAGTTTGGCTGGATTGGAAGTAACTTTTGAGACGTATTTTGACAACCTGTGTGTGTGTGTGTGTGTGTGTGTGTGTGTGTGTGTGTGTGTGTGTGTGTGTGTGTGTGTGTGTGTGTGCGTGTATGTGTGTGTGTGTGTGTGTGTGTGTGTGTGTATGTGTGTGTGTGTTTGTATCGTGTGTGTATTTGTATTGTGTGTGTGTGTGTGTGTGTGTTTGTATCGTGTGTGTGTATGTGTGTGTGTGTGTGTGTGTGTGTGTGCGTGCCTGCATGTAAGTTCTGTGTGGGAGGTCTGCTTGGGGTTTTCACATCTGGAGTAGAGCATTTGGCATTGCATGACCCTGCTTGGAATTCCCTTTTCGATGTGGTGGTTGAGAGTGTTGGGCTAGATGACAGTTTCTGTTTTTTCATCTCACCTCTTCAAGCTGTCTTAGTGTGTGTGTGTGCGTGCGTGTGTGTGTGAGAAGGAAAAAAAATGACGCAACAACAACAAAAGGGAGCCGTTTGGTAGAGTAGTGTGGGTTCTCTTTGTGGTTTAATTGTCGAGAGAGTAGCTGGCCGATGCATGTGCAGTAGTGTGAAGTAGCTGTGTGCTGAGTGAGTGGGTTGTAGTATTTTGTGTGCAGTTTGACAGGCTTAGGTTTGAACACATACTGCCCACAATCTACTAATCCCTGGTAGTTCTGCCGTCTCTGGCCTGGGGTGAAAATAATTGTCTTTCGGGGAGTGCTTACAAATCATTCACTTTTTTTGGTAGTTTGGAGGTGATCTTTCTAATCCAAGGTTATTTATTTGTGGTTATCATTTGCTGCCAAAATGTGATTTAAAAAAAATGTGTGTGTGTGTGCATGTGCGTGTGTGTTGCATGTGTGTGTGTGTGTGGTGTGTGTGTGTGTGTGTGTGTGTGTGTGTGCGTATGTGTGTGTGTTTTAGGTTTTCCACAAGGGCTGAAAATACAAGAAACAGAAAGTGTGATTTCACATAGCATTGATGCCCCATTGATGTAAACTATCAGGTGCACACTAATCAAAGAAAAGAGAAGAGAAAGATCAAAGCAAAAAATAAATGGCAAGGGAAAAAAAGTGTTGGAAACATGATGATGTGCAGCATAATGTCCTCAGATGTCAGGCTGACATATTAGAAATATTGGAAATATGTACACTTTATCTTTTAAATGCCTTTCCTCCATTTTATTCAGTTTTTGGATATATGTATGTGAGGAAGATGTTTCTGTTGTAATGGTTAGCATTTTTCATGTCTACTGAGCTATACGCTGTCAGACACTTTAATAGAAGAGTTTTCTCAGGGGGCTGTTAAAGCTAGATCACTTCGATTTTGTGTGGTGTTAGAATCGGTGTTGACTGATGCTGGCTCACAACTTTGTGTGGTGTTAGAATTGGTGTGTGTGTGTGTGTTAGAATTGGTATTGGCTGATGCTGGTTCACAACTTTATGTGGTGTGAGTATTGGTGTTGACTGATGCTGGTTCAAACGAGTCCAGTTTCAAGGTCATAGCAGTGTTGTTTTTTGTTTGTTTTTTGTTTTAAAGTCCAACTGAAAGCTGTGTTTCTTTGGAAAGTCTGGACATTTTCTGTCACATGCCTGTGTAGACTCGCTGATCGTCTTAAGTGCCCCCTTTTTATCGACCGGTCCCTTGTTTGCAGCCTCTGCAGAGCATGCCGGAGAGTGCACCTCCTCCGGCTGATGAGGATGAGGATGAGGATGGTTCTGAGGAGGACAGCCCTCCTGGCAGTCCCCAGCTGAATGCCCGGGTCCGCTCTGCTCAGATGCTGAGCCGTCCTGCGTCCAGCTCTCAGGTGAGAGTGGACACCCACCAGCTGTTCTCAGTTCACTGACTTTGTAGGAAATAAGACGTCAGAATTTTATTTGTAGCTTGTTTTTTATGCCCAGTCAACCAGGACGGTTATGGCTGGGCGAGTCACACCCATACAGCAGCAGTACAACTGCGTGTGTGTGTGTGCGTGCGTGTGTGTGTGTGTGTGCGTGTGTGTGTGTGTGTGTGTGTGTGTGTGTGTGTGTGTGTGGTGTGTGTGTGTGTGTGTGTGTGTGTGTGTGTGTGTGTGTGTGTGTGCATGTGGAAAAGTTACTCGGTTTTTCAGTGATATGACAGCTTTTGAAAGAGAACTTGAGAACTTGTTTGTGTTTGTGAAAGTATTTTCATCAGAATAAGAACAAAATTTGCTTTGCTGATCAAGTAATAAGATTTATTTTTTTCTTCTTTGACCCCCACTACTTGTGATATATACATCTTTGTGTGTGTGCATGTCTGCATGCATGTGTTACTGTTTGTGTGTGTGTGTGCACTCTAGCGCCCGTTGAGTCGCCATAGTGCCAGCGATATCTCCCGGCCTCCTTCAGGGGCATCCACAGTGCGCAACCCTGATCGTCCGCACAGCCAAGTTTCTCTTGCACTGGGCCCTCGCCCAAGAAGTCTGTCCCGCACCGGAAATGTCAACAGCAACAAGACAGGCTTGCAGAACCGTTCGTCTGTGGTAAGCGTGTTCATGGGATAGCAGGTGTGCTTGAGTAGATCTGTGTTATCCACATTTGATGGAGATGCGGCTGCGTGTTTTATATGCAGTTCTGTGTATATCTGCGTATTGGGGATTCCAGATTGTTTGCAGTCTGGATTGTTTCCATGCCTGTGAAAATGACCTGCCAACAGAAGCTTGTCTGTTTGTGCAGAGTTGAGAGATTCTGTGAGGATCGGTATCACGGGATAATTTGTGACCTTCTTGCAATAGCTAGAGCATAACGGTTTCTGAGCTATTTGTGCAATGGGATGTTTTTGCTGTTGAGAAGTAGCCCTGACATAACCCTTTGTGGTTGACTGGGCTCAAAGCACCAACCAACTAACTAAAGCGAAAGCTGTTGAGAAATGAGTGAACACTCTACTGTCTCCATCGCATCGGTCATTTTGTTTTGACCGCGTCTGTCTGAAACAGAATGAGGCCCTGAGTGCTTGCGGAAAACCAGCAAACAAGGGAGTTAATTAACACTCAAAAAGACAGACTTGCTCTTCTGCGGTAAGTGTGTACATGGGATAGCAGGTGTGCTTGATAGATCTGTGTCATCCACATCTGATGGAGACGTGGCCGTGTGTTTGTGTGCGCCCTTACGTGAACTTGCACATTGGGGTTCCAGAGCCATTTGCAGTCCTGACTGTTCCTGTGACTGTGAAAATTGCCTTAGCGGTAGTCACGGATCCCTTTGCTGCTGACTTCACCTCTGAGTAATGTGATACCAGGTTTGAAGGGCTGGGGGTCAGGTCTTGAGAACACTGCATCCATGTACATACCTAGCAGAGTTCACGTACCTTGTATTTACTCGCATGCTAGGTGAATGTTACTGTCGGCAACTCAGGTCTTTGCTGTTGTTTGTGTGATGTCTTTCAAGCACTAATTAACTCCCTTGTGTTTACTCGCATGCCAGGTGAGTGCTACTGTCGGCAACTCGGGTCTTTGCTGTTGTTTGTGTGATGTCTTTCGAGCACTAATTAACTCCCTTGTTTGTCGATTGACCCTGTGACGGTTCTTTTCTCTCAGTGTGTTGTTGTTATTGTGTCGGGCAGGACGACAATTTCTTGTCCAGCGTGGTGAAAGAGCGGGAGGAAGAGCTGACCAAGAAGACGCTGGAATCTCTCAACGAGATGCGAATCAAGTTTCCTGGGAAAACGGACACGGAAGCGGAGCTCCTTCTGGACAAGGTACAGACACAAACAGGGGGGCCGCACCTGCAAGGTTTCTGAACACGGCGCTCTGTGCAGACTGGTCTTTCTTCTCACATGTATGCTAGCTGCCTGCGTGGTCTTCTCAATACGTCTGCTTCCTCATTCATTCATTTCATCTTTCTCTCTTGCAACATTACCTCTCAGTGAAGTTCTGCTTAGCTTGAATCAGTTTTCCTGTGCATGCTGTCTGCACTCAGCATTTGTAAGACTGAGTCTGTGGCATGGTTGGTGCTCTGGGCTGTTATACTCACACAGTAATAATAATAATTGTGTAGATTTATCATGCTCTCATTGATGCCCTGGGTGCTCTCATGATACATATTAACTTCAACACAGTATTCTGTACTCCTGTAGAGCAGAGTCCAACTAATGCGACTTACATCAAGTATTATTTGAAGCAACAGCAACAGAAGTAAGCGCAAAGAATCTGAACCATTTATGTACACCTACGCACATGCGCTCATGCATACACACACACACACACACTGTGGCGAAAACTGGATATTGATATTAGTTCAACTAATGCAACTTACATCAAGTATTATTTGAAGCAACAGCAACAGAAGTAAGCGCAAAGAATCTGAACCATTTATGTACACCTACGCACATGCGCTCATGCATACACACACACACACTGTGGCGAAAACTGGATATTGATATTAGTTCAACTAATGCAACTTACATCAAGTATTATTTGAAGCAACAGCAACAGAAGTAAGCGCAAAGAATCTGAACCATTTATATACACCTACACACATGCGCTCATGCATACACACACACACACTGTGGCGAAAACTGGATATTGATATTAGTTGGCTGGAAGTACTGTGAGAAGAGGAAAGTTTTCAGTTTGATTTTAAAAGCTGATAGTGTCTAAGGTCTTGTAGTAGTGAATTCCAAAAATGTGGGGTCCAAAGTAAGAGAAAGTGCAAAAGCCATGAGGGGGATGGTAGCCCCAGATGTTTGCTGATGATTTCACTTCGTAAGTAATGTGGTACGAGTCTCCAGGGTGGGGGTCAGGTTTTCTCAGGCTCGCGTTAGCTTAGGGGTGTGTTCATCTATGAGTCTTGCGTTTATTTTTTTTTATCATGTGGTATAATACCTGTGAAATACAGTACAAGAGAATTTGTTATTATATTTAGTCTTCTGTGTTGGTGTTTGGTTGAAACCCAGCACTGTAGACTTTTTCAGACACATGATAATGTTCTGTTTTGAACTAGTTTCAGTTAGCTTGTCTTAATTTCAGTGTTAAAAAAACAGAAGATAAACAGAAAGTTCTGTGATTTTGTCAATCCCTGGGTAACAGTAACATGTTACAATGTCCTCCCAGAGAGCATCAAGGAAGACTCCATTCAGTCTTTCAGAGCTTCTCTTAAGACACTTTTTTACCTATGCAGGATAGTCAGTGTGATTGTGTGTGGTGTGTGCTGGTGCTGGTGTATGTGTGGAGTGATGTATGTTGCCATAAATACAGATTTTTTTTCTAACTCTGCGTATATTTCTACATTTAACTACTATGCAGACTTGGGGGTGGGGCAGTGGGGCTATTTGTACTTTATTGGTATGAATGTCTTGTCTTTAGCAGTTTTAGCTTGTGAGAGCCTACATGCACTGTGTGTATCTGGCGCTGTGAACACGCAGGGTTTTGTGTGGAAGTTTTTATGCACCACATCTCATCACCAGCTGCAGAGGTTCAGTGGAACCCCATTTGAAAGACCACCCTGAGGGCATGTTGGCCCCTCTTCTTAAGACTACCTTTTCTGAAACCTGCCCCTTAATTCCTATGAAGGACCACCCTGATGGCATGTTGGCCCCTCTTCTTAAGACCACCTTTTCTGAAACCTGCCCCTTAATTCCCATGGAAGACCGCCCTGATGGCATGTTGGCCCCTCTTCTTAAGACCACCTTTTCTGAAACCTGCCCCTTAATTCCTATGAGACCCTGATGGCATGTTGGCCCTCTTCTTAAGACCACCTTTCTGAACCTGCCCCTTAATTCCTGAAGGCCCCTGATGGCATGTTGGCCCCTCTTCTTAAGACCACCTTTTCTGAAACCTGCCCCTTAATTCCCATGGAAGACCGCCCTGGTGGCATGTTGGCCCCTCTTCTTAAGACCACCTTTTCTGAAACCTGCTCCTTCATATTTCAGTGTAAATTTATCCCTCACAAAGGACTTCTGCTCATCTTAAGACCACCTTTTCTGAACCTGTCCCTTTGTATTTCAGTGTAAATTTATCGCTCACAAAGGACTTTGCTCATCGTAAGACCACCTTTTCTGGAACCTGTCCCTTCATATAAAAGATCTCTTCTTAAGACCACCTTTTTCGGAACCTATCCCTTCATATTTCAGCATAAATGTATCCCTCACAAAGGACCTCAGCTCTTTTTAAGACCACCTTCCCTTCACATTTCCATGGAAATGAACCAGGCCAAAGAACCCCCTTCTGTTCAGACCACTCCCTTTTTCTGAAACCTTTCCCTTTATGTTTCCATGGAATTAAACTCCTGACCAAGGAACAAACAACGCTTTGTTAAGACCACTCACCTTTTTTTGAGACCTTTCCCTTCACATTTCCGTGTCAATGTGTAAGTAAACCCTTAACCAAGGAGCAGCTCTCTGTTAAGACTGCTCACATTTTCCAAGACTTTCCCTTCACATATATACTTTCCCTTCACATTTCTGTGTAATTATGTAAGTGAACCCTTAACCAAGGAACAGCTCTCTGCTAAGACCAATCACCTTTTCTGAGACCTTTCCCTTCACATTTCAGTGTAAATGTGTAAGTGAACCCTGAACCAAGGAGCAGCTCTCTGCTAAGACCAATCCCCATTTCTGAAACCTTTCTCTTCACGTTTCTGTGTAAATGGACCCCTCAAGGAATACCCCTGTGTTAAGACCACTCACCTTTCCTGAAACCTCTCCCATCATGTTTCCATGTATATATATATATATATATATATATATATATATATATATGGACCCCACACAAAGAAGCACCTCCCTTTTAAGACCGCTTTAGCTCAGTTTTTTTTTTAAAGGTTGGTCTTAGAAGAGTGGTTCCAGTACCTGACTTTCAGGGTCCAGGCTTGATTTTTGTTGGTGTTTTAAACGTCAGGCTGCTCTCCTTTCCACCTAAAACCTGTACTCTGTGACCATGCCATGCTCCTTTTCTTCTTCTCCCGCAGCTGAATGAGAACTGGAAGTTCCACAAACCACGGATAGCATCGTACTGGCTGGTGAAGCTGGACTCCATCAAGCGACGCAAGGTGGGAAGGAGCAGCAGACGAGCTGTGTTTATACATACATATATAATAATAATAATGAATACTTAGAGCGCCTAACCCGCACAGGCCCTACGCACTTACATGTTGTTTACAAATACATACATATATATATATATAAGGTACAAATATATATGTAAGGCGGTGCTGCGCCCAGTTCTCTGCTGGCTGCAGGTTGCAGAATGGGCAGCACACAAGGGCCAGGGTGAGACGTGGCTATAAGGTTGTTTAACCCTTTTGCTGCTGTGATGTTACTTGAAAACGACCAGTGGAAGTAAAAAAAAATAAATCCTTAAGTCATTTTTGTTTTCTTTTTTCGCGTTAGCTTGTGTTGTGAAAGGATTTTCATCAAAATGCACAGTATTGAAAGTAGACTTTTTATCGGACCAGGAAATAGACTTGTTAAAGGACTGGAAAATGTACTGTTTTCAGGCATGTGTGTGCAGTTTTCAGCTGGGAAATTTTACAGGCTGGGGCAGTGAAGGGGTTAGGCAACTGATTTCTTCATTGGGGAGCAGGATTTTTTTATTTTTATTTTTGGGGGGGGGGTTGAAGGGTGTGTGGGGGGGGGGGGGGGGGGGGGGGTTGTCAGACTGAAGCCTATGGAGGTAGACTCTGGGTGAGTATGTATATTTTGGTAAAGTTCCATTACAGTTTGTGGAAACAGTGATAGTTTGTGGAATAAACTTTTACTGATGCCAAAAGCACCACTTTGTCATAATCTGTTTTGGCAAGAGTAATCAGCGAGTAGGAAATTCATGGAAAAGGTGCTTCATTGAGAGGCTTTTTGTTGATTTTTGGAATTGTTAGGCTTATAGACATACATTGAACTGACAAATTGTCCAAAGTGTTCAAAGACAGACTGGTCAAACAGTCATGTTGAAAGACCATTCATCGATATGACGTGTGTTAACCAGCTGACAAGGCAGGACAGTTAATTTGTCATTCTGATCAACACAGTATACTAAATCAACATCAACGTGTTGATTTGATGAAAATGTATCTGATTAGTTGTTACAGTGAAAATGCTGTTCCACAAATCATCTTGTTCCCTTTTGTAAAGAATGTAATTAATTAATTACAGTACATAATTAGTGTACACAATCTTAATGAAAGTGTCTTTATTTATGTTTGTGCGTTTGGAATTCATAAAAAAAAAAAAAAAAGACAAAGTTTAGAGATTCTGAGAGGTGAAAGGTGTAAGCATTCATATTAATTTGTTTATTTGTATGTTCATCTTTCATACATTTCCATGTCTGCCAGGTGTATGTGTTTATTGATTTGCCTGTTTTATATATTCATGACTCCTACTTTCCCCATCTGCTGGGGGTAGCACAGTGTTTGAACTGGACCACTGTTTGTAGTAGGGCAGTATTGAGGCCTGCAGTTCTTGAGAGTTCATAAAACAGTTTAATTAGTCAGAGTAACAGTCCAATTGAAACCACTCACCAACACTGGTATAGCATGAAACTGTATAGTATTTGCTTGTTGCTCGATCTCTGTGGCTAACACCAGAGAAAGCATTGTACATGTGTCGTTCTCTGTTCATTTTTTTCGTGTACACACGGTGACTTGACAGTTTGAAGGGTGGTGGGGCATGCAAGTTTGTAGTCGCTACATACAAATGTGTATGGCTTTGTTGTGATTTGAGCTTGTCTGTGTGCACATATGGCAACTATAGCAGCCCCTAGTTTGACATCTACCCTTTCTTCCCCTTTGTGGATACCCTTCCATACCTTCTGGGGTGGGCTGTATTATCTCTGTGTTGACATGGTGTTGCAGTGTGTAACTTGAACAGCAAGCAATAAGTAGGTGGCTGCAGGTAACGTGTTGTGATACTCATAGTCTAGCCATAGCCAGTTACAGGGGAAGGATAGTGGTTGCAGGGAATGTGTTGTCATAGTCTAGCCATAGCCAGTTGCAGGGGAAGGATAGTGGTTGCAGGGGATGTCAGGGGAAGGATAGTGGTTGCAGGGGATGTCAGGGGAAGGATAGTGGTTGCAGGGGATGTGTTGTGATACTCAAAGTCTAGCCATAGCCAGTTACAGGGGAAGGATAGTGGTTGCAGGAAAGGTGTTGTCATAGTCTAGCCATAGCCAGTTGCAGGGGAAGGATAGTGGTTGCAGGGGATGTCAGGGGAAGGATAGTGGTTGCAGGGGATGTGTTGTGATACTCAAAGTCTAGCCATAGCCAGTTACAGGGGAAGGATAGTGGTTGCAGGAAAGGTGTTGTCATAGTCTAGCCATAGCCAGTTGCAGGGGAAGGATAGTGGTTGCAGGGGATGTCAGGGGAAGGATAGTGGTTGCAGGGGATGTGTTGTGATACTCATAGTCTAGCCACATCCAGTTACAGGGAAAGGATGGTGGTTGCAGGGGACTGTGTTGTCATAGTCTAGCCATAGCCAGTTGCAGGGGAAAGATGGTGGTTGCAGGGGACTTGTTGTCATAGTCTAGCCATAGCCAGTTGCAGGGGAAGGATGGTGGTTGCAGGGAATGTGTTGTCATAGTGTAGCCATAGCCAGTTACAGGGGAAGGATAGTGGTTGCTGCCTGCCAGGTACCAGTTGCTAGAGGTTCCTTCACATCAGTGTGTGGTTTGGTGCTCATGCTTGATTTAAACAGACATCAGATTTTTCCACCAGTAGATCGTGGTGATTCCGTCAGTTGAGGGGTAGCAGGGGTCATTCTTGAAAAGAGAGAAATATGTGATGAAGCTGTGTATGAATATTTTCTAGGGCAGTTTTTGTTGTGTGTTTTGGGGGTGGGGTGGGGGTTGACAGATTTGCAATGTTTGGCTAAGTCGACCCCTCAAGCCTTGTGGTGCTAAAACTGTTTGACCCAGGCATGTGTACATGCTCATCTCGCTCTTGAACACACACACACACACACGCAAAAGGCCTACACACACACACACGCACGCATGCACGCACGCACGCACGCACACACACACACACATGCAAAGGGTAGTTAGCTGCATCATGCCTCCACAGGCATCTGCTGGCGATGGGTGTGGGATGAGGGTTGTCAGGGGGTTGCTAGGGGTCGCTGTGCTATAAACTCTGCCTCCCCACCTCAGGTGGTGGACATTGTGCGGTCCAATGTCAAGGCAGTTCTGCAGCGAATCTGGCGCTCCTCTGATGTGGATAACCTGCGTCTCTATCGCATCTTCAGTCGAGTCTTCAACCGCCTCCTGTGGAGTCACGGGCAGGGTCTCTGGAACTGCTTCTCTCCTTCTACGGGGTAAGGCTGGGGCTCAGCGTCCTTTACTGTACCCGATCAGGGCACCCTGTCTTTGAACGTAGGTGCTTTTGATCGTAGCAAACTGCTTTTTGTCAGTGCTCTGTAGTGGTGATGTGGCTCTTTGTGAGCGCACAACATTTTTTTTTTGTTCTCACTTTTGAGGGTATTAGACTGCCTGCTGAGCCTTAATTGGTCTAGATTCTGGGTAGATTTTAATAGGGGAGGGGGGTTGGTGTTTGAAGTATGTGTGCTGATTTAAGTTTGCTCTCTGACGGTCTGTTTACCTTGCACTTGTTTTGTTGTGTTGATCACAAGTTTGACATGCACAGGGTGGTGTGCAAATTGTGCAATTCATTGTTTGCAGTTTGAAAAAGTTGATTCTCTTCAAGATTACAACCTTCTCTTTTCAAGATCTGTTAGCTGTTCCATTGTTTTGTGTTGGATACTTTAATGGATGTTGTTGTGGCCGATGTTTATCATTTGTTGAAATCACCAGAGCAATGATTACATTTGTCAAAAATGTTACAAGTCTGAGACAAAATCTTGAGGTTAAATACATGTGTGTATGTGTGATGTGTGTGTGTGTGTGTGTGTGTGTGTGTGTGTGTGTGTGTGTGTGTGTGTGTGTGTGTGACTGTCTGCATGCGTGCATGTGTATGTGCATGTGCTTATGTGTATTTAAGTATAAAAACAGGACAAAAGATGTGTTGAGCATAAAATAATTCACAGAATCAGCACTCATCTTGTGTGTTCAAAATGTAGAAATATTAAGCGCTGTTTTAGTCCTAGATTTCTCATGGATGGATTTTAGACTGGATAGAGATTTTTTTTCTTTTTTTTTTTAAAACCGATACTATAATTCTTAAGAGCAGATTAGAAAGAGCAAGCATACCCAAGATGTTTTCAATAACATTTCTGTTTTGTGTTCCTTGTAGAGTTGCCTTGTGGGATAGGTATGCAAGCTGTTTTACTGTTGGCTTGGGCTTGTGTACCATTGTGTAACATGTTCAGAAGAGTACCTATCTGCATGGGTGTAGGACAGATGTCCTCTGGACTGTTTGTTGCCAACCAGACATTTGCCCGTTGTCGTAGCATGAACACAGACATTTGCTCACTGTGAGGCTTGAGTGTGACTTTCAAACTCTTCTCTTCATGCACATGTCACAGAGACAGGGAGCAGGATCCTGTGCACACTCGAACTCAAACTTGAAAACTTTAATACTCAAGGATAGTAACGTTAGGTCCATTTGGACCTATCTAACAGCGAGTCCTTGCTATACTACAAACACAAATAAACATGACTGGAGAGAGAGAGAGAGGGAGAGGTATGAAAGTGGACACTTTCCCATCCATCCATCCATCTTTCTCTTCTTTCAACTAACTGCGAGAGACAGAGAGGCCATGGAAGTGGAGAAGGAGAAATAGAGTGTTGACTGATGCTGTTTTATTAAACATTATAACAACGTTTTAAGAAGCAGTTATACGCAGTCACAACATTAAAAGGATCAGAAACATTTCAGCTGACTTCATCAGAAACAATAACAACAAAATGGCACGATGATGAAAACTGCACGTGAAACACACTAACACCTCTCTCTTTCTCCTTCTCCCCCTCTCTCTCTCGTAAAAAAGAAGAAGAGACAGCTGGATTGATGGGCGAATGTCCACTTTCATGCTAGATGCACACGCACACACGCTGGCAAGCACATGAAGAGAAAGAGAAATTCATGCTGAAGCTTTGCAGTGGGGCAAAGGTCTGCACTCAAGCCATCAAAAAGTTTGCAAACATCTGGTGAGCAACTGTCTAGTTGGCAGTCGTCCAATGGGCAACTGCCTGTGCTCCATTTGCATACATATTTACACTGCCTGGTGGGGTCTTGGACCTGTGGACCTTTTTATTTGCTTGTGAATGATCACTGGGGCTGGTGTGCTTCGTATTGCGTTCATATGTGGTGTTACTGTGGCCTGTAGATTTTGCTTTTGCTCCTTGCTTTTGATTGTAAGCGCACACCATTTTCTGTGCTTTTCCATAATTATTGCATCCCTTGCTGTTATATGTGTAATGTCTGTGGATCACTGTTAATTACTGTTGTTTTGCCTAGAGCTAGGGAAACAGTTACTTACAGTTCCCTTTAGCTGCAGTCAAGGTTTGGACGCTTGTGTGAAAAGATAGCTTGCTCCCTCATTCATCGACATGCATACTCATCTTGTTGATGCCAGGTGGCGCCTAAGGCTTCCGCGAGGGGCTTTCTTGCTTATCAGTCTTTGGCTGTTGCTCTGCCTCTTCTCCTGTCAACTGTAGCTGTTTAACTGCATCTCTTCTTTGGTCATCCTTTGCCTTGTTAACTTTGGTCATCCTTTTTAACAACCCCTTCTCCTGTTAACTGTATCTATTTAACTGCATCTCTTCTTTGGTCATCCTGTGCCATGTTAACCTAGGTCATCCTTTTTAACTGTATCTCTTTTTTGGTCATCCTTTGCCATGTTAATCTCAGTCATCCTTTTTAATTGCATCTCTTCCTTGGTCATCCTTTTGCCATGTTAACTTCGTCATCATTTTTAACCGCATCTCTTCTTTGGTCATCCTATGCCATGTTAACTTTGGTCATCCTTTTTAACTGCATCTCTTCTTTGGTCATCCTTTGCCATGTTAACTTTGGTCATCCATTTTAACTGCATCTCTTCTTTGGTCATCCTTTGCCATGTTAACTTTGGTCATCCATTTTAACTGCATCTCTTCTTTGGTCATCCTTTGCCATGTTAACTTTGGTCATCCTTTTTAACTGCATCTCTTCCTTGGTCATCCTTTGCCATGTTAACTTTGGTCATCCTTTTTAACTGCATCTCTTCTTTGGTCATCCTTTGCCATGTTAACTTTGGTCATCCTTTTTAACTGCATCTCTTCCTTGGTCATCCTTTGCCATGTTAACTTTGGTCATCCTTTTTAACTGCATCTCTTCTTTGGTCATCCTTTGCCATGTTAACTTTGGTCATCCTTTTTAACTGCATCTCTTCCTTGGTCATCCTTTGCCATGTTAACTTTGGTCATCCTTTTTAACTGCATCTCTTCCTTGGTCATCCTTTGCCATGTTAACTTTGGTCATCCTTTTTAACTGCATCTCTTCCTTGGTCATCCTTTGCCATGTTAACTTTGGTCATCCTTTGCCATGTTAACTTTGGTCATCCTTTTTAACTGCATCTCTTCCTTGGTCATCCTTTGCCATGTTAACTTTGGTCATCCTTTGCCATGTTAACTTTGGTCATCCTTTTTAACTGCATCTCTTCCTTGGTCATCCTTCTGCCATGTTAACCTCGGTCCTCCTTTTTAACTGCATCCCTTCTTTGGTCCTCCTTTTTAACTGCATCAGTTTTTTGGAGTGCAGTTCAGGGCAGGCTGTTTTGCTGGAATAGAAGAGTCCATTCTCTGGGTGCATACAAGCCACTTAACATCTGTTCTTCAGGATGGCATCTGTGTCTTCTCTGTGAAGTAACATGGGGCAGTTTGTCAACAGAGGCAGCATTTGCCCAGAAAATTAGCAGTCATCTTCTGAGTCTTTGATGTGTAGAGAGAGATCGGAAAGACAAGATTTTTGCCCTGTTTGGAATAGACCTTCCCTTAAAAAATATGCAGTCAGCATTGCTGCTTTTTGTTTTTCTTTTCTTTGTTTTTGTTCATGCTGAGCTGTTTGAACCATGGCGACTGTGTTATTGGTTTTGGTTTAGTTTGGGTGTTGTTTGAAAATCCACCACTTGTGCCTCTTCACACGAGTATATGGACCTCCCTCGTGGCGCATTGTATCAGCAAGCGCCTTAAGTTCTCTGCTGCGTGGGCACGGGCATATCTAACGTCACATTTTTCTCTGTGTTGTTCACTTCAGTACCTTAATCATCGTTGTACTTGCTTTTTCTTGTTTCTTCTTTTTACAGCTGCATGTATTTTATATTCTGGATGTAGATCTACGTGTTATGAATCTGTAGCTACTTTGGGTGTAATGGAAGAGAACATAAGAGTGAAGACTGACCAGACTTACTGCTGCTGCCACCCATGCAGGTAGCCATGGACAGTTGGACTTGATAAAGTTATTTCTGCTTAGATCGTAGACTTGTTGTACAACAACTTTAGTGTACGCTTGAAAGGGTGAAAGAGGGCCTTCGTCAGTCAGACAGACATTGGAACTGTTTCAAAGGCAACGTTGGGGAAACTTTCAAGAGATGGGGCAGAGCGCATAATTATGGGCTTTTCCTCTTAGATCATAGATCTGTATTGCGTTGTATTGATTTTTTGTGGAACTTGAAGGAAATACAGTGTTTGAATTCGATCCATTATAGTTCATTTGTGGTGTTGCAACCATTAGATTCTTCTGTATGAAAGATTTTTATTCTCTCTCTCTCTCTCTCTCTCTCTGAGAGGTGCCAAAGAAAGAAAGCAGGATTTTATTTTATTGGTATATTCTGATAAAATTTCAAAATATGTGACTGAAAATATTTCTGTTGCGCTTTGACATGTTGTATTAAGTTAAAGACACAGGGCTAGAGATGCATATATATATATATATATATATATAAAATATATAAAAAATAATTGTCGGGATTTTTTATATTTTTATATTGATTGTTGATCCATAGTAATCATTTAGTTGTTTAAAGTATTGTATAGTGGCCTTTTTCACAGTTGATGCACTTTTGGAAGTTGAATATCATGGTTAGCTGTCAGTGCTGTAAAAACTTTTTTTTTAAATCACTCTCAGTAACCATATCTTTTATAGTGTATATGTGTGTTAATTAAATGAAGAGTATTCTTTGAAGTTTGTTTAAGCCACGTTCCTCATCATGAATCCTGTTTGGAGAAGAGTAATAGCATGAAGGAAATTATACATTCTCAAGTCTGTTGATTTCAGTGTAGAACTAGAAGCAGAGTTAATATGTGTGTTTGGCAGCATAAACTTGGGCAACGTCCATTGCCTGTTCCATCTTGGCACTCTCTGAACTGTGCACCGTTTCCTCTGTGTCTCCTTGCAGGAACTCGTGGGAGACAATTTTCAGTCGCAGTACCGAGTTGGTAAGCGAGACGGAGATGAACTGCTGCCGCCGCATAGTCCAGCTTTGCCGGGACTGCTTATTAATCGTCTACCAGTTCGCTGCCGAGGCCAAGAGCGGCAGTGCCCCCGTAGCCCCTCCCTCGGAGCCAGCCGAGGATGCCTTCGCCGCCCAGCCACAAAATGGGTGAGAAACAATCTTTTTAGGGAGAGCTGGATACTCTGTCAGTTTTGTGTTGTGTCCTTGAAAGTTTTGATTTTCATGGATCTGTCTGATGTTCATGCAAGTAGTCTGCGTTGTTAGTAAGTTCTTGGGTTTGAACCACTCCTCTTGACACTATGCAAACAGCTGCTCTTTTAGACCTGAAAATGTGTCACACAAATGTTTATAAATGTAGGGCTGTGGTAGCAGCTGTAAACTACTGCTGATTTAATTTTCTTGCTAAGAGAGTGCATGTGATCTGGCTGTTTTTGGATCCTGAAAGCATCGTCTTGCATGAAATTAATAGAGTAAAGGTTCCAGACAGTCCTAAAAATTTAGAAATGATACTTTGGTACTTTTTGAAAAGAGTGTGGATTTAGTGACTGCTAGCTTCACTCCTGTTCTGAATTGCAGTATATGCCACATGTATTTGACAGAATCGGGGAAAGATGCGTGGGGAATTCATCCTCAGAGCTGGGAACAATGATGCATGAGGGGAGCAGGGATAGTTCAGTGGTTAGAGCATTGGACTTGTGATTGAAGGGTCCCAGGTTCGAGTCCTGGCAGGAGCAGTGGGAGAATTTTCTTCTCCAGGGTCAGCTTTCTGTGCTGACTTTTATTTCAGTATATGCTCCACCCCAGTGTTACGACAGTGAAAAATCCCGGTCATTCTGCCAAAAGTGTAGGTGGCAGGTTACAGCTGGACACACATACACCCTACCTATGTGGCTTTGAATGAAATGACACTGTAAACTGGTGCATGGTTGAATGGTGTACACAGAACTTGCGCTGAGATGGCAGCAGTTTCACATGGCACCAGCCATGCAACAACCAAAGAGCGCTATCAGCACACCACATCGATGGCTATTAAAAATACACGCTATAAAACGATACAGTCACTCATTCAGAATCACATGCGCCATGCGCCATGAGTCTGCTTGAGAGCAGAGAATAGTGCTATACAAGAGCAATGAATTCAAGATTCAAGATCATCATAGTTCAGGAGCTGTGTGAGAGTTGAGTTGGCTTCCTGAGCTGTCCGTCCTAACGAGCCTTCTGGTTTCCGTGGACATAAAGAATTATTGAACCGTGCTTCGGCATTGGTCACAACTTGTCCCTAATATGTCAACTGACATCTGAGGACATTAAGCAACACTTCACCACCACCACCAGATTCAAGATCACTTTATTATCTCATTCAAGAAATTAAAATGTGGCTGAACATTAACCAATATAAGTACACAATAACTTTAATAATAATAAGGTTCTGCAATTGAAGGATGTCCTGTGATCCCACCAGAGAATAACATTGCCTATCTTAAATGTGCTGATGGTCATTTTATGACCTAATATTAACTTCTCATTTTCAATCATCCACATTTGTCACAGGAGTGTGTTACAGAAGAAAACTGAGTATGTATTGTATATGTATGCATTAATTAGCAGTTTCTTCTATTTAGCAAGTGTTTCTCTTTGTCAGTGACTGAAACGGGTGTTGCTGTTAAAGCTTAAGAGTCGACATTGCTTTTGGTTTTGATTCAGAAAATACTATCTAGTTCGAGGCATTCAAGTAAGTAAATAGATCAGATCTGTGAGAATGGCTTACTTGTATACATGTAGGCACACTTGTATTTTGTAGTAAAAAGGTGCGTGTTGTAGGCTGTAGTTTTTTTGTGTTTTTTCCCTCTCATATGTTTAAAAAAAAAAAAAAATCTAGCAAATTGCATAGCATTTTCTTGCAAACTGAAGGCTTCAAAAGTTAGACTTGCATTAAATACTGGCCTGAAGGGTCTGCTGTAATCTCTTTTTTTTTTTACTGTAATGAAAAATCGTGTGCATCTGTGTAATGATCAGTTACTCTGGCAAGCCAGCCTACCTGAAATCCCAGTGAACATTGTAGTTTTCCCAACCACAGAGTGGGTTAAATCCAGATTTGAGTGGAGCACAGTCAAGCACAGTCACCAAATGGATAGGTGACTGTCACATACTATGCTTTGCGCTCATCTTGAGATTTCTCTGGAGTCAAATTCTGTGCAGAATCTACAACAGTCCTTTGGATGAGACTATATATAAAGAGAGAGAGAGAGAGAAATCTGAAACAGGGTTTTGACCGTTTAACTGTTGTTTAAGTGTCGTTTTGTAGCTTGATAAAGGGGATTACCCTGAAAATTTGCTGGTTTTGTCTTGTCCTAATAAATAGTGTTCTTTTTAACCTTTTATGTGTTTAGATCTGCTATAAACAGAGGTTCCCCCTTCTGTATTGGGATGAATGCAAGAAGATTGCACGTGCACATTAAAGATCCTGTTGTCTCTGTCAGAGTTCAACGGATTATGGCAAGACCAAAACAGTCCAGCATGAACTAAAACATTCCAGGCTTCAGTGATCAGGCTGGACACTTTGTAAGAGAAGAAAGAGAAGAAGTAGTTCAAAATTTGCACAAGTATGTGAATACTGTTTTTTTGACAAATTTGATTGTCGAAGTCACATAGCATGTGTGTTGCAAACTGTGACAAAATATTCACAAAAATGCTTATTTGTGACTTTTGTGGATATCGAAAGGCAGTAAGTAGTTTAGGTAGTTGGCTGGCTGAAACAAAAATGGATACGACTGCTTTTTCTTAGATTAATTCAGGAAAACTCTTTGAAACATTGCACGAGAACTTTGTAGTTGGTTGGCTGAAACAAAAATGGATATGATTGCTTTTTCTTAGATTAATTCAGGAAAACGTTTTGAAACATTGCACGAGAACCTCCATTGATCCTGACACTTTCATACAAGTTTAGACAACCCTACACTATGCTTTCGTGGTAGCAGTGATGCTGGGGATTAGATAGAGTGTTAGTTCTTGGATTTTTACTTCCTGTCAGCCTCACTGGGTCAGCTCAGGATGAATTGCACATCCACAGTTATGCCAGCCTAACCAGGCCAAATCACAAGTGAATTTGTTAGCTGTTGGATTTTAATGTCCCACCAACCACACAGGGTCACCCCAAAATGAACTGCACATTCAAAACTCTTTTACGTCAGTTCAAAATACAGTATCACACATTCGGAATTCTTTTTCATCAGTTCAAAAAACAAGTCACTAAATCACAAGTAAGAAGCTGGATCACAGTGCTGTCATAATGGAAGTTGTAGTTTCTCTTGCAAGTTCTGATTCGGTTGAATTCAAACTTTGTGTCATAGTTACATGCTTGTTGCACAGATGTGTTCATGCACAAAAAGCTGCTCATGAGTTTTGAGTGCATTTAAGAGAGATACCTGATGTGTGTTTGGACTTGACGTTCCTTAACGTTGATGTGTTTTTTAGTTGCCTATGTCAGAGATACATTTTAAACATTTATGGAGGTTTGCATGTGCAACCTCCGTTCTGTGACCTTGGCCCTTTTCAAGTTCATGGGAGAGTTTGAAAAGATTGATGAAAGTTATATTTTGCAGTTGGGAATGTGAGTTACTGGATGCTTCTGCTTTTTTCTTTTGTTCTTTTTTTAAAATCTCTTGCTTTCACTGGTATTTTCTGAGATTTTGGTTATAAAGCGTGTGTAGGACAAACGCAACAGTTTTGTGCTGTAGCTTAATTTATGTGCTGTTAGTGCATACATTTTTTTCTCTCCAAGTATTCATTTATGATACTTTAGTGTAGCTGTATGCTGAAGTAAGATTTTTTTTATTGTTACAGTCAGTGCTAATACTCCTTTCTTGTGTCTCAAACTAAGTCGAGATTACAGAAAAACAAAAAAGAACAGTTTTAATTTTTTTTAAATTTTTTTAAAACCGTAATCAGGTAATTCAAAAGTTTAAATCCACAGCTATCTAGAATTGTTAGGCCTTACATATTTTTTTTTTAATTTCTCCAAAATCAGACTGTAGCCAGCATGACAGTGGTTATATAGTACTTCAAATCACCAGGTTGTAGATTCCAAGCCTGTCAAATTTAATGTCATGTTGAGGGGGGGTCTGACCATCTCCTACTCAGAAAAGAGCCAGAAAGATGGCTGAAATGATCATGCACACAGCCAGGTGCCATTCTAGTTTTTGGTTGAAGCTTTCTTACCCCCCCATGTACAAAAGAGGCATCGCTAGTAAAAGAGGCACAGCTGTCACTGTCCGCGATTGTTTGTGAGTGAGTTATAGGTATGGGTTAAGGACAAAGATGCTGGTGATTAAAAAAACAAAAACAGCACTTGCAGAGCTGTGCCCCCCGTGTTATAGCGACTAACTCTTAAGGACAGCTGTGGCACTCATGGTGGAGGAGGAAGGCGTGCATGTTCTTCTTTTTTAGCCGCGCGCTCAGCTCTGCAGCGTGGCGATGACGTTGCCTTTCTGCTTGACAGTTACCTGGCGGGCCGCGACCTCAAGGGACCCAGCCACTGGAACCCCCACACCTTCAGCCAGCGCTACAGCAAACTGTACTCCGGCCGTACTGCGGAGACGGGCTCCTGACCCAAGGCCGGCCTAGAAAACCACACCGCAACCAGTCCTCCCTGTGTCCCCAGAACGCTGACCGCCCTTAGTCAACTGCTCTAGTGAACCACCTCGGGCTTTTTGTTGTTGTTGTCTCGCTGCTCTGTGATACTGTTCTTCCGGTCAGCCATGTTGACGAATCGTGGCAAGCGTCGGGTCTTCTTCAGCCCCCGGCGCTGTCAGTCGTTTGTCAGCCGCTCTCGTTGAATCGTTCATTGTTACTAGCTTCTCTCCGCTCCTGTCTGTGATGCTGTCCACCCACGTGCGGCAGTTTCATGGGAAGTCGCATAACCCCTGATGTTCACTCAGCACCCGTCCGCTTTATGGTCAAGCACTTGTTATCAGCTTTACACTACCGTTTTGTAATCTCTGGGCCTCGTGTTCTTTCCATGTATTAACAGTCTTTCAACTGCCACTTTACTGTGTTTTTCATCATTATACATTCCCCAAACAACATTGTCCATCATCTTTAGCAGCGAGTGACTTTAATGGTCCCCTCAACACCAAATAGTCAGTCGTTTACTGAATTGTAGCAAGTTTTTAATTTGTTCTCTTACCACCTGACAAATTCCACCCTTCTTTGACTGCTTTAATTGACAGCTTATTAGAGTATATACCCCCCCCCCCCCACACCTTTAATTGATAGCTTATTAAATTTTATCCCCCCCCCCCCCCCCCCATACCCCCACTTCACCTCCCTGCTTCTCTCCTCCCCTCCCCACTACCACATATATCTCTTCCCTCTGACACCATCAGTCCTTGACCAAACCACTGTGATGGATAGTTGTTGTTGGATTGCATTCTCCCTTGGATTTTTCCGTCCTCCTTGGTCGGCCAGCTTTTGTTACTCTGAAGCACATGCATTCACAAAACTGATACTGTGAAGAAGAGAAGCTCCAGAGAGTTAACTGTTACCTAGCTGCCAGTCAAGAACCACCCCAAAGGGCTAACTTCTGTGAGCAACCATCATCACTCAGTCACCCTTAAAATCTGCGGATGGTGATGGGATATGCTGTCTGCCACACTCCAAGCAGCAGTCCGCTTTGGTGTCCTGGTGGCAAGGCGAGCAGAAGGTCCATGCCATGGTCTACCTCAGAGAGTTTGTTTCACTGTGCTTGGAGTGACAAAATGGTGCATGGTGACAAGAAACCGGGAACTTGTGGTAATTAAATGCTTTGTGGCATTGGACACTGCTTACATTCCTTCTGTTAAGGCAGGCAAAGTCATGGCCCGGACTTCGCCGAAACTGTTAGCAGGCAAAGTTACAGCCCAAACTTTGCCAAAACTGTTGGCAGGCAAAGTCACAGCCCGAACTTTGCCAAAACTGTTGGGAGACACAGTCCAAACTTTGCCGAAACTGTTGGCAGGTGAAGTGACGGCCCAGACTTTGCCAAAAATGTTGGCAATCAAAGTCATGGCTTAGAGTGATGAAATTGACAATACCACGTCCGACTTTGGGAAAGTGGCAGTATGACACTGGTGTGGAAGAGGAAGGATTGTGAGTATGCAAAGACAGTGTCGCAGCTGTATGGATTACCACCTCCTTGTGGCTGCCTGTTACGTACCAGTATTTTCTGCAACTTAGATTTAATGGTTGAAAGTGCTGTGATGTCTGTGATGAAAACATGCGCCACTGTCTCATATGTATATAGATACACACACTTGAAGCTTAGATTCAATGTGCGATTGCCATTTTAAATGCTGTACATGTGTAATATTTATTATTTAAAATATTGAAAAGCAACTGTGATAGTGTTCGCTTGGTATTTGTGATACAGGCTTTGGGGCAGTTTGCACTTTTATCATGTTCCAACAGGGGGGAACCTTTTCTTTTTCAAGCACTAACAATGGCTGCTCATGTTATTTGATAATATTATCAAACCATTTTTTAAATTTTATTTAAGCTGCACCTGTACATTAAAAAAAAATGTAACACTTTTTTTTATCATTATGAAATTACTGGTTCTTCAGTATACAATTTTTAAAGTGGCAGAGGTGATATGTGTATAATTCAGTTCTGTTTAGATGTAGATATTGTGAATGTTTCCACTCAGTGTAGTTTCGGGAGAGAAACAATTTCGAGGTGTGGAAAATATGTTTTTGACTCAAAGTAATGCCTGTATGTCAGCCATGGGTAGTAACTCAAAACACAATAAAAGATCATTTGCTGTTGAAAAAAAAGCACCTGCAATTATCATGTGGACGAGTGTGTGGGGGTGCTTTGAGCAACATCCGTCCTATATTAACAGTTCTTTGTTCTCATTCCTTTACTGACTAGTTCAAGTTTGTAGTTGCATGTTCAAAGTCAGTTTGGTAAGCCCATTGCTTATATTTTTGTGTCTCTCCATGTCCCCCATATCGTTGTGTAATGTGCAAAGAAACCAAAGTGAATGAAATACTACAGTGCGTCTGTTCGGTGCTTTCTCTTCATTGCTGGACAATGACAGATCTGCATTTTTATCCACGTTAACATATATGGTGTGTTGACACCCAGTTGTCGGATCTCATCTCATCAAAGTTTCATGAAGGTCAATCAGTTGCAAGGGGGTAACACTGAAGTCGTTACACTGGGATATTTCAGAACAAACGTGCGTCTAAAAAGTAAGTCCAGCCTTTATGAAACACCTGGAGAGAAATATCCAGCAGTGGAAGTGGATGAGGAGAGGGAATACAGGTATAATTTTTTAGGTTGGGTTGGGTCCATAACTCTTTTATGAGAATGAGCTCAGTTGCCTGTTATTTCATCTAGTCATGGCAATCTGAGTATTATTTTTATTTTTTAATCACATAAAAATAAGTAATTGCATGATTGCTTTTTGAGATGTCATTGCACACCACACACACACACACACACACGTACGTACAAATAAATCAGACTGATTTTGTCTTTGTCTGTGTGGAAACCAAATATACAGGCAAACTAGCAAGCAATGGGTGGACAGGAGTAGTAATGTGCAAATTCCACAAACAGTGCAGCCTTGAACAATGAAAAAAAATGAACTCAACTGCAGGAAAGGAGGTTTATTTTAACCACAAACATAATTGAGGGGAATGTTATTTCAGTTGCTAAGACAGTTGCACGGAGGATGTAGTTTATTTCATCAATAAGATCAGAAGAGAAAATCACTGCATGTAAAAGAAGCAGTTCAAGACCCATTATACCCATTACTGGCACTGTATAGTTTTATAGTCTCCCCCCCCCCCAAAAAAAACAGTAATGGTGTACCACCTGGAAATTTAGTCATCATTGTTACCAAGTATGTATGAATTATTATGTAGTTATCAGGTACCATAACTTGAGAAGACAGTGCCGCTAAGAAAACTGAACAGAAGTGTTGGTTCATATTTGTCCAATGAAATATTTGAACTCGACCCTTTTTTTTCTTTCTTGCTGAGAAACCCTGTCAGTTTTAATAAATATCGGTACACCTCTGATGACCTGAATCTCTCAGTTATTTGCACAAGACTCAAAGTGGAGTACATGGCAGCTTATATATCTACAATTATATATGTAATGCTGACTTTTGCCTGAATCTTGCATGTACAACCCCGTTGTGCATCACTTACGCCAGGTGCAAGGCAAGAAAAAACACTCTGTATTTGACATGTATATGCATTCTTACGTTGCTTATTTCCGCATTAAAGAGCAAGCTCCTATCATTGCCTGACTACCTCTGAGTTTTGGTGGATGTAAAATTCTAAAACACCCCAAAACTGGTCAGCTTTTGAGACTGTTGTTCTGTAAATGGCACATGCACTTTAGTCATCAACAGAGTATGTTCTCTTTTCTAATCTTTAAGCATTGCTGTAATTTTGAATTATCTGACAGTCACCTCCGAGTCTGAGGCACACTGAAGCTTTAAACATTCCTCTGCTGATATGTATTTCAATCAGAAAATTTACAGCTTGTATATTTGCATGTAGACTTTAATGGTAAACATTCATGTTTCCCTGATAATTTGAAAGCAATGTTGTTTATGGGGAAACTATGTTTGTATTGAATGTATACTTTTTGTAAATACATGTATTTGTTTTAGAAAAAGTTATGCTTTTTTTTTCTTTTCTTTTTTTTCTTAGTTTTCTTGGGGGATATACTTACTGATCTGAAACCGTTGTTACTTTCATTTTTATTGTGGGTATGGGTCTGGCTTCTGTTGCTTTTGAGTACTTCTACAAATAACAGAGTAACATTTAGTGTGTTTAGCATAGTACTGACGTACATAGAAACCAAAGTGTATTTATATTAATTAGATTTTGTTCTTGGTAGCTTTAGCAGCAGCTAAATTGCGAGTCATACAGTTGTATGTCACGGAATGTGTCATATTTCAAGTTTTATTCATGAATAAAGACACACAGCAATGTAAAATGTGTGTGCTTCCATACATACATTATTGAGAGAGAGAGAGACAGAGACAGACAGACAGACAGACAGACAGAGAGAAACCCTCCAAAAAAACAGCCAAAAGAAACTGTCATTTATTTTTGATAACACTACATGGGAAATTTAAAAAGTCTTGCATTTGGTTTTGAATAACAACTGATTCAGTTTCAAATGACACATGTATGAGCGTATAATACTGATGCTAAATTCAGTTAGTATAAAATGTTACCTATGCACTCAGGAAAACCCATATGCACTCCACCTAGTCTCTCAGAAGTGTCCCGAAGATGTTGCCTTTGAAGCAATCCCAGTGCTGTTCTGACAGTGGGAAGAGCTCATCAGTCACTGCCTTTCTTTTCAACACCTCTCCCGTCTAGGTGATTGAGTAATGGTGTGATGTTTGGGCACTGTGCATGCAAGTTATGCCTCAAGCTCCTCAATACTTCAGAGCTTCACTGCAGATACTCCGTCCTGCTCACTTGTTTCTAGAGCTGTCTATGAAAAGCCTTGACTGTCAAAATTAACCAAGCATATTGTAAGGTCTTTCTTTTCATTACTAAGCACTAATGGAGAGGCACGAGAATATACTGTTATGTATAAATGATTGTCAGTTGTAACTGAAGTTCACAAAAGTGGAGGATGTGAAGACAGTTTATTCCTTCCTCGTAGAAATGTAGGAAGGCAATTTATTCCTTCCTCTTAAAAATGTAGATTATCCTCTTTTGTCATTTATATTTCTTTCTTTTTTTTTCAACTGAAAAATCTGTGTGCTATACTTTGTTGGTCAATGTTACCAGATGAATAAAATTTATATCCACACACAATGAAAAATTCAATAATATACACTTGTCACAGAAATAAATTGGTAGGTTAAACTTGTGTAAAACTGCTGTTCCATTAAAAGCAAAGACAAACGAGGCAAAGAAAAAGTGTGTAGTTCGCTACTTATTTTCACTGAAGATGTCCCATCACAATCAAGATCTTATCCAGTACCGTATATAGCACCGCAACAATAAAATGTGTTCTCATCAGTTTGTTTTAAAAAAAATGCAGGTTATAATCAACATGAGATAATGTGCCCTGAAGCCATTGCATATAGCAATCCAAAAATATGTGAGATAATCATGTCTCTCTCACATACATGCATGCACACACACACACACACACACACACACACACACACACACACACACATATGCAATTTGTCAACACACACACACACACACATGCAATTTGTCAAGCACACACACACACACACACACACACACACACACACACACACACACAGAGTTTGTCAACACACACACGCACACGCGCGCACACACACACACACACACACTCAGCAATTTATGAATAGGTCAAGAATTGTACAGATGACCGTCCCCCCACATTAGCCATAGCCACTGAGCCATGTGTAAGCACTGGGACTGACCCTCAGTGGTCAAGCCCGTAATGAGCAGACTTCACCACCAGGTGCAAGGCAAGATAAACATCTGAAATTAATTCATCACTATGAGCTCTGGTATCTTGTTCACTGCTGGTGTCCTAGGTGGTGAAGTTTCTGCATATCACATCCTTCTCACTTACTTCTATCGCTGCAACAATGGAGATCACAAGACCTTTCGATCAATCAGATTTAAGCACACATGATGAATGATGTACACTGTATAATACCTTTTTTTTCTTTGAACAGATCACAGTCTTTTTCAAACAAAACTAAGCAGCTAAAAGAAATGGAAAAATTGATCAAATCAGAGAATGACCGAAAAAAGGGATATCTGCAATGAAAAATAAATTGTCTGTAATTCATGAATGAAGACCACACTGAGGTACTTGTTGCAACCAACATATTTAAGTTAGACTAGTGCATTGTTGGCACACTTTCTGAATCACTTGTTGAAGCAGCGTGTAATCCATCCTAGTGTCTGTGCCATGCTTGTCCACTACAACTTACAACCTCGCTTGAGGCATCGACGGCTGATATCTGCCATACATTGTGACCACAGCAGCGCCCCCTATGCCAAAGTTGTGCTGCATGGCCACCTTAGCGCCCTCTACTTGTCGTTTGCCAGCTTCCCCGCGTAACTGCCACACCAACTCAGCACACTGACCCAGGCCTGCCGACACAAATTAAGTGAAGCATATCCAAGTTCATGAAAATAATGAAGTCACTGAATAAAATCAGTATGGAAGTAGGGTCGGTTCTATTATCTGATTGTGTAAGTAAAGTGGCAAGTGAGAAGCCAAAACAAGGGAAGATTTTGTCAGATATTGGTGCCCTGCTCACAAGCAAACTGGCCCAACCTATGCAGGCTTTATTCACTTTCATAACCTCGTCAGCTCATCCAATACTGAGTGGAATGTCAAACATGGCTGTGCTTTGTCACGTTCACTAAGCAGCTGGTTAGTGACAAAACCAGAGATAATATACCTCTCTCTTTTGCACATATGCACATGTGCATACATGCACACACACACATGCACACACACACACATGCTCACACACACACACACATGCACTCACGCTGCTTTTTTTTTCTTTTCTTTTTTATCTCCCCACCTTTTTCTCTTCAAAACACATTTTCAGTTTCATTCACCAACTGACTAATAAAATAACAGAACTGACCATGCTTCCTGCATCCACTTGATTAAAACATGAGCATACAATTAAAAAGTCCTCCACTAAGACGCTCACCAGGGGGTGGCCTCTGGATTCCTTTGGCCTGTAATTATGTGAATGAAACTTAAAGAGAACAGTCCTCCGCGCCTTTGGCCTATAATTACATGAATGAAACATAAAAGAGAACAGTCCTCCATTAAGATGCTCACCCAGGGGGTGGCCTTTGGCCTATAATTATGTCAATGAAACGTAAAGGAGAACAGTCTCCACTAAGACACTCACCAGCTGTGCCAACAGGGTGGCCTTTGAACTCATCTGGCCTATAATTATGTGAATGAAACGTAAAGGAGAACAGTCATCTACTAAGTCTAAGACACCATTTGCGCCTACTAAGATGCTCACCAGTTGCGCCTACTAAGATGCTCACCAGTTGCGCCCACTATGACACACACTCACCAGTTGCACCAATGGGGTGGCCTTTGGACTCCAGTCCACCGGAGGGATTGAAGACCCATTTGTTGTTGAGATACAGGAGCTGTCCGCCCTCTTTGTTCTGTCGCCACGATGACTGCTGTATCATCTGCAGACCCTGACCCTCAGGGACACACTGCAGCGCCTCGTACATGAAAAGCTCGTTGCAGGAAAAGCAGTCATGGACCTCGAACACCTGAGGATTACATCACACAAAGACGCATGCAAAAATTGCCACACGCAAAGATGCATGCAAAAACTGCAACCCATTCAAAATTTGAGCAATGTCTTTTTAGGGCACGCAAATTATAACTTTGATCAGAAACTGCACATCACTGGGAGTGTGTCCTTATGGCATGCAAATAATAACTATGATCAGAACACACGCATCATGGGGAGCGTGTCCTTACAGCGTGCAAATTATAAATTTGATCAGTACTTGCACATCATTGGGAGTGTGTCTTTAGGACAGGCAAGTTATATAAATTTGATCAGCACTGGCACGTCATTGGGAGTGCATCCTTAGGGGCATACAAGTTATATAAATTTGATCAGAACCTGCACATCACTGGGGTGCGTGTGTCCTTAGGGGTATGCAAGTTATATAAATTTGATCAGGACCTGCACATCATTGGGGTGCATGCGTCCTTAAGGGCAGGTAAGTTATATAAACTAGATCAGTACCTGCACATCGTTGGGAGTGAGACATGCTTCGTCATAGCACTGCTGCGCAGCGGTTTTAGCCATGGAGTAGCCGCAGAGGTCCCTGAAGCTGGTGCCGAAGGAGGAGGGCAGGTCTGTCACCATGTGCTGGGTGAGGATCTCCACAGCTTTGCTCTGCAGACCGTGACGCTGCACAAACGCCTCACTGCACACAATGGCTGCGGCACTTCCATCAGCGGTGGCCCCAGTCATGCCCAACGTGATGGGGTGACACAGCATTGCTTTGGTGGCGATGGAGTTGACGTCTGGGGCCTTTTGGAAGGAGGCGAATGGGTTGTTCTCTCCTTGTTTACGATTCTTGTGCGCAATTTTGGCCAGCTCCTCAACTGTTACCTGCAGAAATGGTAGGCGCAGATGAACCCCCTCTTTCAAGATCGACAGATAACCTGTAGAAATGGTAAGTACAGATGAACCCGCTCTTTCAAGACAGATACATAACCTGCAGAAACAGTAAGTACAGATGAACCCTCTCTTTTAAGATAGATAACCTGTAGAAATGGTAAGTACAGATGAACCCCCTCTTTCAAGATAGATACATAACCTGTAGAAATGGTAAGTACAGATGAACCCCCTTTTTCAAGACAGATAACCTGTAGAAGTGGTAAGTACAGATAAACTCCCTCTTTCAAGATAGATGAGGTGCAGAAATGGCAAGTACATGAGAACCCTCTCTGAAGAGAGAACTTAGGTAATTGATTTTTAATGCCCATTCAACCATAACAGTTATATCAGGGTGATCCTCTTTCAAGACCAAACTAAAAATCCAGACAAAATTGGTTTTTACTAGAAGGGTAATCCTGGGTCAGGAGCTTATTTATGTGGAGATATGAAACAAAAGGTTCAGCAGCAACAATTAACAACAACAACAAAAGTAGTCTTAAAAGAGAGGGGTTGTCTTTGGTCAAGGATTCATTTACATAGAGAAAAAAAGGGGTCTTAACCATTTCACTGCCATGACGCCATTTGAAAACAACCAATAAAAATGCAGTTTGACATCCTTAAGCATTTTTGATTTCTTCTTCGCATTAACACGTGAAAGGATTTTCACCCAACCGCACAGTCTTGAAAGTAGGTTTGTTATAGGACCATCAAATATACTGTTTGCAGGTGTTTGCGAGCACTTTTCAGCCCAGAAATTTTACAGGCTGGGGCAGTAAAGGGTTAAAAGAGAGGTGGTTTTTCATGAAGGTAGCATTCATGAGGGGTTCCACTACAGTATTTCAGAGTGTAACTGTACACAGCTTTGAAAAACATTAGATTCATACAGAGGGGGAGATGATAGTGCAGAGCACTCAATCTCAAAAGCCAAGTTAGTCATGACTGCATGAACATGATCATCACATGGATGGGTGACTGTTATGTGTTTGGCTTTGCGCCTGCCTCACAATTTCTCCAGAGTCAATTATGTGCAGATGCTACAAAAAATCCTTCAGACGAGACCACAAACTGAGGTCCCCCACAAACCAAGGTCTCCCATGTGCATACACATGTACAAATACCACACATAAATGCAGGTTAAAGATCCTGTACCATGTCCGAGTTTGATGGATTATGGACACGCTTAAATAACCCATGTGACAAAACATGTGAAGTGCAGTGTCGGCTCCAAAGCAGAGACTAGCACAATAAAAGAAGTAATCAATAATAATCAAACATCTATACAAGTTGAGGCCTACTCCACACAAGCTTGATGAATCAGGGCTTTCACATCTCGAGTCTTCCACCCAACTCAGAAATAAAATGATCAGAAGTGCACTTATTGCCTTATTCTTGGCACAATTTTTTTTAAATAAAAGTCTCTTTTTGTTTTGTTTTTGTATTGGTGTTTAGAGATTTAAAAAAAAAAAAAATCATTTTGGTTTGTGACCAGCATCTTGTTCTCTCTAATTGTGCTTCATGCAGTGGCTTATATTTTATTATGGGTTTGTAATAATCTCTCTGATAGTAGTCTGTTTATATAATACTGCAGCCATGCAAGACTTGACATTTCCTGAAAGTGGTTGCTAACCTGCGGATAGAGCTCCATGTATTCACGGGCAGCATAGGCAAAGAGTTTGATGACGTCTGAGGTCATGCGATTCATTCTGGGCTGGATAAGAGCTGGGTCAGCGCCCATGGCAACCATGTGATCCATATGACGACTGACCGGTGAGATGCGATCTGTGTAGCGTTCAGACAATCCACCCTCCATCTTCTCAAAGCCTGGGACAAAAACAGCAGCATGATAATCACCTTTCAGTTTTGTACTGAAGCTAACACAGACGGCTGCACTGCATTGCCACATGCATGTAACACTGTGTATAACATGCAAAATGATATCTGTTTGAACACACTGCCTGTATTGCCCTTGGCCTTGATCAGCACTGAGCCAAGATGAGGCTCTCTGCAACTATCATTCAGTGAACAAAATACATAACTACCATTTTCATTCAAGGAACAAAGCAGTGTATTTTCCTGGTGAACTGTATATGTATATATATATATTGGCACAGCTGAACCCCTGGCGAAAGACCATCCTAAAGAAACCTTTTTGCCCAAGCACTGGTCTGCTATAACTAACTACAGCAGCAAATTGCTGTTAGATGTTTGCGACACACATGGCTACGGATCAAGCAGTCAAGGAGAGAACAGACTGCAGTCATCATAATATTTTAGTCAACCCTCTCTGATGGAGAGAATAGACTGCAGCATCATAACCCATATATTCCAGTCAACCCTCACCAATGGCCAGAACGCAGTCATCAATACCACTCTGCACCATTCGCCTGGCCAGCATAAGCGCTGTGGACCCTGATGAGCAATTATTGTTGACGTTGAACACAGGCACTCCTGTCAGACCCAGCTCATACACAGCTCGCTGACCGCTGGTCGGTTCGCCGTAGCAGTAGCTGGCCACAGCCATCTTGATGTCTGTGTAAGACAAGCCTGCATCTGCCAGAGCTGCTTGACCTGGACAAATTTAGAGGCAAAATAACAAACACTCTTAATGTTGAGACTGCTTGCTGCTAAGCGTCATATGTATAAATATATATTATATGCTTCTATAAGGAGTTTTATGGAAAAGATATTTAGTTAATATTGATAAAAGTACAGTTCAGTTGGTATCTAAACACTAGATAACACACATACACCCACAATTATAAGAGCTATTCTACTCCATATTGCCAAAGCCTCCAGAACACCATCTTCACGTGAACAGTATGAATGATAACATTAAAAGATCATGAGTGTACCACTACCAGAACCTTCTATTTCATGGTCACAAATAATGGAAATATTAAAAGCTGCGAGCAAGATATACTGTAAATGAATTGTCATATATATATATATATATATGACCAAATTAAAATTCCACCTGCTCCACACCTGCTTCTCTGGCCATGTCAGGATAGTCCCAGTCCTTGGATTTAGGACGTTCAAATTTGGTCATTCCCACCCCCACGACAAATGCTCTCTGTGGTTTTTGTGATCCATCAGCCATTGTTCTGCAACTGAATTTGGGGCAACAAAACAAGCAAATTATTAACTGTACTTCAGGAATGCTGTTACTTGTAAATCAGTTGCTACTAAATAAGTTCATACTTGAAAGTACTAGCACTATTAGTATTACTCTCAGGAAACTGTTCTTCTTCCAGGAGATTGCATCCACATTCAGTAACAAAATAAATGAGCGCAAAAATTAAATAAGGGCAATATCCACTTTTAGCCCCGTTGGTTCGCTGTCCTCAAATAATTTTTGAGGATGCGTGTGTGCGTGTGTGCGTGTGCATATGTGGATATGCCAACGTACTGCATACTTCAAGCTCATTCCGTCCACACACTCGCACACAACACACACACACACACACACACACACACACACACACACACACACACACACACACATTCTCATACCATTTGAGGACCGTGAACCGACGGGGCTAAAAGTGGACATAGATCATAAAATGATAAAATATTAATCTTTTCAAACCAAAACAATACTTTCAAAACAATGTCGTTTCAAAGCTTTGCCTGTGCTCCAGAGTGCACGCAATCTTGATTCGTAAAAGCAGAACAAACTAACACAGAAAAAAAGTCTCGTCTCGTCTTGTTTACTAGCCTGTTTCGTCTGGTCCTCCTGTCTCCGCTTCTGTGGTATTAGAGTGCCACAGGCTACTTGTTTACAGATCTTGCTCTCCTTGAACTTTGGTTAGCCTTTCTTACTGGCCCAGGTTAGTGGGAGTGATCTATCCTTGAATTTTGGTAACCCAAACGACAATACGTTTTTCTTCATTGTTTGCTTTAGACACTGATTAGAAACAACGATTGTTCTAGGAAGTTAGTAATTAATACAAATTTGACTGCAGCCTATTGTTTATTGTTGCTTAAGTTTGCATACAGCGAGTAATACCATGCCCCCCCTCACCCCCGCCCCCGCCCTCTTCTTGGCAAACTTTAGAGCCGGCACTCACTTCCGGAGGTCCAAAGTTCATGACTCCAAAGTTTGACTGTATCTAGGTAAACTTGTCGTCTGCAGCTTCAGAACTTGCAATGGCAGCAAACACGGGGTATGTTTGAACAGTGCTTTTTTGTTCGCCTATTCCCCATTGCAATGTGTGCCATTATTATGCTTCATGCTGTGATATTTTGTGCAGAAAACTATTGGGTCGGACAGTGTTCATCACTGGGGCAAGTCGAGGCATCGGCAAAGCCATTGCACTGAAACTTGCCAAAGATGGTGCAAATGTCGTCATCGCTGCCAAGACGGCAGAACCGCACCCCAAACTGCCGGGCACTATCTATACAGCAGCCAAAGAAGGTATGGTATAAATTGCGGTGTAATTTAGTTACTTGGGCATGTGTTTGTGGATGCATTATGATTATGTAACGAATATGTGTCACGCTGACACGACATTGTGTATATATATAACTACATACATGTGTATGGGGAAGGGGGAAAGGAGTGGGGGCCGTGCCTGCATGCATTTGTGTGTGTGTGTCCCAATTAGGCATGTATGCATGCATGCACATGTGTGTTTATGTGTACACGTCACGTGTGTGACTGTGAGTGAGTGTGCAGGCATGTTTCATTGTTTTCACCCATGCATACAGCATGTTTCATTCTGGGATTTACCCAGTATATGCAGGGTTTGCGTTACCCAGTATTTTCAGGTATTTTACCAGCTAAAATCAGCATTTATAAATTATATCAAAACAAACAAAATCCCAGCAGTTGGTGAGACCTACAAAACAACAACAACAAAATACTACATGATGAAAGAGCATGTGTGTCTTGCGTGTGCATGTGTGTGTGTGTGTGTGTGTGTGTGTGTGTGTGTGTGTGTGTGTGTGTGTGTGTGTGAGCAAGACCGAGAGAGAGAGAGAGAGAGAGAGAGAGAGGACTCTGCGTGTGTGTCATGCAGAATGCACTGCAGTGTCATTGTTTTGGCCGTAGTTAGCAAATAACCTGGCATTTTTTTACAAGTTCCATCCATTTTTTGCCAGTGGAAGAAGCAGGCGGCAAAGCACTGCCTTGCATCGTTGACATCCGCATTGAGGAGCAGGTGGAGGATGCTGTCAAAGAGACAGTGAAGAAATTTGGTGGCATTGACATCCTGGTAAATAATGCCAGCGCCATTTCTCTTACTGGCACACTGCAGACCCCAATGAAGCGCTACGACCTTATGAATGGAATCAACGCAAGGGGAACTTACCTTTGGTCTGTGGTGACACTTTTGATGGTTAAATGATGGTGCTGTACATTTACTGTTCATATGCATAATATAGATTATTCATGTATAGCACACTGAATATGAACATTTGGGGTGGAAGATGAACTGTGCAATGCTAGACAACTTAAAACAACATTTGGTAGGTCTAGATTAGTATGTGTTGTACATGTGCACAGAAACTACATAGGTATTCCTTCCAGTTTTATTTTTGATCTCTTTCATTCAGGCATAATATGAATTAGAAAACTGCAGACTGTGTATACAGGTATTAAATAAATTCGCTTACTGTTTACTGTTTTTTTTATTTCTCAAAGGCAGACAATTGAATTTCCTTTTTAGGATCAATAAAGTGTTACAATCTGAAACAGAACAAGGCCTAGAATGCCTGTGTTAAATCAACAAACAAGGGAGTTAATCAGCACTCAACAGACATCACACAAACCAACAACAAGGACCTGGGTCACCTATGGTAACTCCCACCAGCGATGCAAGTGAATACAAAGTACATCAACTCCACCAGAGGTACATCCTCACTCCACCAGAGGTACATCCTCAGAGGATGTACCTCTGGTGGAGTTGATCTACCTTGTGTAAATTTGCTTGCATACCAGGTGAGAGTTACTGTAGGTGAAGCTTGTTGATTCGGATCAGTAAAGTGTTGTGTTGAATTGTAATGTGTGTATAATACATGTACAGCTCCAAGGCCTGCTTGCCGTATCTGCTCAAGGGGAAGAACCCACACATTTTGAACATCAGCCCACCGCTCAACATGTCGGCCAACTGGTTCAAGGGCCACGTTGGTATGTATTAGTACAGACAAGTTTATGGGTTTAAATCATTTAAGTTGGTTGTAAATTGTGTATAGTGTGCATATACTCATATGTGCAGGAGCCTGTGTGTGCATGTAAAGGCTTAGATATAGTTAGAATAGCCTCACTGGGCAAGATTATGCACTGTATAAATACTTTCATTATTATTATTAAGGTCATGCAGATGTGTCTTAATATGTCAGCTGACTGGTTCAAAGGTCACTTTACATGTTTTAGCATATCAATTCTTGAATTGAAAGGCCAAGTAGGTGCATCTCAGTGTGTCCGTTGACAGGTTCAGGGGTCATGACAGTATGTTTTACTTTTAGCATATCCGTATCAGTATCACTATCAGTCCTCTAGTTCAAGGTCATATTGATATGATGTGTCTCAACAGATATAGCATGGGCGGTGTGTGTCACACTGCTGTAGGTAATGTTGATCCGTACACTGGTCATTCACAACACCCGAATTGTGTTTTTGTATAATTATCATAGTTTCATGAGTTGTATTAATGTTGATCCATACACTGATCATTCACAACACCTTAATTTGTTGGTGTATAATTATCATATTTTCAAGAGTTGTATTTTTGGACAGTAAGTAGATTGGTACAGACTGAAAGCAGTCACGTGATTCTTCCTGTGCAGCATTGATTCTGTAACAGCTGTGCTGGAACGTGAACAGTACCCTGTGGCTTTTAGGATTAGACGCACAGGACAATTGATATATTTAAACCAGTGTAGACCTTAAAATGGAGCAAAAATAATCTGATATTTTCTACGCATTCACTCCGTTAAACCATTGCAATCAGTTCAGAATATCATGTTCTGAACTGAGCAGGTTGTGATACTTCACAGCTAAAAGTCACCAGTTCCATAAACTGGCACCAACCTACAAACCTGCATGAAGCCTGTGGTCTGTTAGTAACAACATAAAATCTGAATTCTTTATACACTATAGTACGTTTTCAGGCAGCAGTGTGTCACTGTGAGTAATCCATGATTGGCCCTTTAAACACTTCCATCTCTGTGTCCTATGGCATGAAATATCACCAGCCATTGTTCAGTGAATGCACAGTCAAGTTAATAAGCATGTACTTTTTCAGTCCTCAGCTTAATTAGCTGTTTTCTAGAGTAAATAAAAACAACAGTAACACCATATTGTGTTTAAAAAAAAAAAATAATCTTGAAACCTTTCTCAATAAACTGAAGAATGCTTAGCATCGCAGAATTAGCTGTTTTATAATATTAAGTTGTTTCAGTTGGTTGAACGGTTTCCAGGTTGTAGCTATTTTGGCAGCAGTAGAATAATACCCAAGAGGCAGACAGACATTGTACATACATGGGAGTATGGAGACTGAGCACTGAATCATGTGGTAGAAGCCAAACACATGTCATACCTGTCAACCCATACAGTTTACTGGTATAAAATTTTAAAAAATCATTATTTTGGGGGGATATGGCCATATTGGAAAAGGGATACAGGAAAACATAATTTTCATGAGATTTTGTTGTTTTAAACTGAGCAAAAAGATTGAAGAACTGTTGAACTAGCAGCCAAATGCACACTGACTGGCCTAGTGCAATAGGCTAAGAAATCTCATTGGAAGTGAGATTTGAAATCACACATATGCATATTTCGCACAACATTGCTTCTTCCTTCTGCTGCCACACGTGCCAGTTGGAATTCAAAATGCTGCTGCTACCAGCAGGAAAAAAAAAAGACCATGGCCTGCATAAGGAAAATACAGGTTCACAAACTCTGGACGAAGGTTTACTCCCAAAAGGGGTTGACAGCTGTGACAGGTAGATCACAAGCACTCTTTCACTTAGTAATTTAGTTGAGCACTGAAGCATCTCACACGACATGTGGTAGCAGCAAAACACACATGTGGATCACAAGCACTCTTTCAGTTTCACTTACTTATTCAGTTGTGCCTATTTTGGCAGCAGTAAAATGATACCCAAGAGGCAGGCAGACATTGCACGTTCATGGGAGTAGGGAGACTGAGCACTGAATCATATGGTAGAAGCAAAACACACATGTGGATCACAAGCTCTCTTTCACTTACTTATTTAGTTGTGCCTATTTTGGCAGCAGTGAAATGATACCCAAGAGGCAGGCAGATGTTGTACAAGTACGGGATGTCAGTGTGTGCACTGGGCATTGAAAAATGATATTTGGGGTCACATCATTACGCCAGAGTTGTTGTGATGTGTTTGAAAACATCTCACATGTTGTTGTTTTCATGACACCAGTGTGGACTTTGTGTATGCACAGCTTACAGTGCACTGATTTGAAAGTACCTGCATTGAAAAGTGATCTTTTTGGTCACATTATTACACCACAGTTGTTGTGATGTGTTAAACACCATCTCACATGTTGTTGTTTCATGACACTGATGTGGACTTTGCGTATGCACAGCTTACAATGCACTGATTTGAAAGTACCTGCATTGAAAAGTGATCTTTTGGGTCGCATTATTACACCACAGCTGTTGTGATCTGTTAAACAACATCTCACATATATATATGTTTTTATGCAGCCTACACGATGGCCAAATACGGAATGTCAATGTGTGCCCTGGGCATGGCGGAGGAGTTCCGTGATGAGGGGGTCGCTGTCAACACTTTATGGCCAAGGACAGGTTGGTAATAATAATAATAATGTACTTTTTTATGTACTGTTTCTCAAAATTGGAACACATAGCCCATTACAAAGCAAAGAACCAAAGCACAGTCAAAAAGCACAGGCATACACACACACACACACACACACACACACACACACACACACACACACACACACACACACACACACACACACACACACACACTCACACACACACACACACACACACAACACAACACAACACAATACAATACAATACAACACAACACAACACCACACAACACAACCCTGCACAGCACCACACACACACACACACACACAACAAAACAAAAAGTACAGCACAGCACAACACACACACACACACACACACATACACACAACAGGATAACTTGAAGAGGTGAGATGATTTGAAAGATTTGGTGCCACATGTTGCTAACGTGTGCATTAAGACAATGCTTGAAGGCAGACTATTCAAGACAATAATGTAAGAGTGGATACAGCTGGCCTCATTACTGAAGCTTTGGAAGATGACATACTGTAGCATCAATGGTGGAACTGTATCAATGTCCACGGAACTTGCATACATGGACTATCACAGTGATAGCAAACTGCTGCAAAGAACTGAAAAAGTCCAATACTCCTGTACTCCTGTAGTGCTAAGTGCAGTTTTTGGTAGGAAGAGTGCATACAGTTTTCTTTTTCAGGGAGAGGTGGTATGGGCTGAGGTGATGTGAGATATAGGTGTTTCTTCTAAAGTTATTGCCACAGGGCATGCACACGGCTTTATTACTCAGTTTAACTGTCCAGTCTAAAATCAACACATAAGGGAGTTAATCAGCACCAGAAAGACGTCACACAACCACAGCAGAGAGCTGAGTCACCTATGGTAACTTTAACCTGGCATGTGAGTAAATACAAGGTGCATAAACACCACCAGAGGTATATCCTGATTAACTGATTGAATTAGCTCCCTTGTGTTTTCATTCTGAAATTTCTGGCCCTTGTTTTTCAGATTGTCCGGTCTAAACATATTACTGCACTCAATACAGAGTTTGCTGGCATGGCGCTTCTATACAGGTTTGCTGGCATGGCACCCTCAGTGGCCTCATTGCCTTCACCTCTTTCCCTGTTTCCAGCAATCTACACGGCTGCCATGGAGATGCTGGGCGGTGGCTCTGAGGTGGCCAAGCAGTGCCGCAAGCCTGAGATCATGGCTGATGCCGCCTACATCATCCTCTCTCAGGACTCCCGCTCCTTCACCGGAAACTTCTGCATTGATGATGAGGTCTTGCTCCAGCATGGCTTGAAGGACATCAGCATCTACGACTGTGAACCAGGTCAGTCAGTGTTTTTTTGACTCACCTAAAAAATCATTTTAATCATTGAAATATGAAGTTTGGCTCCAACAGCCCCATCAGTGAGTGTGTGCCAGGTTAGTTGGTGTCTTTTGAGTTTACGCACACACACACAAAATCATGTTATTGATGATGAGTCTTTGCTCCAACATGGCTTGTCAGATATCAGCAACTACAAGTGTATACCAGGTTAGTTAGTGTCTTTTTGACTTACACGCACAAACAACTTGTGCGTCATTAATGATGAGGCTATGCTCCAACATGGCCTGACGGATATCAGCATCTACAATTGTGTACCAGATCAGTTGGTGTCTTTTTCACTTACACAAAACATCATTCCGGTCATCGATGATGAGGTCTTGCTCCAACAGCTCCATCTGCAAGTGTGTACCAGGCCAGTTAGTGTCTTTTTGATTTACACACACACACACACACACACACACACACACACACACACACAACACACACACACACACACACAGGCTGGAAGGATGTCAGCATCTGCAATTGTATGCCAGGTCAGTTGGTGCTTCTTGACGTACACACATAAACAAAGTCATGTGTCACTGACGATGAGACTTTCCTCCAACATGGCTTGGCAGATGTCATTGTCTACAATTGTGTACCAGGTCAGTTGGAGTCATTTTGACTTATACCGGAAATCAAGTGAGCTACCAATGATGAGGTCTTGCTCCAGCAGAGCTTATTGGATGTCAGCGTCTATAGTTGTTTATCTGGTCAGCTTTTGTGTCTGCATAACTTACACAGAGTATCATGTGAGTGCTTAGGTCTTGCCCCAACACTGTATGTATGATGTTGGCATCTCCAATGCCATACCCTATCAGCATGTGTCAGTCTTCAACAACTGACTTGCCACTCGCAGGTAGCATTTAGAGTTTAAATGAATTTTCGCACATCATTTAGTAAACTGGTTTCCTGTAAAGAATTGTGGGAATTCGATCAAAACTGGGGAGTTTTTTTTCTTTCTTTCTTGTTTTTTGAATGTGAACAGTCTGAATTTTATTCTCATCTTGCATCAGGGTGTGGTGTTAGTGTGAGTATGACACAGGTGCAGATAGCGCACTTTTGGTTTGCAAAATTGCTGTACTTGTGACACCAGTTTCCCAGTTTTGCACCTTAAGTTTAAATTAATAGCAGCATATGCATGTTCCTGTTATTCTGTCGTGTTTCACTGCGTTATGAAAGGCGCTGTACTGTTGGGTGGCTTTTCGCATGCCCCAAGCCATAATGTAAACTTGATGGGTATCAGCAGAGTTGTTAGTTAACCATGTGTAAGTGATATTTCTGTAGTGAGTTCATTGAATGGTCTTTCTTGTGCAACTGTCTGCACTGAACGCACAGGAGCTCTTTTCACTCAGCAGATCCAGGCACCGGACCATAGTTCTGATGAATACTCACACAGGTATGCGCACCTCCTTTAAGTGCTCCCTGGCATGAGACTTCTGCACAGTCATCAGGTTCTCTTTGCTTTGTTGTGCAGCTGCCTTGTTGAAATCAAGGGTTAAAAGTGTAAACGTTTTTCTGTTTGTGTGTGTGTATGCTCAGGTCATGCCTTGCTGCTGGATGGTTATGTTGAACCAATGGAAGGCCAGAAATACTCAGGGGCAATAAGTGGTGACACTGTGAGAGCTGGTCTGGTCAGGAAATTAAAGAAATAAGTGAAAACAGCTATGCTTCTGTGCTTCTTAGATTGCTTTGGGATGTGTGTGGATGTGTGTGTGGATTGTTTGTGCTTGTTCTGTGTGTGCATATGTGTGTATGGATTGATGTGTGTGTGTGTGTGTGGCATGCACACACACTAATACTTTGTTTACTATAGTTTTTCTTTTTGTAAAGCAACAGCCACTGCAGGAGTCCTTATCTCCAGACAAATTATAAACTAGACAACAAACTAATGACAAAGCAGACAGTAAGAAACAGATCTGCATCTAGATGATCGATGAAGGGAACATTTTAACAGCAGAGTAGTTTTGAGTGTGTCCAGAAGTGCTGGATTGCTGGGTCATGATAGTAATAAAAAAAATGATGTTAATACTTGTCGCTACAGGTCAGCTTAAGTGTTCCTGGTGACTTTATGAGTTCACCAACATAGTGCTGCCTTATTGTTGTAAGTTGTTTGGATAAGCTATCAAAATAATCATTAGCAAAAATGGCACAAAGCATTAAACTCCAGTAAAAAAAATCATGCTGCTCATAACACCCGTTTTTGTAGTGCATGCAGTCTGTTCATTCAGTGCTTAGTTTACTTAAACAGACTTTTTCCCAAGGTAATTAGACAGAAAGATCCAAATACAAAAAGGTTCAAACAAACGCTTATTTATTTTAACACGGACACACAGTATGCAATTTTTGGGGAAATCCCCTTTATCAAACCACAAAACAACACTTAAACAACAGATAAACGGTTAAAAACGATTAAAAATGAAAGAAAAAGGCTTATCTTGTTTTGGTTGAGTTTTTGCAGCTTGTTCGGTGCTTTAAAGATTGTTGGCATCTGTAATAAATAAGCGTTCGTTTGAACTTATTTTAGAATGCTAGCAGTCATTCTGTGTTGAAAGAAAACAAAGAAAAAGACAGGTGTCTTCAGTCATCTGCATAGTATGACTGAGAAATTGACTTCTCTTTTTGTTTTTGGTAAAGCATTCCAGGGTTTGGGGGCTAGTTCAGAGAATGCCCTGAAACCAAATTGCGCTTTTTCGTGTTTTTCTCAGCAGCACTAGTATAGGTTTGGTGGAGATGATGAGCAAAGCAATTATGCCAATTGTATCATAGAAAAAGTGTTCAAGAAACTAAACATGCGTCGCCATCGCATCCGGTGTGTCACAACACACTATCACCTAAATACTGGGAGAGTATTTGCCACTGCAAAAACATCAAGTTTTGTTTGTTTGTATACTTGGCTGATTGCAACATTTATGTAGTACAAGAACATGTAGTACATGTACAAGAACTCATCCTGAACTGCTGGAACCTTCACACTCAGCAAAAGGTGTGCTGATTGATATGTGATAAATTTAGCAGACATCCCCAAAAAAATAAGAAGAAAGAAAAAAAGAAGAAGAAAAGAAACAACAAGAACAAAAAAGTAGCTGGATTATCATGAAATGACTGGCAGCTCACATACGTCTGTCTGAAAAGAACAAGCACACAATCAAAATGTAAAGCAGGGATATTGGAACCACTTTTTCTAAAACATATTTATTTTTTTAAAGGAATTTGTCATGAGGAAGATTTACTGTATTACACTGCAGATTATTAGTGATGAATGAAACTGCACAGTACATATATACTGTTGAAACCCTGTTTTAGTACCACTCTAAAAACCAAACAAAGTGAGTTATAAGGAGGGGTGGCCCTTGGTCAAATGGTCAGTTACATGGACAAATGAGGGTGGAAAAGTTAAAAGGGAAAGTATTTAAGAGAGGGCTGTTCCCCTAACAGGGTGGTCTTTCATCAGGGGTTTCACTGTATAATAAACATACATTTTTGAAGAGTTTGTCCCTTTAATATTGCCCTTGTTAAATGGTGCTGGTATCATTGACCATGCTGTCTGATTACATATGAGAAGAGTGCATGTGCTTATGACAGAGTTGGATCATCCCAAGGTGACCCAGTGTTGTTGACCGAACATAAAATCTAAGCACTAACTTCACTGTATAATACTACAGTATGACCAGGAAGACAAGAAAAGCTTGTAATCAGGGGTTTCTCCGTGATACCCTGTGGTCAAAAGTTGAAAAAATGGCTCATAACCAGCCAGACCTGACACCATTCAGTTCTGTAACAGTTAAACAAAGCAAAGGCAAGATGGGGCTGACTGTTAAAGTGGACTAGCAGGCACACAACTTGTTTTACCACTAAGCATAGGTTTACAGTCAAGGGTTACAGTACTTCACTTGTGATCTCTATGAAATGATGGGTGACATTCCTCAACATCAAGAACCAGTCCCATGTATGTTTTTTGTAGCTGTTGCTTCATTGCATGCAAAGAGGCCCTACACACTTTGCTTACTTTATGACAGCAAGTTGTTCAGTTTCTGGCAAATTTAAATCAAGATAGCCTACAAATGGTATGTATAGACACAATTACGTTCTCAGAAACAAAAATGCTTCGCTTTCAATCATCACAATATTGCAAGCCAAGGAGGTCCACAGCTTTGCGATCGTCACGGTACTCTGTGACATGATGTCCATTGCATATTTTTTTTATACAGACATTTTGGAGCACAAGTTTGGAACCTTGTGAAATGGCCAGATCGTGAGTGAGAAATGTATTTGTTGTTCTGCGTTTTCTGCAGCTGTAGAAAACTTGTCATCACATTTTGACCTTCTGTAGACCCGCTGCCAAAACCATCAAGGAGCAGACTGAGTGCAAGAAGGCATTGGCTGCAGCTTTGACATTCCCTCCTGCGGAACAAAATACAGACGGATGTCATTCTTCCCAAGAACAGCCCCAGACTGGGATGGCAAGTTCCAGGAACTTGTGGCAGCCGCCACTTTCGTATGCTTCAAGCTTGGGCTTGCCTCCCATCTGGAAAGAAACAACTGACCCAAAGCCCTTCCCCCCCCCCCCCCCCCCCCCCCACCAACCTAACTCATCCTACCCCCATCTCTCACCATCTCTGATCCATGTGTCCATTCATCTCGACAAATGTGCTCTCCTACAGCAAACCACCCTACATAAGGTCAGAATCTTCAGCAGATTGAAGTTGGACATTTTAATGGAAGAAGAAGAATAGCCAGCAGATGTACAAATCGAAAGTGCAGGACATTATCATGTATATTTTTTTGTTTTTTGTTTTGCTCAAGATGCTTGTGGGTCTAGAGCTGCTGCTCTGGGTTCTAGAGGCAGGAGGAGAACCTGGTGATGCTGCAGTTGATGCAAAACCAGCCAGCCATGGGGCTTGAAGCTGAAGAACATCTGCAGCCTGGAAAATCCACTTTGCTCCCCGAAAGATACCCACTCAAGGTTTCAGGCCGTCAGATTTGCTCTGCGGAGTTCTTCAACCATACTTTTTGCTTTTTGTTGCAGGCAGCAAACTCCTACCAGACTTTTTCCTTGATGTCACTCCCGAGCAGCTGGCTCAACAGATGTCGTCAGAGGGCGCCTCGCCTGCCTTCTACAAGTCCGCTCCCAGTGTGAAGGCTACAGCAGCTGACTCCTCCTCCTCCGCCTCCCCTGCTTCTGCCTCTACTTCAGGGCCAGCTCAAACATTCCAAATGCTCGAGGTTATGCTGTCGGAGGAACTGGTGCAGAAAATCAATGGAATTTTCCAGTTTGACCTGACAGGTGAGTTTATTACATAGTGTGACCTATCTGTGACAGGTGACAAGCATGTGTTTGTTGAGGTTACCTGTGAGATCCAGAATCTCTGCACGCTCAACAGTGCTTGTGAATCTTTGCTTCTGTGCTCAAATCTTTGGTGCTGGTGATAACTGGATTTTGTCAAAAACAAGAAAGTCGGATCTTGCGATAAAAATGCTTTTTGGGGGTTGGGGAGGGGGTCAAATAAACTGTCGACTGTACTTTAGTTATGGGTTGTTTTGCTTGAGATGATAATGAAAAGCCATTGCTTTCCTAACCATGCTACAAGCTGGTCACTTGTTCCTGGCCATTATGCATTAGATCATGCACACGCATACACACACAGAGGCAGATCCATTGACGGATGTTTTCTGTTTTGAAATGAATCCGGGGAAAAAATCCTTGTACCTTAGTAACTGTAGCCATGTTCTCCTTCATGTTTTTCTTTCAGGCAGCGAGGAGGGGACCTGGTACCTGGACCTGAAGAATGGCAGTGGCGCCATAGGCAGTGGAGAGCCAGCAGGGGGTGCCGACTGCGTCATGAAGATGGATGGTGCCCTCTTCACCGACATGTTTGTGGGCAAAGCCAGCCCTACCACCTCCTTCATGATGGGCAAGCTGAAAATCAAGGGGGACATGGCGCTGGCCATGAAGCTGGAGAAGCTGATGCAGCAGACCCAGAAGTCCAAGCTGTGAGAGTGGACGGAACGGTTTTGTTGACTGTGTTGTGAACTGCCATGGCGGAACCTGTGACGAGAGGCCAGTGATGAGAGATGGGCCTCTTCTTCTTTGTTTTCTAGCTTCAAATCAGGCTCACTCAGAAGACAGATGAGATGTGTGGATATTCAGTGGGTTTTATGCTTGTTTTTTGTTTATTTTTGTCTAGTTAACTTGATTTTGTGAGAGATAATACGTATTTCCATGACTTCCATGTGCACTGTCTGCTAGTCAGGGTACTCACTGGATTCAGTTTCCATGGCTGAACAATTTCAGCTGAGTAGACCAAGGCAGTTAGAAAAAAAGAAGAAACAAAAAATCTGATTGGAGATTCTACCAGTGGCTTTGTTTTCTAAGCCACAAACAGGAATGGAACATGGGCCAGCTGCACCGCCTGCATGGTGCTTTGCCACTGAAATACCAACGCCTCCAAAATCTTCACTCTCGCGCTTTACTTTAAAACTGCATCATGTGCAAATACTCAGAACTGTTTACAGTGATTTTGATGAAGTATTTTCAGCGGAGGTGACTGCCAGTCAGAACACATGCAAGGTTGAAAGTGAATGCTGGAGTGTTTGTTGCTTGTCAAAGGCAGTTCTCCTGAAAACATGCATCTTGTGTTATTGTCTCACCTTTAAAGGGGACCAGAAGCAAAGATGCATAAAGATGCCTAAAATCAATGAAAATTATGCAGATATTTTCATCTGCAGCTTTGTATGGTTGTTCTGTCAATATTTATGCCACAGGAGTACTCTTTTTTCTGCTTTTAATTTGAGCTCCTAGGGACATAGTCATGATGGTTTGCTCTTTCATCCATGAAAAGGTGGGCTCTTGACATTGTGTACACTTCCACCGCACAATCATGTATGCTGGCCTGGCTCATGAGGTGAGAGTTGGTTAAACTGGCAGCGCTCACAGATGTGTTTTCACAACTTTCAAACATCAGTTTTTAACTACACAACAAATTGACCCAAAACCGAAAAACTGCTGTGAGTGTGTGTCTTAATTCTGCTCCTATGGATAGGGCTTGTGACATTTCTTTGCTTGAGGTTCCCTTTAAACAAAAAGCGTGCATTGTGAACCACCCACATGTTTTGACTGTTGAGTTTATACTAACTATAGGTTCCACTGTGTAGACAAGTGATGATAATCAAATGCATCAGGGAAAGCACTGTTCAAGAAAGTTGAGCAACAGATTGGCTTTTGCTGTGTTAGTTGAGAATGGGGAAAAAAAAGAGAAGTGTTGAGCTAATCGTGTTCATTTGGATGGGTGTGGTAAATGCTGACAACTTGTGTATCTGAATAAAATGTGTAGACACGTAATTATAGGTTACGCTGTTTCTGTGCTGTTAGCATGAATGGAAGTTTGTTCTGTTCCAAATCACGCGATGTGTTAAATGCACAAAGGTATTTCAAAAACCACATGATGTACCGTACGTCAAACAAGATTGTTTGCAGTGTCTTGCTTGTCATCGCCACAATCTTGAGATTACAGATCATCTGCTGTGTCAGGTCTTGCTGTAGAGTTTGGAGCTGCTATTTTTGCCTCCCAGCTCCGAACTCCTGCCACTTGTGTGTGGATGCAAGCTTGTGAACGAGAGTTGCAAGGCACCTGGCAGTGAATACAATTCAGCATGTTCCTCTGTACCTGCAGGTGGCAGCACCAGTCCAGTGCCACCATGTGGTTGGGCGTATTCAGGATTTTGTAACAGGGAATTATGGTACACACACGCACACACACACTGATCATCCAACAGGTCACAAGAATGATATCAACTCTCTTCCTTGACAGTGTTTCTGTGGAGATGAATGTTTTTGATTTTTGTTTGTTTTGTTTTAAACAAATGCATGTTGGATTTCTTATTAAGGCATAGGCTGCTCAGGAGAAATGAAGAGCTTGAAGAAAAATTCAGTCATATGAAGATGAGTGTTCTTATAACTTTTAAGGTTTGCTTTATTGTGCCCCCAAAAACAGTATCTGGTACTAGGCACTGAAGTAGTGTATGTGCTTTTATCATAACATAATACAACTAATAAAGCAAACTGGTATTTAAAAAATAACTAATAAAGCAAATTACTATTTAAAAACATTTATTGTATTATCATCACTGTCAACATTTTGTTCTTTTATCTTCTGGTGGATGCACATCATGCAAGCATGCATGCACAGACACTTGCTCTCTCTCTCTCTCTCTCTCTCTCTCTCTCACACACACACACACACACACACACACACACACACTCACACACGCACATCATGCTGCCTTATTCGCACAATAAACAATGTTTTGAACATAAAATGTCAGACCATGTCCAAACACCCAACACCATGTAACAATATTTTTAATGGTTTGTATGCAGCAAATATTGAAGCAACTGGAATGCTTAAAATAGTCTTAACAAGTTCACTGCATTTGACATAAAAAGCAAAGGAATGTTACCACCTTCTTTTTCCTCATCAAACACTGCAAGAATCTGACACCAACACTTGCAACAATGAAAACCTAGTAATAATCTCACGGTAGTATTTCAACCATATCTATCAACCTTTGTATAGTGGAAATCCCCTCAGTGTAAATACTGAAGTGATAAAAAGCAAGGAACCACCCGACGAGCAAACAAAACTAATGCACACATACATACATGCATACATACACAATAAAGCTGTTGAAAGCAACAAACTGCACTTAATTAAAACTCCATTCGTTAACAAATATAAATATTGAACAATTGTGTCTGCAAACCAGTCATCTCTTTGTTTGCTATGGCAAATGTGTTGTAGGGAGAGGAAAACCTCAAAGCGCTACCAGAATTTAGTGGAGATCTTGTTCTTGTCCATGTAAACGATGACCGCGGACAGGAAGAAAGTGTAGGTGAGGAGGATGGAAACTGCCACAACAGTGGTGACATGCAGCGTAGGTATGCCCATGTTGATCAGGCCGGTCATCACGTTGGAGAGGAGGAAGTAGAAAAGGCCGTTTGAATTGACCGCATGAAGCAAGCAAGGGGTGGCGCTCTGCGTCCTCAGGCTGGACAGCATGTGGCTCTCTGTGAAAATATGGATGCAAATAATAATAATAATAAAGAGGATTTCTGGAGTGTCCATCTACCAGACAAGGTGGGAGCACAGGGTGCTTTACAATAACACTAAAAACACACACACACGCAGAGACACACGTATGCACACATTCATGTGTCACACAAGGGGATAGGCATGGCTGTGAAAAACAGTTTGGAAATAATTATTAAACAGGTGCATCATGAGGGTTAAAATGTGGGTTAAAAGCACAGTCATTCCAGCATTTCAGTTCTGTTCAAAGTTGGTAAGAGTTCCGGAAGCACACACCGAAAGCCTTTGACAGTTGACGTGAACTGGTTCCTTCAGGACAGAACTTGACATGAACTGGTTCCACATTCAAAAAGCTGAAAGTGGAGATAAATGGCTGATTTATTCAATATGAAAATGAACTGAGGAAGACTTGATGCAAGGAGTGCACATACCTGTGCTCGGGACGTCTGCTTTCTTGCGGTCAGCAAACACGAGTGCTGTGACAGCAGTAGAAATGAGATCTACAGCCAGGCAGGTCCACAGCACCTGTACGCTCAGCCCTACCTGCACAATCAACCACACTTCTGTTGCCTACTTGGAGATGTTTAAAACGAGGGTTATAATGCTACAGTCCCGGTAGGGCTAAGGCAGTCCTAAAAATCTGATGATGTGTGTGCATGCGCATGTGCGCACATCTTGCACATAGTCGTGCTTAAACCCTTGCTGATGTGTACATTATGTGTTAGCTTTTGTTGAATTGCAGATCACATTCTCCATCTTGATGTGCAAAAACGTGTGTTATGTTTGTTCAGTGCTTTGAGCCATGAGGTCGGCACAAATTTCCATTGTTATTATTATTATTATTACTACTGCAATACCAGGCTTTGCAGACTTGGTTGTACCGAGCGGTACTGCGAAACCAAGCAAACTCTAATTGAGATTATCATAATGCTGTGTCTATGCATTACATCCAATTACAATGTGAGCTGGATTGTACTCAGTCTGAGCTACAAGAAAATTAACAGTATCATGGGTATTATTAAACCGCACAAGAATGCTGGCTAAGCCAAGCCTTTTTTCAGATGTTGTAAGAAATGCTGTGACCATTTCACAGTCTCTTGAGAGGTCTCAAATTTTGCCCTCCCTCCCCTGCTACCAGTCATCACACTGAGACAAACACCTCATTATAATGCTATGAAAAAAGAGACATCCTCGGAACATGTTACAAGCAGCACCCACTATAATGCCAAGATTTACTGGCTGTGAGGAAGAAGCTAGGACAGTGTTATACATTTTAATTAAGCAAAACCACAGTATATCCAGCACTGATGCATGCTTGTTTGGCTGTTTTGTGCTTACCATCCAGAACACAAAAGTCAGGTTTGCCATTCGTCGGGAGGTTGGCTGCAGCATGGAGGAGGACAATGACTGGCAGATGTAGCCGGAGGTTGAAATGATCAGCAGAAGCCACAGTTTCTTCACCCAGTCCCCAAATGTCAGCTTTCTGAATGCAAACAACATACCCCATGATTTTGCAAGTCCTCAAATGTCAGCTTTCTGAAAGCAAACAACATACACCATGACTTTGCAAGTGTCTCTGAATGTTTGCTTTTTGACTAAAGAGAACATGCACCATGGTTTAGCAAGTCCCCATATCAGCTTTTTGAATGCAAACCACATACACCATGGATTCATCACCCTGATATAACCGTAATGGCTGAGTGGGCGTAAAACACCAAGTTACTTACTTACACCATGGATTCACAAGGCCCCAAATGTCAGTTTTTTGAACACAAATCAAATATACCATGGTTTAGCAAGTCCCCAAATGTCAGCTTCCAGAACACAAACCACATACACCATGGTTTAGCAAGTCCACAAATGTCAGCTTTCTGAACCCAGACCACATATACAATGTCATGGGATTAGCAAGTCCCTAAATGTCAGATTTCTGAACACAAACCACATACACCAAGGATTAGAAAGTCCTCAAATACCAGCTTTCTGGATGCAAACCCCTGTTCCCACATACCTGCTTTCAGAAAGCAAACATATACCGTAGCTTAGCCAGTTCTGAAATGTCTGCTTTTTGAACTCAAACTAAATAATTATTGGTGTTTTAGCAAGGGTATGGAAGTCTCATACAGCCCCAAGATAAATTTTAAACTGGAGATTTTATTGTCAGATGTCTTAACTCAAACTCAAAGTCATTATTTTTTCCCTAATATATAGGTATGGAAGTCTCATACTGCACAAAAATCAATTTTAAACCCAAGATTTTATTGTCAGATTCCTTAACTCAGTCATTATTTTTACCCCATATGGGTATGGAAGTCTCATATGGCAGAAAACTTCCAGCTGAAAACATATATATCTTTACTGATGGCCACTACAAATTATTCAGCCAAACCACTGCAGACATTGATTCATCTTGGTAATTAAGCAGATAATCCGGGTTCCAGAAGTTTACTCAAATCTACCCCCCCCCCCCCCCACACACACACACAAAAAGAGCACACACACACACACACACACACACACACACACACAAAAAAAAGGGCTACAGTTTCCAGCTTACTTCTTACTGAACAACAGACTGCCTATCTGCACCCCTGTGAGATACAAGGCAGCATAGCCTAGACAGGAGAGAATGCCTTCACGATTGGCATCCAAAAGACCACGGCGACTGCCAGTTCCGTCAGCACCATGAAGAATGTAGTTGGCAAGCCCCATGTTGGACAGTGCATGCTGGTACACTGACATGACAGTCACTGCCAAGGCAGAGCTCAGCTGGACTGGGCACACACACAGTGCTGCTGTTGACACAACCTGCAGACACAGCAAAACAAGGATGAGGTTATAAACCTAAGTTCCCAGTGTGTATATGCATGCAAAAATATCATGTACACACGTTAAAAATCATGCAGTCCATGTCAGAGTTCAGTGGATTATAGAAACCCACACAAAAAACCCACCATGCACTAAAAGTGACAAGAATCTTCAAAATGTTAAGTTGGACACTATAGTGAAGACGAGTTGCGTCTCTCGTTTTTTATTTTGTGAAGCTTGGTAGTTGACATGTTTGGCTGTTACATCCATGGATGCTTTGCTGTGAAGACAGAAGCTGCTGAAAATTATCATTAATGTTTGTCTACTTAGGGATATTCCTGAAATCAAGCAGTATGGAGAAGGAAAAAAAGGGTCTAACCTTTTTCAGTAATGGATGTTCAGCAATATTGAGGAATGCTATCAATCTATCATCCAGACTTCCATGGTAGGATACATCACTACAAGCATAATCTGACAACATTACCTATTTGATCTTTGAAAACACTAAAAAAAATCTCCAAACAATAACAACAGTAATATTTATAATAATAAATCTATTTGTCCTAGTGAGAAAAAAAAAGGGGGGGTGAAAGAAAAGAAGAAGAAAAGAGCTCTAAGCACAGTACAGTAGGTAAGAAACAACAACATGCATACCGAAATTCAAGATCTGGGTAATACAATTGCATAGCGAACCTTAACAATGGCTAGAGTGAAGAAGAAGTTCCAGTGAACACCATACTCTGAGACATGCTCATGGTAGTCTGTTGCCTTCACTGCCAGAAGGCGACCAGTGCCAAAGACCAGGAGAGGCAATGATGACCACAATGAGCTGATCACTCGCCGTACAAATTCTTTCACTGACCTGAACAGACAGTTTAATAGGTTACGTTGCAAAATATTCCACTTCACAGTACAGTTCCAGTCAGAAAAATAACTGGGTTTTCTTCCCTGTGTGTGTGTGTGCACGAACAAGTACCTGTGTACTTGTGTGATGTTTGCATGTGTATGCATGCATGTGTATGTGTGTGTATACATGTGTGTGTGCATATATGTGTATGCATGTGTGCATGAAACCACCAGAGTACAATTATACAGACCTACCACTAGTAGTAGTACCAGTGTATTTTGCTGATGTTTAGAGGGTTTACAGACTGATCACGTGATGATGATTGGAGGGTTTACAGACTGATCACGTGATGATGATTGGAGGGTTTACAGACTGATCACGTGATGATGTTTGGAGGGTTTACAGACTGATCACGTGATGATGTTTGGAGGGTTTACAGACTGATCACGTGATGATGATTGCAGGGTTTACAGACTGATCACGTGATGATGATTGGAGGGTTTACAGACTGATCACGTGATGATGATTGCAGGGTTTACAGACTGATCACGTGATGATGATTGGGAGGGTTTACAGACTGATCACGTGATGATGATTGGAGGGTTTACAGACTTATCATGCAATGATGTTTGGAGGGTTTACAGACTGATCACGTGATGATGATTGGAGGGTTTACAGACTTCTCACGTGATGATGTTTGGAGGGTTTACAGACTGATCATGCAATGATGTTTGGAGGGTTTACAGACTGATCACGTGATGATGATTGGAGGGTTTACAGACTTCTCACGTGATGATGTTTGGAGGGTTTACAGACTTATCATGCAATGATGTTTGGAGGGTTTACAGACTGATCACGTGATGATGGTTGGAAGGTTTACAGACTTCTCACGTGATGATGTTTGGAGGGTTTACAGACTTATGCAATGATGTTTGGAGGGTTTACAGACTTATCATGCAATGATGTTTGGAGGGTTTACGGATTATCATGTGATGCTGTTTGGAGGGTTTAAAAACGTATCATGCTATGATGAAAAATAAATAACCTGTGCAGGCATAGGGAAAGGCTAGAGAAACAAAATCTCATTAAGAAATAGCAAGCGTTATTCAATGGAAACAGCATCTTGAACTGAAAAACAGTATTCCCTCTTGGCCACACACAAAAGTGAAGATTCTGTTCACTATCTCTATTTAAAAACAACAACAAAAAGCCCTGACCTAAGAAGCCTGAAGCAAAATTATCTTGATTTACTTCCATATCGCACAGTTTTGTGCGAATAGGGTTTTATTGACAGACTAAAATTATACATTTACTGCATTATATAATAATAACAATAACTTGCTTATCGAAAGTATGATACCCCAGAATATGTATTATATTGTACTGTTGTATTACATAATAATATCTAGTCTAATATATATTTTATTAATTTATGTATAACATGGATACATCATTACATACATGTATGTATTAAGATAAATGCTGAAACTGAAAGGAACACTTACTGACAATGTCTACTTTTCCCTCTTGCTTCTGGACACACAAGAGCATTACTGACAACAAAGCAGCCCACGCCAATGTCCATATAGCCTGTCCCAAATGTCTCGGTCTTGGCAAATCGCCTTGGAAACACAGCAAAATCCACTCCAAGAATAACTATGGCAGTGCTAATGTTCATCAATGACCTTGTGTAGTTCAGAAATGGTCTCTGGGGTTCCATCTCCATGGCAATTATTTTCTTTAAGTTTCCCCTCAGGTTTGCTCTGGTAGTGTGAAGTACAGTGAGGGCACAGCAGGCAGCAGTCACAGTAAACAGAATGATGCTGATGGTGGTGGTCATGTGACTCAGGACTGTGTTCATCAGGATGGCAGGTACAATGACGATGGAAAAATCTAATATAACTCTTGGCCTGGCAAAACAAAAACGGGTAAATCATGTATTATCATGGAAGGCTGACAGACCTGTTATCAATTAACATGACTTCAATTGTAATCAATAGTGAGTGCAGTAAATGGGTACTGTTGGCTTAAATTCATAGTATAATTCTCAAACCAAACCAACTAAAATGTGCGATTCTCCTCAATGATTAAGCCGCTTTATTAAGGAGACAACTGCCACACTGGCATTTTAATACATCTTCAGCCATACTCAGTAATTAAAAATAATGTATGCAAATCAAAGAGCCTGTGTCCACCATTCATTAAGAGAAGCCACCATGTTACTTGCTAGGAACAGCCTGAAACAGGTGGAATGGAAAAATTGTAATCTATATTACGTTCATAAAAACAGCATTATAATTCATATAATGTAGTATTAATATTAATAATAATCAGAATGATGATTGCATGTGCTCCTGAAGGAAAAACAACAACAAGGCCACCATGAACAATTTGTACATGTATGGATACAGAAAGCAAAGCCCAGTAGCTCTAGATGAATTCCAATAAAAACAACAATAAATTATTAAATAATATATTAAAAAGTGCTTGATAATATATATATATATATATATATATATATATATATATATATATATATATATATATATATATGACTGAGTATGACTCACTATGAGCTTTTCTTCTTCCATGCGATTAACATTCTGAAGACTGACAGTGACACTTTTGGTGCATGCTCCTGATGCTGGGATATTTGGGTGTTTCCATAATCCACTAAATTCTGACACTGACAAGAGGGCCTTGATCTTACAGGCTGCCTTGGTTTATTGTCTCATCTGAAGGACTTTTGTACTGTAGAGTGCACAGAATTTGACTCCAAAGAAATCTCAGGCCGGGTGGGTGCATAGCCTAGTATGTAAATTGTAATGGCCACCCATCCATGTACTGACTATGCTAGACCATACTCAACCAATGGGTTTTCAGAGGGAATGCTCTCACTCTGCACAACCGACTCTGAGTCTCTCAAACACTGTTTCCAGAATGCTACAAAATCTGGCTAAAGTCACATGGTATGGAAACTGCAAAACAACAATGTGGTAATAAGAACGGTGCACCTAATACTTTCTGGAAGAAGAACATGGTCACGCCACGTAATCAACAATTTGTATAAACACAGTGCAATTAACACAGAGGAGACTTCAAGTTAAAGGACAATGGCGCATTCCTTCCTAAAACCAGTAAAACTAAAAGAACGATAATAATAATAATATTAATAAAGCGACAGGAATGAGCTGGCACAAGAAGCAGCAGCTGTTCGCAGTAAAAAGAAAGAAAGAAAGATGAAAACAAACCAGAACGGCAAGTTGTGCAGACCAGACACCAGCAGGAACACATCTCGAAGAAGCAAGCTAGCACATGGTGTTATGGTCATCACCGCTACTTCAGTCACCGTTGTTCCATTGTGACCACTTACAAATTGTTCATGCTCTTCTTTGTAGGAAGCCATGTGGAATACTGAAGTTGTATCGGCAATGCAGAAAGTATTAAACTAGTATGACATTTTTTTAAGCAGGAAAGCCTCGTGTTATCGTCTGCAAGGAACCATTTTGTCAAGGGCAGTTACTCTGGCAAACAACTAATATAGATCTTTTTACACAAATCCCGATCTTTCTTTTATTATCGCAAACTCGCTGTGTGCACTGTCTTTTTGTGTATTGATACATTAGCTTAAATGATAACGATAGCTGCAGAACTGGTAGATATGTGACCCATTATATGATCCTCGATCTTTGACTGGTTTGTATATATATATATAAATTATGACGACTTTTGTTTTTATTAGGAGACCAACTGTTTCCAGTGGCGCTAGTGGCAGTGAAGATTACGCGGGCAGAACCGAATTGTTCTGGAATTGTGTATTGTGGATTTGTGTACTGAAAAAGTTCAGCACACAATAAACTTGTATTATTATGAATCAGAATACAAATTTATAGAAGCTGTAATAGGTTGAAGTGGTTGCTTTACAGTTAAACATTTGGTTGTGCCCTAAACGGATATTTTCAAAATGATCTTCAAAGCTCTGTGGAGATACTTCAAGCCTTTACCCGGGTTTGAAATTACTGGTATCAGAACACTCCCACAACAAGAACTTCCCTCCAAAATGGTGTTTGAATACCCTCACCACAAGTACTCCAACAGCAGCAACAGGCCTGCCTATTCTGACATCTGTCATTAATCACTGATTAATGATTGTCACCTTCAACAAAGGGGGGGGGGGGGGGGGGGGGGGGGGGAAGGGGAGAGCAGTTACAAAATAAATATATTAATTATTATCTTCTTCTGTATAGTGTCCAACTTCAACACTGAAGATTCTGACACTGCATGCAGGGTTATTTGACTAACACCAAACTCTGTCATGGACTACAGGATCTTTAAAGTGCATTATATAATGTGACCTTTTTGCATGCTTATACACACAAAGTACCTCAGACTCACTCAGTTTATTAATTATACTTATAGTCTCATCCAAAGGACTTTTGCCAGAGGCTGCACAGAATTTGACTCCAAAGAAATCTTGGGGCATGCAAAGCCTAGCACATAATGGTCACCCGTCCATGCTTGATCATGCCTAACTGGCTTCAGACTCGAGAGAGTGAATACTCTCGCTCTGTGCCACTGACTCTCCCATTATACATCATATATGACATTGCCAGTCCCAGCTCCTTGTCCTTTATGTCATGCACATATGAAATGGGATTCTCATCAGGTAGGTAGTGTTGCTTAATGTCCTCAGATGTCAATTGACATATTAGGGACAAGCTGAGACCAATGCCAAAGCATGGTTCAATATAGCTTTACGTCCACAGAAACCAGAAGGCTCATTAGGACAGACAGCCCAGGACTGCCACCTCGACTCTCACACAGCTCCTGAACTATGATTCTCATCACTTAGTTTCCAAAACTATGAGTATGACAGCATTTAAATGTGGTGTGGCAGCTGACGAGCTGTATTACTATTACTGTATTAGCCAAATTAGGCCCACAGGTGGGTCAAAAGCTGATTGTTTACTTGCCACTTGGGTTGTGTATATACATAGTATTATAATTAAATGGTGCTTGTTGTTGAGTTGTTACTGTTCGCACCGAAAGATTTGTTGCAACTTGCATGTAATAAAAAATAATATGTCTGAATATTAGTTAATATGTAATTACTGCTGTCTACCACTCCAAATCACAGTGGACTGATACCTGTAGGCACTAAGCTATTGTACAAGTCTGTAGCATTGGTCTGACAAATTACAGTTACTGAGTTGGTGGCATTTATCCCAGACCCATAGCCCTCTCACTCTCTGTGTCTTCCATTTCTCTATTATTTATGCATAATATTGCACCTTTCAGTTTCAGTATCTGTATATAATTTGAGCAGTACATTGTCTGATTCTTCTTTCTTGGTGCTTTACGTCCACGGAGGCGAGATGGCCTATTAGGGATGGGGACAGAGTGGGAAGGGGCCGACAGAGTGAAGGCTTGACCGCAGAAACCACCCAAAAAGACAGGAGAGACCGTGGACCGCCGCCAGAACAATGGAAGTGTTAGGGCGGTGTCCCCTCGCCATTGCCCAGCGACTTGTGCACTGCGCAATTGCTGTTTCAACTGCTCTGCTTGGCCAGAGTCACAAAGACAATGTCCTTTGCACTGCTGTTGACGAACAACTTGGACACACTCAAGCAAAGGAAGTCCAGCTTTCTTAGCCCAGCTCCACCTCCCTACTCATGATCTCTTCTGGGCTAAGTTGAGGGTCCCTCCCTCCTCTAAGATCTCTTGATCTCGCCTGGAACCCTGAAGTCTGATTCACCAGCTTTGTGCCTTTTATACTGGCAGATCATGTATAATTTGAACAAACCATGCCTTTCACTTTCAGTTGATCTGTAGGCCTGTAATTTACAAGTGCTAACCTAATTTTGCTGATCGATCATGGAACCAGACTGCTGCCTCAGCATGCATGCATACATGCTGCTTATGTCAAACATCATGTTACATCATCACGATTGGAGTCTGAACAGCTTGGTGGAAACATAACGATACTGACATTAACAATGGTTGTGATCTCCATTCTTGAACACAGAACAAACAACACTCACCGTTTTGGAACAGTGCTGATATTGACTGTTTGAATCAGTCTAAATTTAGAGTTCGGTTACAGGTGCATTATGTCATGTTTTGTTTTAATTCCTCTGCGCTCTGCCAGACATCAGGTTCATCTGGGTGAAATTTTATGTATACATGCATCTGTTTTCCTGCCTGTATGTTTAAAAATAAAAAATAAATATATGCAGTATATATATATATATATATAAATATATAATTATATATGATGAAAACACAATTTTGAATTTACATGTTTGGTTATATGATTGGGCAGTGATTTCATAGTATGATGGCAGAGTCAGCGCAGGACGGAGGGAGCGGCAGTCCTTTGGACCTGCTGAAGAGATTCTATGCCCTGCAGGAGGAGAGGGTGGAAGCTTATCGCTTCTTAGAGAGGTGATCCAGTCATCACACACCTTTGTTTATTCATTGAAATGCTTTAGCCATTCCCCTGCCACATATATATATATATATATACTGATGGGGCCATTTCCTCTGAAGGCTAGTCCAGAAGAGAATTTTAGTTTTAGCAAATGGGTAACATGAGGATGTCATATGACTTCCTAATTAAGGGCAGTGAATGTGTTAAACTAAATTATTACTTGTATGATAAGTTGTATTTCTGGGTTTGTGAAATGACTGAGATATGTTATGTACTAGTCATTTTTGTGATTGCTGTAAAAGTGTAAATCATAATGTATATATCCTTTATGTGGTTGTTGATTAGACCTGGTTTTAGGTAAAATTCAAGTTTCAATGCTGTAGGCATTTACTTGTTTGCTACTGATGTACATGAGCCCAGTTAAATCCTTTACATTGTTGATTTTAGTGTTATTTAAGTTTCAACGTTATTATCCAAACAAATACAAATGTTAAAAATAATGCTATTTATTACAACAAAACACAAAATAAACAGCATTCTTTTTAAACTTTTTTTGTTCAGATTTGTTGTTATTTGAGTCAATTTTTTTTGCAGTGGTTTTAGTGCATACCTAGAGGGTGCCCCAAACTACAACTTTGAGCTGTACCGCAGCCTGGTTCATGAGATCACCCAGAGCTTCAAAAACATCTCAGAGGAGGTGCTGACCATTCAGCAGCAGTTCCGCGAGATCCACGAGATGAATCGTCTGGCTGAGTGTATTCACAGGGTCCAGCTTGAGGAGAAAGAAAAACTGGAACATGTAGGTCAAAGTGTAGAAAAGGTTTAACTTGGTGCTAGCCCTGGTATTGTGGTGATCAGTGCTTTGGCCTGAGGATAGGAAGATTGTCGGGTCAAATCCCATCATTTATGTGTGATTTTCAGCCCTGACTGGCTCCTACTAAGTCCTACACAGAGCTGAGAGTGCTGTGGTCCCCTTGCATATCTTGTTTTTTCTTCCTCGTGTTTTTATTATTTCAGCAGTTTCACTTTTTCTTCTGCCCAACACAGGGCTGGTCTCACATGGTGACCCAATGACTTATACATGCGCTGCAGCTTTGGTCCCTTCCATTAAAATGGTTTAAACAGTTTCTTGCAGCTACACAGCAAATGGTGGGCAACACTGGGCGTTGGCGCCAAGGCTGCCCATGAATGCTCTGCACTATTGTGGAAGCTGGCTGCCCTCTTAGTGGGTCCTTGTGAAGAATATTTCTGAGAGCTGGTTGGCCTGCCCTTTCTTGAAAAAATTGCTGTGAGCCTTGGGTTTTGGAGTCACTGTCTCCATTCAGTTTTTTTATTTTCTTATATGCCCATTACATGCACAGACTGCATTAAAAAAAAGAAGTTACTTCACCTAGGCCGGTAGAAGACTTACTGTAGGACTGCCAGACCCACCAGAATCTGAAAACTTGGCCTACTGAAACAGTGGTGAGGGAGATCAATGGACCTTTTCCAGTGCAAACTCCACACCAGGTTTTTAGGTGCCAGAATGATCAGCCATTTGACTGTGGGCCCTAAACATGAAGAACTCGGCATACAGCAGCATACGTCCAAACTACCAAAGCTTGAATGATGAACGACTGCATACATCATCTCTCGTCTACTCTGTTGATAGGATAGGTGTGTGTTTATCTGAACATGTAACAGTGTATGGCTACTAAGGTGGATGAACATTGTGTTTTTCTTCTGTCATTCTCAGACAGTACAACTGCAGTTGAGCAGGCAGGGTGCTGTGGACAACCCAGATGATGCATGCCAGAAACATCAAGTGGAAGAACTCAAGGAAAAGTGAGTGCCATCTTGCTGGAAATAATCAATCAAAAGAGGCTGCAGTGAGATGCAGACGCTGTGACACGTCACTGTAATAAAATAACAGCCAGCGTCTCTTGCTGTTTTGTGCAAAGCCGAGGTTTATATTGCAGGAGCAGGTGAAGTGCAATCATTTCCGATAACCTGAAAAACATTTAATCAAAAACCCTACAGCTGCCAACAAACCTAGGTTTACTCACAAGTTATGTTTGATTGCAGCATTTTATACAGACATATTAGTTATCCTGTTCATTTGTGCTGAAATTTCTTATTTTGTTTTGTTTTTTAGGCTTCAAGAGATTGTGCTGAAAATCAATGACCACATGGAAGACCTCAAGTTTGAATCTGAAGACCTTTACAGTTCAGAAGGAGCTGAAAGATGACTGAGAGAACTGGACTCAAAGAAGAGCCAGTGGCACATCATTCCACTATTTTGTGGATGTCGAACTCGTAACCCACAGTACTACATGGATAGTACATCTGCAGCAATTTGAACAGATATCAGTTTCTTATGGCAAGAAATGAACTGATTATGCACCAGGTTTACATGGCAAGTTAATGAGGGTTGGGAGTAAGAAGTGGAGTTCAGCTGTGAGCTGTGTATGGCTTATGTTACTGGAAAACATGGTCAGCTTTGCAGGACTTCCTTTTCTCTCCTTGTGTCTGGTTCTTGTGCTCATGGGAGGATGGAGTTGAAGAGATGTGTGTGTGCATACATGTATACATTTTGTTGATTTCATGCACATTCAAATGGCATCTTTAAACAAGATGCCTCTGGATTCAAACACTCGGTACACAAATGTAAATCCATGTTGCTTACAAAATTTTAGGTGTGCATTTGGAAGTGTACTCTCTTCTTTCAAAATGGGTTGCTTGCAACTACTGCCAACAGAAGCATCAAACTCCTGGAATCAACAGTTTTTACCTTCACATTGGACAGTCTTCAACTATTTTAAGTTTCCAACAGAACAGATTTGAAAAAAAAGATGTGTCAAGATCTTTGCATGCAGTACCGTCGACAGTCACCAGATTCTAGCTAAAGTTCTAAGCTTGCAACCATGAATCCGTCCAGATAACAAACATGATCATCATCGCTGACTGGATTAATTTGCAAGTTTTCTCTTTGTATGTAAAAGCCAGTTTTATGAATATTTTGTATTTGAAAAACCTCAGCAGGAGTCCATCTTGTTGGGTTTTCCATCCATCATATTGTAATGTGAGGAGAATGTTGCTTTGGTAAGCAAACCCCCAAACACTGTGGTCACTGAAATAAGCTTAGTTTTTGCTGTTGTAGTTTAGTTTCCTCAAATAATGGCTTGTTGTACGTGCGAGTGTCTGTACTCTTTTTGTTAGTACCTTGGCTTGCTCCATTGAAAGTCATTACTGTGTAGCTCAAGGCAAGGAAATAAAGTATTTTGGACTTTTGAGGGTGTCAATTTCACTTACTGCCCCCTCTATCTTGACCTTGAAATTTAGTCAACATCACAGGCAGCTCAGGTTGTCAGTGTAAGTATGGTCTGAAACCACAAGCAGCATTTTGGGTGTGATGTCCTCCAGCCCTTTCTACAATTTACAGCACGGTTAATTCCCTCCACCAACATGACAACACCAAAGTGTTAAGAATGGATGTTTATTTTGATGCACCATCGTGCACTAAAACCAGAGCACACCTTGAACTTCAAACAAATTGAAGCAATGTTTCGCTCCTGATGATAGTAGTGCAACACGGATGAGACAAAACTGAAAGCAAATGATGAACTGAATGACAAATGACACACGATAAAAAAAAAAGGGTATTGAACGACATCTGTATTGTATTAATGGCAGTCAGAATGTACAGTTGCAATTTACAGGGAGAACATTGATCGAAAGCAGAGATGCAGATGGAGGTTGTTGCAGCACTGCTGGTGTTATTGCCAAAACAGAGTGACGTAAAGCATGCATGGCTAAAATGTCGCTGCCCCCTCAACTTCATATCACACTCCCTCTCCTTTTGATGCCTCATCAAAGTTGCCAACCAGTTCTGAAACATAAGCATGGCACACATCAGTCACCAGTTTTTCATCAGTCAATTCATCCCCAATACACCAAAAAGCAGGAGAATAACAATAGCAAAACCAGAATAATGCACCATGCTACACAGTTCTCAACAGCAATTGCTGATGGTATAACAAATATTCCTTTCCTCAACTCTGAACCGATCTACCCCCTGCTGGCCAGTTATGGAACCATGCACCAGCCTATGGGCTAGTCGAAGTAGCAGACAGTGAGACATCACTTAATGCTGTCCCAAACAGTGTTTGTCAATACAAATATAAATCTGGAGTAGCCACCATGGACAATGTTCAAATCCATACCATAACATGCAGTAGTTGACAAGATGTTTACAAATAAATCTACACCACCAACTCTGTTCACTTATTTTGGTTCATCACACACAAATTTTCAGCAAGGGACTTGGTCAGAAGGGGACAAACAACCCTGGTGAGCCAGAAAGTTCACTTTTTAATAAACGTCTGCCAGCTTTGCAGATGGGAAACACAGCACCCAACTCTGACACGCGAATCAATTTCACAGGCAACAAAAGACCTGACCCAAAGGGTCAACAGCTACAATGTATTTTGTCCTGAGGAGCATGGAACAACACAATTCAATACAGCACTTTGAAAGAATGTGGGTGAAAGCTTCTGACTGTTCCATCAATGCCCTGCCTGAGCACATGCACCAGAATCTCTCTCGACAGGAAATGTAAAACCGGTTAAGTAAAAGGCAAGCATTTCACAGGGAGCACTTTTATACTTTGGTTAGAACACCACAAACTCAATATAGGGATAGAACAGATAACAACAAATAATGTGAAAAAGAAGAAGAAAGGTCACCACCACTCACCAGGAACTTCATCATCGTCGTCAATATCCCCAGCACTCTGCTTGGAGGAATCACCAGCAGCTGCAAAACGCAAACGTGCCCTGTGTAAACAATCTGTCAGCATGTTCTTTCTGCAGTTCACAAACCAGCTTCAACAAAAACTACTGACATGTAGAACACACTGATTGATTTACATTGAAGCCAGCTGTGGGGGACTTAAGACTTCAAATCATCCCAGTTTTAAGCAGGTCCCATTTCAGTTCATTCAAAACCCACACAAAAAAACCAGTCAGATGTGACCCCTGGCCTAGTTCTACAGACGAACTATGTTTACCAGCACCTACTGGGCATCAGAAAACTCAAGACAGTGACAAGAATGGTCATTAATATGCAGAGGTATCTCTTTTACTAGTTTTAGAAGCAACTGCTGGGCTTCAATCCAGCAGAAAAGTTTCCACTCTCATCTGCCACTACTATCATGCGACAAGGTCAGGATAACATGCAGCCAGACTGACTTTGTGCTTGAACTAAATGAAGCAGATATTAAATAGTTAACGGGCCTCTGTGTTTGTGTGCTCACACAGCCAGCCATGCAATTATGCAAACTAAACAACCACAACAAAAACTGGCAAGAACGTACTGACCGTTAGCAACAGTTGATGCAAGTTTCCTCAAGCTGCTAAGGCTCTCTGTACCCAGCTGGTTCAAGATACCAGGAAGCATTTCAGCAATTTCTGCAAACAGAGGAAAAATAGATTAATGTACTGTTTACACATAGAAGAAGGCCAATGATGAAACATTAATATACTGTTTACTCATAAAGGAAGGCCAATAAGCCTAATATTTCATTTGGAATCAAGTTAATCTGGTGTTAACAAGTGGCATCAATGTTGTTCAAACTGCATGCATGTAGCCTGGCACGATCCATGCAGAATATTGCCCCTTTGCACATGTGCCAAGGTTTTACTGTATACATGCATGTGCCACGATTCAACTTTTTTTTTTTTTTTACTGCATACATGTAACAATCATACAAAGTCTAAATTTGGCTGGATATGGACTTGCTGCTGAAAATTATCTGCATCTTGTTTTAGTTTATTACACATTTACTGGACAAGGTACACAGTTTAAGTAAAAAGAAAAAAACATGGAAGCATGTGCACCAGCCGACTAGTCAAGTATCATGACCAATCCAACTTTATTTCCTTGATCCCCCCCCCCCCCCCCCCAATGCAGCATGAACAGGCTCATTAAATGTGGACCTTTTCCCTTTGCTGTATAAACAGATGCCTCAGTGAAACATTCAGGAATGGTCAACAGTAGACAAGTCACCAGATAGTTATGCGTAAGAGCAACGTTTTAACAAACAAAACAAATCCCACGAACGTTTCATTTCGGCGTGACCAGTAATGGCGAATGTGTTGGCGGCAAGTGAGGCCTGGACCTTGGGGTTGTTGAAATGGATCACCTGCCCATCCTCCTTGATCATGTTCACCTGCCAACCAAGAGATACATATAAGTTGAATGAAGAGCACTACACATACAATAAATTCCTTTGTCATACTGAGAACCAGAACTGGGATCAACTGTGGCATCAGCCACTGGTCACTGTTTGATGAAATATAAGCCTAAATGAAAGCCTAAAATATCCATGATTATTGCAGGAGGACATAGGTTCCATTCATTTTTTTCTTTTCTTCAGAGCTCACTGTCAATGTCCTTAAATATTCTTGTACCTGAAAACCATACTCTGAGCTGATGTGCACACACATCCTGGCAATGTTGATGATGAATGTGGTCATAAACCAAAATCAATGCAGCACCAGTTTTCCACAGTGCCTGCTGCAAATGCAAGTCCAGCAAGCAGCTGCATGCTCCATAATAATAACAAGAAAAAAAGAGCATGGAGCTAAAAAATCACTATTTACCATAGTACAATTTACATCCAAACCTCTTCAATGCCTGGGATAGAGTTGACTGACAACTTTTTTAATGAACTCTGCAACTTCTTGTCATCTGTGGTTGCTGTTCTGTGGATGACCTTCTTCTTTCTTCTGGCAGAACCCTGCACACAAAATATAAAAAGAATAAAAGACACTGAAAACCACTGAATTCAGAACAAATACACAAAGTAACTAATTTACCATTGCAAATATTTGGTTGTTTCTCCAAAGGCTGATCTGTGATATAAAGACACCAAACCCCTTTAACATACTCAACCACCACAAAATTTCTTTTCATGACAAGGTTCAACAACCCATCTGTCATCCCACTAAAAAAAGTCAATACATTGGGATTAATTGATGGCTGTGCGGATCACCTCTGTCTGTCACTGTATCTATCATCAAAAACTGGTGCGCAACATGCCAAAAGTCTTGACTGCAGTCACCACGTTAGCATTTCTATTATGGACAGTTTGACCTGTCATTAGTGTATTACTACATTATGTACATACTAATTACCATTTAAGGCTGAAGTCCCAGTGATGGGCTGAACCCTAATAAATGTCTGATTTTGTCCCAAAGTTTGTGAACCACTAGACATCATGCAGCCTCAGTGTTAGTGCATCCTGTAATCTCTGTGCTGCTGAACTCCTTGCATTGCAGCCAAACCTGGTCTCTAATTGTAAAGCTGCAGGTGTATCAGTCATAACTTGTGCTGACCCGGTGTATCAGGCTGAGAGTGCAACACCATCATTATTACATGATACATTTGCATTGTTATCTTCAAGGCTGAGGTTACATAACAGATTTGTATCATCAACCTGTTCAAGACAACTGTGTCCCACTCTCACTGAATGAATTGGTCTATCTGACCCAAACTTAGTGTCTTGTGTTTACAAGGTAGAATAACAATACATGCAAATCTCAAAAATCAACCCCCCCCCCCAATAATAATAATGTTAAACTGCTAAACCTTTTTGGCTTTTGTGACCAGACTAATTTAACTAAATAGGAGATGGAGTGTCATGTGAAATATGTGGGTTATATTTGAGCTGAAACAGGTCTGAGCTTGAGCATCTGCAACCAAACTTAAGTGAATATTACTGGTGCAACACTGCAAAGCCAGTAAAATTGCTAGGGTTTCTATATTTGTTAATGAGGGTTTGAACTATTGGAAGGTGACTGCATCTTCATTCTTACATATATATCCTATAAACCACTGCACCTTATGGCTTACGCAACCAAAGTTGGTACATGTTACCATCATTGTTTTACCAGGTAGAATGTTGTGACAAATGCTGGGCTTACATTTTATTTTAAACATTGAAGGTCACTGACTCATGACTTCAGGAAAAGTTTAAATTATTGCATGTTTAACTGTATAGTCCCTAATGAATAATCACCCTCTTGCATGGCATTTCTTAAATGGAACACATAGCCTATTAGTATTACAAAACATCAAACTCGGAAAGATGATCATAGTTTAGTCAAGAAAAACACCCATTTGTAAACAACATCATGACATAATGATAAACTACAAGTCCAAAAAAGAATCCTACATACAAACAAAACAGCTACAAAAAACAAACGACACATATCACGTACCATTGTGCCTGTACCAAGCTTTTATTACTCAGGAACAAAACAGGGATACTACCTGGGCTATTGCCCTTCCACAGTTTAAGGTGACACACCTTATTAACCTTTATGAAACTAACAGCTGAGAATGGAAATTGTACCATGAATCATTACTGTTTGCTTGTTTCTCATTTTGATTAGTAATATTTGTGCACCAACACTGGTATTTTACTTACCTTGCCACCAATCCTAACTTGGTCTGCCTTGGCTTGCAATTGCTTCAATTTTTCTGGATTCATCTTGGTTCTGTATAAATGAAAGTGGACAATATGCATAGCAATAAATGATGAATACTACTTACAAGAAAAAAAATGTATGGTTGCATTATAATATAAATTAATATTTATCATAATATATACACAAAAGATGACTTATGACTTCCACTGATACTTAGCAGACTGCAGAGTCAAAACCCTTTGTCTACACCCACACATAAAACCAGAAAATATGACTGCAACAAGTTGTCAAGTGTTATTGCAACTGTAAGTATAACTAGTGTCTAGTAGTAGTACAAGATAAATTTCCAAAAACATATCGTTTGGTACTGAAATCCACAGGCATTCCTAAGTCACAGTAAACACATACATACTATTACTAAGTAAGTAGTAAACCATATAGTGACAGACCACATAAGAAACAACTCAGAGTTATAGAGCAGATACTAGATCCTACAAAAACTGCTGTCTGTAGCTATTTTTCTTTCCCAGGACTACCATCGACTGGAACAACTTAGAACAGGAAATAGTAGCAAGACATTAGAAATTTTTAAGACACAAATCTCACACTGCCCCTAAAACACCAGGTGCTCCCCCCTTGTCTGCTGACGCTATACCCAAGACTGGGTCCTGTCAGCATATCGCACCAGTTACAGTACGCATCAAGATCAAGAATCAGTGGAGCTCACTTCCCTACAAAAAGTACCATGCTGTTACTGTGTTAGTGTTACTGTTACAATGTTACTGTTAGTGCTATTGTCAAGACTTCATACAAAATACTCAACTTTCATGAACTGCCATGTGATCATGACTATTACATGATCAAATAATTTAAAAAAATATTTTTCCTTACTCTCTCCTTCAAAGTCATTCAAGCAATCCCCATAAAATGATAAATACAAATAAATGAGAAGTGGTCCACCTGACGCCTGTAAACTCTGAGTGTAATATTTAATACAAATGATAATATAGAACTTTGGGCTACTGCGCTATACTGATCTCCCTTTCTAAGTAACTGGGCAGTAACTTTGTTTTGGCTTGTGTACTTCACTTCTACTTGTCGATGACATTTTACAGTTTTGTTTTTAACTTAGCATGGGGTGATTAATTGAAAATGACGCAAGACAATAAAATGGTTTTGGTGAATCGGCAAAATAAGAACAGCTGAAACTATCTAATTGCAGAATTTTGTCGTTATGCGAGTCAAAGCCGGGCGTGTATCGTCACGAAATGACTAGTGTCTAAAACGTGAGTGACCGACATGCACATTGTTCTGAGATCAACAAAAAATAACAAAACACGACTGGCACAAAACTGACCAGTCAGCTACAGCCATTTCAGTATTAAAACATTAGTGTTCGGTTTAAATAAGGAACTCTTCAAAAATACTCACAAATAATCAACGCACTTGAGAGATTCTTGGACTTGGTGGCCCACGAGGTAAAAACTATGGCCGCTCCGATGGAAAGGAAAGTGACGTCACAGATTCATGAGCACCACAAAGCACAAATTGCTACATGAAAAATAAAACAAATCTTTCAGCCTGAAAATGAAAATAAACCACACACGAAACTAATTAGCTAAAAGCTTTATAAAATTACTTTTTAAAAATGATACCATTTACTTTCTGCTCTTTGAGATATTATTATTCAGTATATTTATTTTTGTTAGAGACTATACCTTGTCAGTACTCAGGGCGCGAATAATCGTCTGGCACATTGCACGTTCATTCTGTGCCTGTCGCTCGTTGTTGTACGTTTGCTGAGCTGATCTCTTGAACATTTTGTCATCATGTCTTCAGAAGTTGGTGAAGGTCCTTCTACTTCGAGTTCTCCAAGCAAGGAAAAGTAAGAATATCAAAAACATGTAGATCTAGTGTGTGTTCTGGGAAAAGAAGTGTCTTTGTTATATTCCGCCTAGTTCTTTTGTTGTTAATAATGTTATCACAATAACATTGTGAATGTAACTTGTAAGCGATTCAGAGAACTTAATTTGAGACAAGGTGTAAAGGACAGTTTGAGGTAACCACTGGTTGTCCTTGCATTTCCAGTTAACACATTCACCGTAAGTACAACGCATGTAATTTTCAGTTTTATTTTTAATAGTTTTCAAAATGATTACTTACAATTCTCCCCTTCGCAATAAGTTACTCCGAAAAACGGGTAATTCCCGATATGGGACTGAGTGAGTGAGTGATACTGATAGTGATACGAACATAAATTTGCTTTTGATAAGTAACAGCCATAAAATTAGAAAAGCACTGCTTCATCATGCTGAGTCTAAATGTGTAATTGTAAATCTAGTAAATGGCTTTCCAAACACCAAGCGCAAAACAATCTGACAATGAATGACAGTGCCAGTGGAAATGAAAGGAGGCAATAATTTATTAATTAGGACACTAAAAAAGTGAAATGGAAAATTACTAGATGAATCACTGTTGTGCACACAGCAAAATGAAAGCTGCTGCTTCCGCTTGCTCTCATGGTCTGCAAGCCTTGTTTTGGGATGTTGATGAAGGCAAAAAACAGTTGTGAGCAAGTCAAAAAAATAAAAGTAATTCAGATATATGGAGACTTGTTGAAGCCCTTGTGATGAAGGTGTCAAGGGTGAAGGCTTGAAGTTGAACAGTCTCTTGAGGAAGGTGATTCCACTTCCCACCCCTAACTTAGTTACTAAAGTTATTGTTCTTGGGAAAAAGCATGTTCTTCTGTGTTCTGTCCTGCATGTGATTGTGAACTGCTTACAACTTACAAGTATCAGTATACATGTAACGCAGGTCATGGCCATCTCTCACTGGGCTTTGGTTGGAGTTGTAGCTTTACTTTGTGATGACCAGTTTTACATTGAATGTAGTCGGGTAAATGTAATTTTAAAATAAACTAGGCTTTTGACCTCTAATTTGTGTGAGATGACAGATCGTCAGATGCCAATTAGTGAATTACCAGTACCACTGCTGAATGAATAAAACTTAAACTATTAGTATTACTAGTTACTAAGTTCGTCTTTAGTTATAGTAATTATAATACAGTAATAGGATTTGTTTTTCGTTCCTAAATCTTATCACTATGCAACTCTGTGGATGTCTTTTGTGACTGTAACTAGTAAGGAATACATTTAGTCCCTTCCCTTAACTGTCTGATTAAAAGTCGATGTAGCTTTCTAGTCTCTAGATTCTTAAAGTGAAGTCCGATGTGTAACTGTTTGCAGGTGACTCCTTTGTCAACAGATGACTTCCAGATACTGACCACTATCTGTGTTGTGCTTGCAGGATGGAGGCAAAGGTAAAGGCAATGAACTTGCTGGCCCAGGGAAAGAGGAATCTTATCTGTGGAGAGATACCTGCAGCTGTTCAGCAGTTCCAGGATGCTTGTCAGACTTTGTAAGTCAATCTTTAGTTTAAAGTGTGTGTGTTTTTTTTAATTAATATAATTTATACTGTTCAGCAAAGAAAACTTGCAAAACACATGTGCCGATGGACATGTCAACCTGTTTCAGCAGTGAAAGTTTTAGAGACGTGTCAAGTTATTTTGGTGCCATGATATTGATAATGATTGAAAGATACTGAAGGTAGTATTTCCTGTTTTAAGTTCTGATCTGAATCTGTGAGTGGATTCAAACTCATTCAAACAAGAAGCATCAAATGTTTTTACTGTTTAATGTTACTAGTTTTAGCATGCGTTTGTTGGAAGTAACAGAGTTTCTGTACATGCGGGTCAAAGTTCTGAACTCTTAGATAGAGAATATTATCCACAATTTAACAAACGGCTAACACATAATGTATGCATCAACAAGGGTTCAACAGCACTCACATTTATGTGTGTATGTAAATTTTGTAATGTACTAATAATTATTGGTGATATTGCAGATGCTGTTTGAGATCTTTAAAACTGTACTGAAGGTGGCAGACCATGTTGACAGTGGCATTTAAACTTAAAGCATTTAAAAATTGTATTATGCTCCCTTGTTTTGCTTCCAGGTCGGCCGCCTATGGAGAGATGGCCAGAGAGTGTGCTGAGGCCTATTTCCAGTATGGCAGCGCTCTGCTGGAACTGGCCAGGATGGAGCAAGGTGTGCTGGGAAATGCCCTGGAAGGAGGTGAGTAGGCTTTTGTTTCATGGACCTTCTTTTCATTGTTTTTGACAAATGTGAAAAATTTAGTAGACACAGCAGGGGACACAAATACTTTAGAACTTGTGTGGAAAAAACGCAGTGTTTTGAAAAAATGTGTACAACCAAACATGACACTACATACACTGACTGTTTTTTTTTTTTTTAAGAACAAGGTAGAACAGTCCTGCACTTGCCTAGTTGAACTTCTCCCTCCCACACACTGCAGAATTCTGTGCAAGCCCAGTGGATAACAGCATCGCTTTTTTAGCATCAAGCTTGACTCTCCATTGCAATCTGAATATTTTTCACTGGTGCCTTCTGTTAGATCTTGGCCATTTGCTGGTACTGGCAGATTCCTGCCTGGCTTGTTTGCTGACCTTCTTGAGTAAGGCAGCCTGATGTCAGCTGGCTCAGTGCTAGTGAAAGGAATTAACAAGTTGGGCTTCTTATCCATCCATTGATGATGGTGGACAGAATCTCTGCAGTGAGCAGGAATACTGTACAGTATACAAGTTTCTTTGTGGTGTCAGTAGCTGCTTTCATCAGGGGCTGGATTATTGGGGGGTGGGGGGGAGCAAATCAGAGTGTGCAGTCGGAACATGGTAATAGCAACTTGTGCTCTCAGTATTGTTGATCATTAGTACTAGTAGTATATATATTAGGGTATATATTTGTACATGGTGTTTTGTTTTCAGTTGACGTGGAGGCTGATGATAACATGGAGTCGGACAACAAAGATCAGTTTGAACCTGCTGAAAACGTTGATGGTATGTGACTGTATGAAACTCGTCTTGAAACGTTTGTGCATGTCAAATCATGTATGCAGCTCTTTAGATGTAACTCCACTCAGTTACAAGTATCTTTCAACTTTATGACTGACCCCTCAGTGCTTTTCCTGCTGACTGCTGTGCAGCTGTGTATTTCACTCTCCTGTGGGAAATTGATCTTGTGGAGAGATCTGTAGTGGTTATGCTCCCTAGCCTGCTGTTGTAGTGAATTGTGTTCAGATTAATTTGGTGAACTTTATGCAGAATCTTGGCAGGGTATCTTTTCCGCTGCTGATATGTCAGACTGACATATTAATTATTAGGGACAACCATTCCACCACTGTTTGGTAACCTGTGCATCTGGGACATTGATTTTAAGTCTGTTAAAAGACTAGACACTGGGGTTCACTCCCCTGGGGGGGGGGGGGGGGTGTAATTTAGGTTTTCTATTAAAATTTGTTTTATTATTAATCATAATAAAAATCATGAGACCATCAAAATCACTTCCAAGTGCTATGCTGGTGGTTTCACAGACATGAACCTAGTTTATAAAGTAGTGTGGAAGAAAATACCACTTTACCAGGGTGCATATATTGAAGAAATTGTGCTGTTATAGTAGCTCCCCAGGTTTACTCAGACTGAGACATACCACATAACTACTACTAGGCTGCCAAGTATGCTGCATGCTGTCCAAAACAGTTGTGCACTGTAAGTTACTGGGGGCGTTTTATGGCAAAGCCTGCAAATTATTTGCTAAGTAGAATTACTAGAATTTGCTTATAAATGCAGCTGAACTTCACATTATGTGTTGGCAACAACCGCATTCTGCTAGCTTGTTGCTGGGACTTGCAAGCTTTGTTTTCCTGCTTTTTGTTCCCCCCCTCCCCTGCCCCCATCTCACAGTGCTGTGATGTGTTTTGTGCTATGTGTAGAGGAAGAGCGTGAGAAGCTCAGGGTACAGGTGGTTGAAGCCATGTCAGAAGAAGAAATCCAGAAACGAGCCCAGGAAATCCTGAAGCAAGTGGCTCTGCAGGGGCCGGACACAGAGAAAGAGATGGAGAAAGAGAACAAAACAGATGAGAAGAAAGATGCAGCTACCATGGAAACTGAAGGGAAAGAAAATGACGAAAAGAAAGAGGTAACGGAGGGAAAGGATCAGGAGTGTGAGGACAAGAAAAAGCCAGATGAAAATGCAGAGGAGGCTGATGACAAGAAAAAAAGGGGTGAGAATGTGGAGACTGGAGAAAAGCAGAATGATGGTGCCGGTTCCAAGCCCAAGGTTTCCTCAGTCCTGAAAGAACGTGAGCTGAACAAGAAAGTGGCTGAGATATCGACCGATGAGAAGAAAGAAGGTGAAGAAATGGAGGACGGTACAGAAGAGACTGAGCCTGAAGGTGATTCCAGCATTCGTTGACCAGTTTGGGCTGTTATTGTTTTAGCCCATTTTGAAACGACTTGCCTGCCCTGAAAGTTGAAAAACTTGAACTGATTTTGTTCTCCCTTACCTCTGCTGTTATTCGTTTGCAGAATTTAAAAAAAAGATTCTTTTTCAGTTTCATAACATGCATGAACTGTATTTTGTGTTTGTCTCCCTTGTCAAAAACACTACCAGCACCACATTTTCCTGTTTTCAGCCCCACAGTGATTTGCAGTTTAATGCGCCTACCTATGCATACTGAAGTACATTTGGATATAAAAAAAATCATGTATTTGTTGGATGTGAGACTATGAATATGGCTGTGAAAGACTAGTGGATTTTGTTGGTATGTGTATATATATATATATATATATATATATATATATATATGTATATATATATATATATCTCTCTCCATACTGATTGTGGGTTTTGTGAGTATGGTGTGTATGTGTATCTCTTTCCATACTTGATGTGATAACTCCTCATTGCATGCCCCTCTGGTCTTTGCGTGTTTGAATTGTGCTACGTAACTAACTTCCCTTCAACAGTTTATTCTTTTAATAATGCTAACTGATTTTGACAGTCTTTTGGTTTCCACTTCATGCACTTGTTACCCCCCTTGCCTTCACACTTTTTCATTCTACTTTCAAATGCACACTGTACTGAAGGATGTGTGCTTGTAATTTGTGCAAGTTATGAAATTCATGCTTGCATTTAAACTAAGAAATACATTGAGGTGACCACAGTTGGTAGAATTGCTGACACCATTTGTATGAAAACTAAAATTGTATGTATTTGCGGATTCTGAATTTGTGAATAGTTTCTGTGAATGAAACTTTGTTTGTGTGTTTGCCTTTGCTAGATGATGCTTGGATAGTTTAGCTTTGTTGACAAAGGTCTCTTTGATGTGAATTTTAGAATTCTCTCTAAGTCTAACTGACATTCTCTGTTTCTGTCTTCTTCTCGCTCTTTTTCCTGCCAGTGTCTCTAAATATATATTGATCTGTCTCGCTGTCCCCCTTTTTGTGTGACATATATATGATTTCTTTTTTAACAAAATTATTTGCTTGTGTAGGAGGCAGTGGCAAAGAAGCAGAAGATGAAGGGGAAAAAAATGAAGACACTGAAGAAGAGGAGGAGGAGGGAAATGAAGATGAGGAAGGAGAGGAGGAGGAGGAGGGAGGAGACACAGCAGAAAGTCAGGAGGAAGGAGAAGCAAAAGATGGCGAGGTAATGATACTGTTAGCTCTTGCAAATTTTGGTTGGTGTGGAAAACGCACATGTTGAGCATTTATTCACTGAGAAGCTGTCCGTGGCAAAAATGAAAAGTGTTTTGTGAAAAGTAGTCAAATTATACACGATTAGTCAAGTCATATAAATAAATGAGTTTTACACTGACTGGTACTAGTTAGTGTTGGTGCTGTTGAGCCCGTTTTAAAATCACAGGTGGTGAGAAGTAAAAATTATGTATAATGTTTTTTGGCATGTTCTCATCTGATCAGGTTTCGGGATAGATGTATGTATAGTTGTAATAGGCTGTGACAGATCACAGTCCTACAGAATACATTTTCATTACTTTTTACATGATTATGAAAATGGAGAGAGCTGGGTGAGAAAAATACATGTATTGTTAAAGTGATGTTGTGATTCCCAATGTATTTCTGCCTTGTGCAGGAGGATCCTGATGATATTTCCAATCTTCAGTTGGCTTGGGAGATGCTGGAACTATCCAAAATCATCTACAGCAAGTAAGTTCACCCCTCTTTGAATATTGCAGGGTTGGGGATGAGGGTCCATGATATGATGTATACAATTTGCTTGTATGAATTGTCTTTCAAATCCGTCCATACACACACATTTGCCTGCACACATACATGCAAGCACACTCTCTCTCTCTCTCTCTCTCTCTCTCTCTCTCTCTCTCTCTCTCTCTCTCTCTCTCTCTCTTGTGGTTTGGCCGATATATTGCATTTCCTCACTAGACTACTCATCCCTGCAGCTGTGACCTCAGGTGCACAGAATTCTCCCAGAACATAGCCTTTTGGGGTGTTCTGAATTAATGTTTACAGACCCTCATTACTGCTTATGCCCACATTTTTGGTGTCAGTAGGAAAATAAACTTCTGACTTTTTAAGTGATAATATTGGCATTGATAGTCATAAGTCTGTAGTGATTTTGAGATGCCTCTTGCGTCTAATTTACTATCTGTTTGCTTGTTGCCATTTGTCAGGAACATCTTCTGACACTACAATCCTGCATGGGTGAATCCCTTTGTCATGCCTGCAAAATATACACCCCTCCCTCACCTGTTTGCTAATATTTGTGCAAAACTGGCTCTCCCAGTAAAAAGTAGAGCAAGCCATGGCCAACCCGTTAGCTTTGCCCTGCAGTTTATGAGTGTACGCGATGATTTCAGAGACCCCAGCAAGGAGTCGCAGGTGAAGGCTGCCGAGTCGTGCCTGAAACTAGGGGAGGTCAGCCTGGAGAGCGAGCAGTACGAGCAAGCCATTGCTGACCTGCAGCTGTGCCTCACCACGCAGAAGGAGCATCTGGAGCCTTGTGATCGTGCCATCGCAGAAACGTATCCTTACTTCATCTGCGTTTTTGGTCACCAGAAGGTTTATTAGGAAGAAAAGATGTTCTTTTCCTGGAAGCTAACCAATGATGGAAAGAGTGCAAGCACAAGATGAATGCTGCATGAATTAAATCTGTATTTGTGTGTGAGGAAAAGCATATATATGTGAATTTGGCTACGTTTGAGGGGATAGAATGACACTATCAGATGTCTGTAGGGTAGGTGTAAAAGGGGTTTGGACGTGTCTGTTTTTTGTGAAGGCTTGCGGTTGAGATTTTCTGTGCTACCAGCTGGGAGACCCATAATAGGCGGAGTCTATAATTAGACATCAGGTTCTCTCTATATCAGTTTGGATTCATTTCTTCACCCTGATGTGGTCTGTCACTGTACCCGTAATGTTAGTACAATCATGTTTGTGACCGTTTCATCTTGTGGAGCACCATGAATGCCCTGGTGCATATGCATTCATTTACTCCCATTCCCAAACCCTGCTACTCAACAATACACATAGCCACACTCACAATGATTTGTAATGGGATCTTTCATCTTTCTCAAGTCAACAGCAGGTTTGAGGGTCTACATGTTTTGGGTGTACGCTGAGATTGTGATGATTCGCCCCCATCTCATAGAGCGCTAAGCATTTGATGATGGATGTGATAACTGCCTTGACCAGCTTACAGCTACTACAACTTGGGCATGGCCTATCAGATGAACAAACAGTTTGACCAAGCCATCGACAGTTACAAGTCAGCTGTAAAGTGTTTGGAGGAAAAGATTGGTGAGGTTAAACTCCTGGGGAATGAACTGAGCACATTGCATCTACAGACAAAATTAAGTTAGAGTCATCCTAATTATTATTATATAATATTTTTATTATATAATAATGATTATATAAATCTTCTTCTTCATTATTCCAGGTAGTTTTGGGTTTGCTATTAGTGTATGCAGATTGAGAGAAAGGGGGCGTATGTCTAAGAGTGTGTATGTGCGTGTGTTTCATGACTTAGAATTATTGGCTGTGCAAGGAGTGCAAAATATGATACATTACAATTGATCCATTCTGGTATCTACTTATCTAGACACGGATTTGTAAATGAGGTGATGAAGAACTTTGAAAAGAAGCTAACACCCCCAAAATCTGACAGTCTGTTTGTCAAATAGGACTTTGTGAGCTTGAAATGTTGAATCTTGGAATTAAACATTTTGTTTAAAAATTTGTGAATGAAGGAGATGTGGACTTTAGCAACTGTGATTATATTGTAGTGTTTGATTGCATTTAAAGATTTTAGCAGTCTTGTTTTGCACTGTAACTTAACATTTATCTCTTTTTGCATTTTAGGTCAAGATTGAGCAGATTTTTTTTACATGGAATGTTCTTTTTCAGAGAAACTGAAGATTATTGTGAAAGAAAAACCACCAAAAGGTGAGTTATGTATATATGTTTTTAATGATCCACCATTTCTTAAATATGTCAAAGGTTGGAAAAAAGGAAAACAGATACTTTGGTGTGCAGGACTATTGTATGTGTGTACTTTGGACTTTTTAAAAATTATCTATATACTGTGCTGTTGACTAGACTGTCAAATTTGCTGCAGTGCTGGAGTGTATTGTAAAAAGGTTGGGTGGATAGTGAGTGAAATTGGGAATCTTGTTCCAGACTGAAGTTTTGTTTTATTGTTTGTGTTTCACCTGGGTTGACTCGGCAATAAAAAATGAGAAAAATTATATCTTCCAGACCCTTCACAGTTTGTGGAACCAGCAGAGAGTGCTGAGAAAGAGATCCAGCAAATACAGGCACTTCTGCCAGATATAAAAGAAAAGGTACACCAAACACATTTTTTTTAATACCCTTGGGGTCATCTGGGTCATAAAGCAAAGCATTTCTATTTATATTTATATTTCTGCCACATGACCACTTATTGCTTTCCTGATGTCATCGAGTCATGGTTAGTGCACAGGCATGAGACAATCTGAAATATTTTGAATATGCGAAAGCATTCCAATTTCTAGTAGTATTACAGTGTGCTAGAATTTGATTTTTGGGGAATTTCAGACTCTTGTGCCAATTCTGTTTCCTGTGATGAACCAAAATAAACAGATTGAAATGGTATCTTTGAATTCTACATTTGTGTTCATGTATTGCTTTTTGTGACATATTGCACAGTGTGTACTCTTCATGGTTACTTAGGTTCCCTGCACTGATTGTAGTTTGAGGCAGCTTCAGTGCTTTCTGTAAAGTATGAGAAGAATCCAGCATATCTGTTTCGTGACCATGATGTTCACTGTTAACTGTGTCACAAACAGCAGCAGGTGTTTGGTGCTCATAATTATATCATTCTTGCATTATAACAAATATAAGATCATCTTTGATGTGTGCTTCAGAAATCAAACTATTTTTTTATTATAGTCATTTTCCATCAGTAATAATAATGGATACTTAGAGTGCCTAACCCACACAGGCCCTAAGCACTTACACATTCTTTAAATGCACAAATTTTCACAAAACATACAACACGAACACACACACAGAGTTGTACATCAGGGCAGTGGGACTTCTTGTGTCTGTGTTGTTTCCTGTTCATCCATTGCTGCTTTGTATGTCTGTGTTGACAGATAGCAGACAGTGAGGAGGAGGTAAAGGAGATAGAGAACCTCAAGAAGATGGCCAAGGAAGCTATGGGTGCTGTCTTCTCTGCTGTGGTCGATTCAGTGGGTATTTCTTCTGAATGTGGTCTCGTACCCCATCCTTCTTCTGTTGAAGATATAGAACAGTTAAAGTATTCAGTATTAAGAATTTAACATCTGCAGCATAAAAGGCCAATTTTTTACCATATATTGGTTACATGGGATGTGTGTAGCATCTCATGCTTGGTGTACTTTTCTCTTTTTTGCTATTGTGTTAGGCTGTAAATGAAATATATACCTATCTTTGCAGTTGCAGAATGAATTGTTCATTTTTTGCAGACCAGTGAAACCGGGTTTGGGTCAAGTTCAAAATCACCTGCCACGTCCTCAGTGAGTGATTAATATGTATTGTTAGACTTTGAATATTTTGTTGCGGAATTGTCAAGTAATAATTTGCATTCAACATGGTAAGTTTGGATTGTTTGCAAGAACCACAGTTGACCCTAATAAGGCTGGCATCATAGGGGCATTTGAACTGGAAGACTTGATCAGAAGCAGCAATGCACCACATCTGCTGACTCAGTGTTCCTCCCTTTTGAGTTTGGATAGATGACAGACACAGAAAATCTGCCTGCCATGACTATGTCAAGGCAACAGTAGTGAACCATGAATAACTGGTGTACGTAAGTCAAGTGATGTTTTTATACGTGAAACTGGTGTGGCAGCATGTCCGCCATTTTTTTAGAATGTTTTGCATTTTGGGGTCTTCCAGCAGCTGCCAGTTTTATTGTGATGAGGTCACAACATTTACAGCAAGCAGTACATTTAGTGTTGTGTGACACTAAGTATGTAGTGCAGTTCGTGTGTGTGGGTGGGTGTGGTCAACATTATAATAATGGAAACATGGACATGATTTTATTTATGCCAGTACAGAACAAAGTTGCATTTAAAAAATAAATTTTTACAGATGAGATTGAAAACCAGTAGCATGTGCAACATCTGACATTGAAAACCAGTTGCACATGCAACACCCAAGATTGAAAACCATTTGCACGTGCAGCACAAACTGCGTAGGCTGTGCATTGCTACCTGTGTATAAAAACAACGTCTTTACTTTGCCTGCCTTTCTTTGGATAATTTTCAGGAGGACAAGAAAGCAACTAACATCAGCCATTTGATCAGGAAGAAGGTTGGTTTGTGTTTTTGATTCTTGTGGTAATGAATGTTACTATTTCAATAGAAGGGGGAGTTCAAATGCATGCTCATAATGATTAGTACTGGATCTGTTTGTAGCTTTTTTACATAATTTCTTTGGCTCCTTTTAAATTCTCTTCATCTCTTTGGGTCTTTTGTGGATTGTACCATTACACGTTTGTTGTACAGAGGAAACCAGATGGGGAGGAGGATGATCCAGAGAACAAGAAGCAGAAACAAGAGAGCGAGGGTGGCAGCGGTGACGGACCTGGACCCGTGCAGAACGGACATGCGGAGGTGAGTTTGCTGGCAGGTGCAGTAGTCTTGGAGAGTTTGTTGGCTGGTGAAGTACAGTGCAGCCATGAGCTTATTGACAAGTGAGTTGCAGTCTAGAGTGGAACAAAAAATGTTTGAAACAAGAATGACTGCTAGCATTCTGAAACAAGATCCAAGGTTGAAAAGAACGCTCTTTATTAGGACAAAACAAAAACAGCGTATTTTTGGTAATCCTCTTTGTCAAGCTACAAAACAACAGCTAAACGGTCAGAAATGAAGTTGAAAAGCTAAATCACTTATCTGTTTTGGTTGGGCTACACTGTCCAATGTTTGGCAGTTTATTGGCGTGTGAATTAGCCTACTGGCGAGCTTGCTAGCATGTTTTAGAAATGGAGCTCTGAAGTGTTTGGTATGTTTAACCGAGTGCAGAGCTCTGTTTTTGTGTTGGAGGTTCACAGTTTATAAATATATTTTGTTGTTCCACTTACTTCACTCATTTTGTACTGTAAAATTGCAGCTGATTTTGTTTTGGATAGTCTGGCGTGTTACAGCTCAGTTTAAGTTTCTGTCAAGTCAAATTGTGAAGTGCCTCTGTCAACCAAGTTTTCTTTCCATTTTTGATGGGTTTTCAGGTGGTTATACCATTTCATAAAAGGGAGTGTTAATTTAGGGGGTGCAATTTGATGTATTCTTTTTTGTCCATCTAATAGTCTTCTTTGACTCGTCCACCCCACCCCCACCTTTTAACTTGTAAGTGCTTCTAAGAAGGCAAAAATACATGTGCTCATTTCTGGTTCCTTTGTGCAGAAAAAAGATGATGCAGCTGAAATGGTGGCTGCAACATGAATGACCTATCATGACCTGACAAGGCGGATTTTGTTTTGCTGACTTTGGACTGATTTGTGGGGTTTTGTGCAATGGTATTTGTACAAAGGTCCCTTACAAAATGATTGGACTGGACTGTTTTTGAACATGAGCACAACCATTACTGCCAGTGAGCTATGTGTTTAACTCCCATTTTTTGTTTCATACTGAAACAGATTTTTGCTGTTTTTTTTTGTCTTTGTTTTTTTGGGGGGGTTCTTTTCATGGATCTGTTGTTCTGTACCTCATCTGGAGGTATTGTATTGCAGGGTTATGTCTCATTCATCAGCATTTTTTTTGGGGGGGGGGGGGGGGGGGGGTGTTCTTAAACAAAACAGCTGAATGCATTTGTTCCGTATTCTGTGCATGCAGAATGATGATTCAGGTTGACCTCCAACTGTTGCACATCTTCAGGGCATGTGAGTATGTGTGAGATGACAATGCTGTCGTTCAAAGTGACTGACAATGGTGGTGCTTCATGTTTAATGCATGTGTGTGTGTATATGAATGTGTGCTTCAACTTAGTTCAAGCTAGTGTGAATACTCAAAGATTTAATTTTCAAGAAAAGAAGAAGAAGAAGAGCAACTGCTACTGAACCTAATGAACAAGGCAGCAATTTATTATGGAGTGTCTCCAAATTGTTACGCAAAGATTACAGAACTGCTGCTGGCATTGTACAGGAACAGTGATGTCATTTTTCATTTTGTTTGTTTAATCAATCTGACTGCCATTTGTGGTAACTTGTGCACACATTTACATGAACAGATTCAGTAGGAGCAACATCATCTCATGGCATTATTGTACATTTCATCGTGTTTGATCACAAATAAATTATGTGAAATGTTGTGTTTTCATTTGATCTTGGTGGACATATTTCTTTCATGCACACAGAGAAGCCAAATGGAACATTTATGACACATCAGTTATGCTTTTATTTGCAACACATGCTGCACAAAAACAAAACACACAAAATTGTGGATCTAATAAATATCCCCACAACTGCTACAGTTTCCTGACTTCAGTGATAGCAAAATCATGATCAGTGTTGTTGCTGTAAAATAAAATGGCCATGGAATGCAAGTAATCGCCCATAACACTACTGCTACAAGTTTGCATAAGATGAATTGATTGGGATCCATCTCATCTATCTTTATCAGCAAGTGGTCAGTTTGTCATGGCCAACCTATACTATAAAAAAGAGAAGTGTTCTCGGGAAGTGCCAGCATTCAATTTGAAACAAAGTTTGGCAGAAAAGAATTACAGATGAAAACAAATGACATGGCATACATATGTGAAGGAATACACATGTGCCTCATTATGAGGTAAATGGACTTGAACAGCTATGGTGGCACATTTTTCACTGCAAGAACTGGAGGGGTTGAGTGAGCATGTCTTGTTCAGCACTTGTGCTGATTGTCATCGACTGACCAGCATAGGTGCACAAATTAAACTGGGTACACTTCTGGTAAACACTTTTCAATTTTATATATTTTTGTTGTTGCTCTTTTTAATCATGCTTGTTTCTGTTGTTTTTTTTAAATGCAAGAACAAAAGCCACAGTAAAGCACAAAGCAAATGGGACTTGCTTTTCAAAGTTGATTTTCACATAAAAACTTTTTTAATATGGTGATTCGTCTCTACCACACAGCCACATATGTGTGTACACACAAACTGTCTTCACATTGAAGTTGGCAGGTGGCCCAAACACCAGACGCATGCATTACATACATGAACATAGATGCACATGTTACACACATGAAGTTGGCAGCTGGCACACGCACACATGCATAATAGCATATTCTTCACAGAAGTCAGCAGAATACATGAACGCATCCATGCATATTCTTCACACGGAAGTTGGCTGGTGGCCCAAATACCTTGATAGCATGCATGTACACACATTCTTCATGACAAATGTGTGCATATATTCACATGGTAGTGTGCAGATGCATATTCTTTGCATGGAAGTTGGCAGATGGCCCAAACATCAGGTACATGCACATTCTTCACACAGAAGTCTGCAAATAGCCCAGCACCAGGTACAGGTATGTTCTTCACATGGCAGATGGACCAAACACTACGTACACACATTTTTCACAGAAGTTGGCAGATGGCCCAAACACCAGGTACATGCCTGCACACGTGCATATTTTTCACATGGCAGATGGCTCAAACACCAGGCACACAGATGTGTGCATAGTCTTTACATGAAGATGGCTCAAACATGAGGCACACACACTTTCACATGAAAGTTGGCAGATGGCCCAAACACCAGGTACACATGCACGCATGCATATTCTTCATGTGGAAGTCAGCAGATGACCCAACACCAGGTAACACCCATACACACATATTCTTCATTTGGAGATCAGCAGATGGCCCATACACAAGACACACCCATATTCTACACCTAGAAGTCGCCAGTGCAAAATAAATTTGAGTCTTTCCTGCTCCCTGAGCATGGTTTATTACTGGGTAAGAATTGATAACTGCAGGTTGCATGTAGACAATATTTATTGATCCTCTTTAGAGCATGCTATTATTTCCACTTCAATTTTTCCATTTCTTCATACAGCTTCTTCATTTATCACAGACTTCTGCAGGCTTTAACTAACCACAAAAATGAAGTAAAATGATATTCCTTTGTTTTTGTTCCATTGTGATGTTTTAAACTGACATATACCAGTAACAATTTCTTTTAAAACTTTACAATAAATCGTTTGACACAAACAAAATGGATCAGGCTGTTTATAGGACGGATAAGAGATCAACACACAAACACACATGGATCAACTGTAATATGAGATTGACAAGAATACACAAGGAAACAAAAGGAATGTGTACCATATATCAAAAAAGTACATGCATACCCTTTGTATCATTTTCCTTACAAAGACAGCTGCTCAACTACTAGTGGCAAGAGACTTGCTCTTTAAAAATAATGTTGTTGCTAAACAACCTGTGTCAATCAGTTAATTTTCAAAAAGCCAGTGTCAAAAATAACTGCACTCTTTATGCTAAAATATGTTTAATTCAAACAATATCACAGGATTCAAATTTAAAAAAATTAACAACAGGTTTTAAAGGGGATCAAAGCACCACAGGCCCTGTTAATAGGAATGGAATGAAAAATAGACTAAGTACATTTTGAGCCTGACGAATCAAGCAGTCACCGTCCTCGAAACTGTCGAGTTACAGTGTTTGCAGCAGCTTTTCTCATGTAACACACTGGCAATGTCAACCAATCACCGGTCACCTACACACTGTGTCTGAGTTACTACTTGCAATGGTTTCAGATTCCCTTTAAATATCAGAAGCCTGTGTACTGAGGCTCAAAGTTGCTGTGTTAATGTCACACACAGAGTCCAGTATTAATGATGCCACAGACAGTCCAAATGGTGGCACCAACAAACAGGTTTGGTGTGACTTTCAAACATCAATTTTGAACAAACTAGACCACAAATTGATGGAAAAATGTTATGAGTGCATTCTTTATAGCATTCCTGTTAATAGGACCTGTGATGTCTCATTGGTTTGGTTCCCCTTTAAGTTTAAAGCTCACAAATAAATTATACAGATGTCGACTACCACAACTAAAGTTTTAAAATAACAGCAGAACAGAATTATTCTAATACTCAAAACGTGGGGTATTTTCCCCAAACTTGACTCCACTTCAATACATGGACATGGATAAAATTGTAAGAAAATAATGAGCTGACTTATGCCACAGCATATTTCAGCAGTAAGCATGGAGATGCATTTTTTACGAGAGTACAACTGCTACCACTGAAACAATAAATGCTGCTTTTAATACTCATTTGTTTGGAGTAAACAAAAACAAAAACAGAAAGAAGAAGAAAAGCTGGGACTGTCAATGATTGATTTTATTTTTGGTTTTCATCATTACACTCAGGTTTACTCTCCAAGAAGCACATTTTGTTGTTGTTGAGTACCTGGTACACAACTGGCTTCCCCAATTTCTTAGCATACAGACCCTGCAATACAGGTGTACTCTATTTGGGTAGGTAGTGTTGCTTAATGTCCTCAGATGTCAGCTGACATATTAGGGACAAGCTGAGACCAATACTGAAGCATGGTTCAATATAGCTTTACGTCCACGGAAACCAAAAGGCTCGTTAGGACGGACAGCCCAGGACGGCCACCTCGACTCTCACACAGCTCCTGAGCTATGATACTCTATTCAAGAGCACATTTCCATATCAACCATTTAGATCTGGAAAAAATATTCAGCTCCTGGTTTGTATTTTTACTTATGGAAAAACATTCAGTACCATAAACTTGGCAGAGTTTGCATAAAAAATTATGAGTCCACATTCAACAGTCAGGTTGGGGTGGGGAGAGGGGGGGGAGGGACTCCACAGGAAACCAAATTTTGTCTGTTTCGGTGACGCCAAACAACGGCATTTGGCACAAGTTACAGAGAAGCATACCCTGTAGCATGCTATCTATCAATGATCTATACTTGTGGAGATGCTAAAATGCTCTTGCATGTGCGAAGTAAATTGCCCCAAATTTGGGCCACCATTGAACCCCCCTCCCCCACCCCAACAGCTTGTTATACATGACACATCAAAAGGCATACACCTGGGACTAATAACTAATTTTGGCACAAGTCTGTTACCAGCCAGATGTGAAGAAAAACCAATCAAAGTTTCAACATTCTTTTTTTGGGGGGGGTGGGGGGGGACCTATTTTTTATTTCCAACAAACCTGTTTTAGTGACACCGACATACCCTTTTAAAGGGAGGTGTGGGGAGTGGAAACCTCCATGGAATCAGTGACAGCTAGGTCTCCATGCTACATTCCCAAAGACTGAAAGTCCTCATTTGTCCAACGAGGCAAAATATACACATCTGGCGATCTGGTCAGTATTTTACACCACTTTGTGCACCTCTGTATGCCTTTGACTTAACGCACCCACTCACTGTATATCACAGATCTAAAACAATTGTCACTGCCTACATCAAGTACGTAACAACAGAGGTAATGCTTTTTTTGATTTAAATTACGATAAGTGTGGCTGAGAGATCAAGAATACCTTTGCGCCCTCAGCAGATACAGAGTACATGTCTCATATGTATGCATATTATATGCTAGTTAAGCTGCCCTCAGCAGATAAAATGCTGTGATATCACAATAGTATAATACACACACACATTAAACAATGAGATCTCTCTCCTCAAGACTGGTAGTTTCATGCATCTACAAAATCCACACCAAAACTTGGTCTGCAATCATTGGTTCACTTCTGTTTTTTCCTTGCAATTAAGGCAAAACAGGTTTAGATATACAAGACTGTACACAACCAGTATAGATCTATCATGGACAGATAGGTAATTGTTTGTAACACCCCGTCAACCATGATGGTTGTATCAGGGCAAACCACCAGTACAAACTGGCAAGGAATAAAATGAATATGAATAGGTAACAAGACACAAAATATTTACACCTCTGCAATGTAAATAATTCTACGGTAAGTAAGACTGATATGAGCTGGTAAAAAGCAGTGTACCTGCATGTCACAATAAATAAACAAACACAAAACAAACTGCACAATCAAACAAAAGTGGGGGTGGGGGGTGGGGTATGATCTAGTCAATGAATTGACATAACAAACACACAAAGTCTGAAGTGGGTCAGATAAGATCCAACCAAAATTGTACGATACTTTCAGTTTCTGAGACCAATGCCAGTGTGACCTTGATTTGTAGTCAGGGACACTAAAACTGGTATGAGTGGGTAAAGTTCAATAGGTACTGTACAGTAACACCTTCATGCTGTTTGACATTCATTTACACTTACAGCGTAGTCTGCACAGATTCAAAGGCTTCATAGCTTAAGTGTTTTAATCTGCATACCCTATCATCATCATAACATAGTGTCCATGAAAATTGCAAGTAAAGTGCTACGTTGGTAAGCAGACAGAGCTCGTTTTGATCCAACTTTGGCTCTCCATTCTCTTTCTTTTTTAAAGGTGTGGTTTATAGACACAGTCTGGTGAATTTGCCCACGGCAATTAATGAAGCATCAAAATGGCTCACTGTTGCACATCTTAATACAGAAACCATTCTAGTGGTGACAGTGTAGCGTTAGCTATAGTCCTCCCTCTTCCCCACACCCCTTTGGATCTCGGTCCCTGCCAGCACCTCTCCAGGGACAACTCAGCCTTAAACAAGTCCAAGTCGACACAACGTGCACGCTTTCGGCATGCCCATTCAGCCTAACACAGGTCATTACTTCATGGGTTCACGTCTTTTCAAGCAAGTCACTTGGATCTGATCCTGTCCTAAATTTGTCCAATTCATCTGCACTCTGACTGCGCTTCTCTGATGATCATCGCAGCCCAGCAGTGCCAGTACAATTCACAGGAGTGCAGACGGCTGTGGAGAGGAAAGCTTCACCCGGAGTGGCAACAGTGGCAAATGATTGAGCAATACATGGCAGCTTCAACATGGCAACAAAGGACCAGCTGTTTAACAAGAATGTTGCAGGCTGCTCTGAACTGCAGGGTGCAGGCAGGGGGGCAGGGTGTCAGTACTCGAGCCAGAAGATGTGGTGGCGACAACTCTCTGGCTGCGTCGCCGTCTCCTCTGGGTCTGTCTGGCTCTGTGGTGGACTGTTAGGCACTTCCTGCACCAGGACACACAGTGTTGATGGAAAGAGAACATGCTTCATCGCTTCACTGACATACTGCTTTGGCTTGGGCTGTGTCACAACACACTGACACCAGCAAGAACACCAAGGCTTTTTCTCTCTCTCTCTGTGATCAACTGCTTTCTCACTAATTTCTCACCACTAATAACTCTACTTAAGACTGTAGCACCTGCAGCTGCAGTAGTATCAAGTCTGAAGATGCAAGTGCCACCAACCTGTAACTGGTAAGCAAAGGGAACATAATCTGCAAAAACTAATTCTGTTATTGAAGGTACCATTGATTTTAGATTAAAAAACAACAACAAAACTAAACAAGAACAAATGAACACCATAGCAGATTACAAAAGAAAGCAGAAGAAGAAGAGGAGAAAAAAAGCCTCCACCTGGGCCATTTTATTTCATTGTTTAGTTAAAAATAGCTAGCAATCGTAGGATAACTATTTTGTCTAGTTCTGGATGTGGATTCATACAGTGCAGGGACCATTACTGGTCATTTTCACTAACATTTTGTCTAGTTGTACATAAAGTATTCTCTTTTTTCTTTTTCTTTTTTAAACCTGTGTTGTGCCATTTTTATCAGAACACTGACAGTCAATGTTTTCGTTTCATTTTTCTTTAAAGAAAATTTCAAGTTGGCATGAACTCATACCATAATAATTAAATCTATGGCACATCATGCAGAGAGGTATTAATTAGCAAACTGTATATTATTATTGGATGGATGCTTGCTGTATGAATAATGAAACCCCCACCCCACTACGATGTGCTTGGCAAAACAAACAAACAAAAACAAAAAACAAAACTCTTGTCAGATTTATCGCTACAAAAAAGCGAGAAATCTGAGTTTGGACTGCAGATGTTATTTTACACAAACTGAAACTATTTTCATACCATAGTGAGTAATATTAGACCGCCTGAATTGGTAAAAACATAAAGGAACTAGAAAAAGTTTAATTGAGGGTCCCATATTTTGTCCTGAACTTGAACTTGTAAGTTAACCTAACTTAATATGATATTGTGGGATCTTATGAAGGAAAAAATACATGCACTTCATCTGAGAGAGAGAGAGAGAGACACACACACACACACACACACACACACACACACACACACAGAAACAGAAACAGAGAGAGAATGTATGTGTGTGTTGGGGGGGGGGGGGGTATTAATGTTAAGCAATGATGTTTCCACCAATTATTTCTAGATCCCTGTTCTTTGTTTACCTACCCATTTGACTGTCAAAGTTGTTCGAGTTCGTCGAAGCGAAATGTGAGAGCCGACTCGGACTGGTGTACTGATGATGCGTCTGAAAAAATAACAAAAAGTCTAAGGCTCACATATATACAAAAATCCTATCAGCAAACAGAAAACACTGACAAAAATATGATAAAATGGATATTTCTTTTAGATTAATTCTTCTAAAATAACTAAAGACACGCCTGCAAAAATACATATACCAAAAATTTAACTGATAGTAAAAATTACATCTAGTGTTTTAATCACTACAACAATGGACCATGTTCCATCTATCACTTCACTACCAGTGTATAAAGTCCTGTGTATTACCACTTAATCAGTTCAGCAAAGGACTACCACAGCTTGCACCCAAATTTGAGATTTTGTTGACTGTTTCGAAGGCACACGCACATTTTAACCAGGACTGTGGTTTAGGTGGCACACATAATATTATACTTACACAAAGGGACAAAATCATTTATGTCATGTGCATCTTCTCACTATTGCCATAATCCTCTGAGCATGCTTTAGCATTATGCAAGATTATCAGTTTTTGTTTTACTTGTTGTTCATAATGCTACTAAGTGTGCTCCATGTATTTCAACATCTACATCACAAGTAGCATCAGCACAGACTGAAATCTGAACAAAGAAAAAGCATATGCAGTGTTAGACATGTTAAGCAGTTTCTATTCACTACATAAAGCTGAAGAAGAAAAAGAGTGATAAAAAAAAAAGAAGAAGAACAGAAGGTCACATCCACTGTGGTTCATTAACAAAACATCACAGAACATAATCCATGGACCTATCTGTGATACTTTATCGTATCATCTGAGATATCCACATGGCTGACAAAACACCCCAGACATGAAAACAGAAAATGCTAAAATTCCACACAAAAAATACATGCCAATCAACAACAACAAAAAACCAAAAAACAATTGACCACAAAAGTAGCAAAAGCAGATGCTACTGAACAGCTCCAAAAACCACAAGAAGACATTACAAATTTCTATTTTGATTTTTCTTCGCTCATGTTTGTGGCCCATTGTCATTATGAATAAGTACATAAAACATGCTCCATGCAGAATCTTCTCTGATTGATGGCAGATATACCACTGATCCAGTAATGACCCTGAATCTATGATTCTTTTCCCCATGAATGGCAATACATACCAACCATGGATATTATATGTCACCAAAAGCAATTTAAATGCATACATGCAGTTCAAGACTGTGAACAGTCACATATGTGAAACATGAGTTAGACCTGCACTAGATCAATTAATACAACTTCCCAGAAACCACACACACATACACACACAGAGATCTGCAGATCAATCAATTAATAGAATTCCCAGCAATCACAACTAATAATAATACAAAGAGAGAGGGGGGGGGGGGGGGGGGGGGCCAGCAGGATGTGGTTGACAAGGGCTAATGGTAACAATGCAGAGAGAAGCACCCCCCCCCCAAAAAAAAAAAAAAAAAGAAAAAAAAAAGAAGAATATGGTTGAGGCAGCAACTGGATGTGAAAGGTTAGTGCACATCTACTCTACAAACTGTTACTGCTATCTGGAGAGAGGTGAAGATTCCAAAGCTAAAACAGACAATCAAAGGCAATGAAAACATGAAAGAAAAAAAAGAAGAAGACGAAGAAACAAAAACCCAGGGGAAAAAAGGCAACATGCAGGAGTGGAATGACAATGAAAAAGACTGACATACCATAGACAATGTTATGATCCTGTGAAGTAGTGTGGACAAAAACACGCATCATCAAATAAGAAAAATAACCCACAGAACATACTGCACGATTAACTAACCACCCAACCCTTTTAGTACCTGGTGGTGTATTTCACAGCCCAGCACAGGTGGTATTTAATTCATCCCACTTTCAGGTGAGTCTTCCAGCCGGTGACGGCAGTGAGATTACAATCACCCAAAATGGCATGAAAATGTAAAGTGCAGTGGAGGCATTATCATCCTACAAAGTTTGAAAGATCTCAATTTAATAGATAACAGGTTCAAAAGAATGCTTATTTGACAAATGCACAGTGCGCAAATTTTTGGGGTAATCCCCTTTGTTAAGTTACTTATCGACACTTAAACAACAGTTAAACAGTGAAAAATGATGAAAAATCTGCAAATTGTCAGGGAACTCCTCCCTGTCAAGCTACAAAATCACACTTAAACAACAGTGACACAATGAAAAAAGATGAAACATGCAATTTTCATTGTTTTTCACCATTTAACTGTTGTCTAAGTGTCATTTTGTAGCTGGACAAAGGGGATACCGAAAATTTGCAGATTGTGTTTGTGTCATAATAAATAAGCATTCTTTTGAACCTTTTATGTGTTTGGATCTTGTTTTTGAATACTAGCAGTCATTCTTGTTTTAGATTTTTTTTCTTTCTTTCAACGTAATAGCCTCACAGAAAAGGCAACTGTTAAGTTTTTTTCTGGGTCAGTCTGATGGAGCATCAGTTAAACTACCACTGTTAAATACAAGTTTCAGTATTAAAAAAGCACTTTGTGCATGTCCACGATCATGTCCATGGATAACAATACATCCAATTCTACTAAGAAAACATAGCCTTCAAGCTACTAGAATCAATTACTGGAATTATGCTTTTATACTTATTTTGGAATCTGCAAGTACGCTAAAGTGGTTCTGGGCAGCATATGACTTTCACATTCTTCTGTCCTAACTCCCCCCCCCCCCCCCAATGAATAAATTAGCTCCAAATACTGGTTTCTGTAACCTCAGGTTTTTACAGTGACATCTACCATCAAGCACATCAACACATATATTCCAGCAACCCCCCCCCCCCCATAAGAACCACAAACGCAACTACAGAATGGCTCATGAAATTATATCCTCATCACACACTAAAACGGCCAAATTTCTTTTCTTTTTAACATACACACAGATATGCAGTACTTAAACAAGTGGGACAAATGTGCAGGCCCTATCCTGTGCAGTGCTTCAAAAAGGAAAAGAGAGTTGGGCTTCGACATGGTGTACCTACAAGACCTCTGGCGCTGGTGAGATCTTGTGAACCCTTGAAAGGCCTCCATGGGTATAGCCCATCATATTTTTTGTTTTGTTTCTTGAACCCTTCAAAGGCCTCCATGGATAGAGCCATTATAGCCCCTCATATTTTTGTTTTTTTAAACCCCTGAAAGGCCTCTATGGCTATAGCCCATCATATTTTTGTCTGTTTCTTGAACCCTTGAAAGGCCTACATGGGTAGAGACCATACTTTTGTTCATTTCTTAGTTGTTGTTTTTTCAATTCTTTTCATAAAAATATTTTAATAGTTCATTAATCCCTTGCCAGAAATTTGGGTCACCATACCTGGGTAAGGCTGCAGCAGCTGCAAGAGCAGTGCTACCCATTCTTACAAGAGTTTGCAGCATTTTCATGTGTCCACACAATGGCATGGCTGCCAGTGTTTAGGACTTTTATTGTGTGCACAGATGTTGATGCATGCGATAGCACTCAGGGGCTGAACAAACACTGTAAGAGAGTCTGCACTGAACGCAGACTCTAGAAGAAAAATCCCTTGCCAAACTGTGAAATCAAACCTGCATCAGTACTGTCCCTGGCTTTTTACTCTGATGCTCTACCAACTGAGCTATTCTGCTCCTTCACGGTTCATTTGAACCAGTCCGTGCTCATAGCAACACCTCTGGATATTAACAAGGGAGAATCCTTCCATCAGCCACAGCCAGTCCTAGACGCAACATACTGAATGCCAAATGCAACACCTACCACCTGAATCAATGATCCTCACCTATGTGTTTGGACAGCCTTGCTCACATTGCACATTTTACTCCACACAGTTTCATACAAAATGTGTTAAAGTCTTTGGGAACAAGACCGAAAATTACACTTACAGAAGTTACAAGTGGGCTGTCCATGTCCACCACAGGTTTGTTCAGGCAGCAACACTAAGGAACATGGTTACTGTCACACTCAAAGGTCAAACTGATATTTTGACTCAAACAACCAATCTGATGGCAGCAATTTTTAGAATGCATTACGTCTGAAAGGTCTTGATGTAAGGTTATGGTAAGTGATCTACAACCTCCATTCTTAAAGTTGTGCATAAATACTCTTAAAGACACAATGCAGTTGTTTGAGTGGTTTGTGGCTACAACACACAACTGTGCAATCCCCCCACCCCCCATGGAGTTGTGTATGCAAAAGTGTCACTGTTTTACATGGCCAACTTCCAAGTTAGAGCAGCTGGGACCATCAAAACAAATAAAAAATCAACAAGCATATTCTGTTTCACAGATGAAAATATAGCGTCATTTCAGGCAACTGCTGGTAGGGCATGTATTACACTCTCATATTATTCAATGCCTTAACGTGAAATGTAACCCTGGCAACATGAAACATATATATGCACTCTTGTCAAACTGGATGACAAAATATGATAATGCAGAGGCAGATTATGCAGCAAGCGTGACTGATTTACCTTGGAGTCAGTCTGACTGCTGAACTCTCTACTGCTGTTCCCATCTGACCTACAGCCAACAGCCAATTAAATGCCTTGTTACAAACAAAGAAGAGCCAGAACATATATATATATTTATACATGTGTGCTCGACATACTAGTCAAATTACTAAAAATATTGGTTGATACATGCAGCCCTAAAGTTTCTAACTGCCATACAAGCCACAAGTGAAACCTGTGTCAACATTTATCAACACTGTGTCAGTTCAAATGGAAGACATATTCTTTGAGAAGTTTCTTACACTTTGACCAAGTGGGCATAAGTTGTATGCTTTAAAAATGGTTTCCTTAAAAAAATTATCATGTATCAGTAATAACAGTGATAACAAAGGGTGGTGGGGGGGAAGGGGTGGTGGGGGAAGGGGGGGGGGGGGGGGTGCTTAACTGCACATTCACCTTCCACACAAAGCTGATTTATGCAATAACTAATAATTTTTATGGAGAGTGTTTCCCTGAAATTTGAGGTCACAATAGCTCTGCAGTAAGACGACATGGTAAAATGATGAATACAGTAGGAAACTTTTCACACTCCGCATCAGCAGTCTGAATACTTATTTATTTGACTGACTTCTGCATGTGAGAAAAAGAGTATCCCAAAGCAACCCATGCCCTCTAGATATCCTATGTTCGTGACCCATGCCCTCTAAATATCCTATGTTCGTGACCCATGCCCTCTAAATATCCTGTGTCCCCCCAAAACACTGAATAAATTCCTTTCACTCAAAATGTGAAGAAAATTGTTGGATGACTGATATAGTGCATGCTTTTGTGGATAAAATAAAATGAGATCACATCACCAGCCAATCAGAAAGCTAGTTTGCCTACTGGGAAGGCCATGGGGAATGAGACTGCATAACCAGACCTACACTGCGATGTTAATCAGAATTAATTCTGAATATGCAGAAAATGGAATGTGAATGTCCACATAATTGTATGACATTACTTCAAAGACAAAGGCTCCACTTGCAGTCTGCCTGCTGAAGCAACTGCTACAGCACTAAGATCTATCCCTGCTTCATAAAGGTGTTAAGCGCAACATACCTTCTCCTTTTCCCTGTGTTAAGTGCAAGCACACACACACACACACACACACACACACACACACACACACACACACACACACACACAAATACACACACACCTGGTTTTACACTATGGACAATAAAGATCAGCCTGTAAAATGTAAGATAAAGAGTAGACAGGACCACCCTTTTGTGCTGTGGTTACTGAAGGAAAAACAAAGAGGAAAAAAACAGTTTAATTAACAACTGCACCAATAAAGAAATATGCAGAAAGGCTAATAATAGCCTACATTTGATTACAGTCACCCTTTATGACCTGTTTACCAATAGCTAGCATTAAGTAACTCATGATATGATACCCCATCATACACAAAATAACTAGCTTTCCAGTGTTACATCTTTACTAATGCAACAACTTGGTAAATTAATTAGTAAGTAACAGTAAAATTGAGACGTACACAAGCACATAGCATATGATGCAGATATGTGTCAATTGTACAAACTCTCTACAAACAGCAGGAACAAGGAGAAGGAAAATTAACATGAAAATTAAAACAAAAACTGAACTTTCTTTAATTCTGATACAGTCCTATGTGTACACAGTGAGTACTCATAAAACAACCATGGCTGACTAAAACAATGGTAAGGATGGAGACAGACGCAGGGGAGCAAAGACAAATCTGACAACCCTTAAACATAACAAAACCATACCTGGAGAAGCATGGGTCAATGGCTTTGGAAGAGAACCAACAATACATTATGACTGGAAATGATGAAGTGGAAAAATAAATGAGGCAGAACCGGAACCGGGGTACAACAGAAGTGACAGAGGGAAGCAAGGCAAGACGAAGGTAGACACCCCATGTTGCAACCGCCACCAGACACTAAGTAAGGTCCTGTGAGACTTAGGGATTATTGGGCAGCTCACTGACTATGCCACTAGCTCTAACAATTTTGCATTGCTAATGAAAGGTGCCAGCTGTAGAGTCTACACAATCCCTGACCAAGCATGTGCATCTACTCAATTAATGCAGCGAATAGATTAAACATCAACATTTGCTACAGACTGTATCTGCAAACATTTAAAGGAGCACCCCCACCCCAAACCCCTAAAAGAAATCACATCTAAATAAACTGAGAGAAGAGAGAGAGAGAGGAGAGAGAGAGAGAGAGAGAGAGAGAGAGAGAGAGAGAGAGAGAGAGAGAGAGAGACAGACAGACAGACAGACAGACAGACAGACAGACAGACAGACAGACAGACAGAGACAGAGAGACTGACAGAGACAGAGACACAGACAGACAGAGAGGAGAGAGTGGAAAAGGAAAAGAGATACAATTTCTGGTCTAACTTCAAGTCAGCATCACAGCCCAGCGAGTGCCTCTCAGCCTAGGTGCACAGAAGAAGGTATAAAAGAATGAACAAAAGGAACAAAAACCATTCAACATACTTTTTTAACCAGCAGAAACTGGACACAGTGAAAAGAGCACAACCAAATATATGTATAAGCACAGTGTATGAAAGATCAACATTATTATTCATTATTTATTTTATTATTTTCATTGATCCTTGTCACTCCAGGTGATGGGCAACTTAACTTTTTGTCTGTCAGTTCCATTTTTTCAGAGATGGAAAATGTTTGGTAAACAGAATCACTACTAAAATTCCTTGTTTGTTCTTCTAGAACTGATTCTTGCTAAGTACTCAATTACCCACCAATAGCAACACAAACATGTTCTATGTCACTGATAGAACCGCTTTTAACATGCTTAGCCTTAAAGAATAGTATGCAGAGGCTAAATACTAGCATTTTACATACATATATTGATGTAATGTGCAGTATATATCAGTGTGCATGTGTGTGTGTGCCTGCAAGAATGTGGGGGGGGGGGATGCATGCATCATTTCTGTACTGATCCCTCAGTCACAAACTAGCACTCTTCTAAAATAAACTTTACAATACAAGCAAAAGGTAGAAATAAACAAATGAAAGCAAGTCAAAGTGCACCTCAGACACAAAACCGTCACTAATTCTATTGAGTATGACAGAACCATTCTGGGGTAAGGTTGCAGCAGAATCCTCTATCACTGACTACTAACAGATGCATTGGCATGGCTGACAGCGATAAGGATCTGATTCCCAGATAAATAGATTGGACTGTGGAAGCTCTCATGCAGAAAGTTGGCACTGTATCCACACCAACACCTGCCCCTTCTAACCCACTCTCTTTTAGACCCACACCTAGTCCACTGCACACCCTTCTATACCTGTGCTAACCCCCAGTCCTTCCAACCCACACCCCTGCTTATACCAGCACCAATCCCTTCCACCCCCCACTCCTTTTCATACCAGCACCAATCCCTTCCAACCCAACTCCATTTTATACCAGCACCAATCCCTTCCACTCCCCACTCCTTTTCATACCAGCACCAATCCCTTCCACTCCCCACTCCTTTTCATACCAGCACCAATCCCTTCCACCCCGCCCCCCCACTCCTTTTATACCAGCACCAATCCCCCCCCCCCCCACTCCTTTTTATACCAGCACCAATCCCTTCCATTCCCCACTCCTTTTTATACCAGCACCAATGGCAATCCCTTCCACCCCCAACTCCTTTTTATACCAGCACCAATCCCAACCCCAACCCTTCTTATGCCAGCACCAATCCCTTCCAGCCCCATCCCTTTGTATACCAGCACCAATCCCTTCCAACCCCCATCCCTTTTTATACCAGCACAAATCCCACCCCCCACTCCTTTTCATACCAGCACAAATCCCTTCCACCCCCCACTGCTTTTTATACAAGCACCAATCCCTTCCACTCCCAACTCCTTTTTATACCAGCACCAATCCCTTCCACCCCCCACTCCTTTTTACACAAGCACCAATCCCTTCCACTCCCAACTCCTTTTTATACAAGCACCAATCCCTTCCAAGCCCCACCCCTTTTTATACCAGCACCAATCCCTTCCACCCCTCATTCCTTTTCATACCAGCACCAATCCCAACCCCCACTCCTTTTTATACCAGCACCAATCCCTTCCAGCCCCCCCCCCCTTCTTATACCAGCACCAATCCCTTCCAACCACCACCCCTTCTTATACCAACACCAATCCTTTCCCCTTCTTATACCAGCACCAATCCACTCCAACCCCTTTTTATATCAGCCCCAATCCTTTCCAACCCCTCCCCTTCTTATACTAGCACCAACCCCTTCTTATACCAGCACCAATCCCTTCCAACCCCCTTCTTATACCAGCAACAAGATAAGTTCTTGACTATCTATCATGCACATTGGCATGGCATGAAAATTCAACAGCACAAGCAAATAATTTAGTCTCTACAAGAACTAGTAAGCAGAAAGTTTACAGGGATCCAAACCACCCTTGGACATGTTTTCTATGAGTATGGAAACTGGTTTTCTGTGCCCAGCAGACAATGCAGTTCACATCACTGCAAGTGATTTCTGGGATCATTAATTTAAAAACAAACAAACTTTTTTTTCTTTTTCTTCCCCCCCCCCCCCTCCCCAATCATTCTTATTTGCTTCTTTTGTGATTCATCAACTTTATGAAGTCGTCTACCAAAGCATACTATTTACATTGACAACCTCAAAACACACATCTTACTCGTTGCAATGTCCAGGTGGTCTGAATCCTTGTGACTGGGCTTCAGGCCTGACCTCATACCTGACTTAGTGTCATGTCATTCCCTGCTGGTCAGCACACCCCCCCCCCCCCCCCCCCCACAACGAACCATAAGAAAGAAGAAAATCACAACAACTCTCCCAGACTCACAGCAATTCTTCTAACAGTCGAGTCCACCCACGTTAACAGCAGAACTGGGCAGTGCCCAGGGTAAGTTTTGTACACTTCAGTAGTAGTGGTGGTTAGAAGTTAGATTTGGAAAGGAATACATATTTGGTGGTGGTGGTGGTTACAAACTGTTTGGATTAATTTGGACACACTCATGGTACAATACCTCTGACAAGAGTCACTGCCATTCTCAGGTCCCTTTTGCTGATAGTGCATTTACACTGTTAACCATTTCCCTTTGCTTCAGGTCTCATGGGTGTGGGGTATTACTGGTCTGTACAAAGTGCCACTGCGGTGTCGTCTGATGCAACACAAGCAGGAATCCACATCATGGACTTATTCTCAGTCATAATGAAATACTACGACAATAGAAAACAACCTAATAATTTTGTGCAATTGTTACAATGTACATGGAAAGAAAAGAAAATGGAGAAGAAAAAAAAGGCTGTAAAAGTCAACACATACCCGTAATGGAATACCACAACTCTCTACCAAAAAGATGCAAAAGAATTGGTTCCTATCATTTTTAGACAATACTATGACTAGAATTGATGCCAAAAGAAATCATGCTGCCATACTCATAGTCATCTGTTGCAAGATGAACTTAAACAGTCACAAACCAAAAGAACTCCACCAAACCATGCAGCAATAGTGCCAGGGCAAAGGGGCAGCAAGACTTTGTTTGTAAAAACCAACTGATGGAACGCAACCACACCATACGGACATGGCATGCCAAAAAAACAATTAAGGGACCTGTAAGACTTTGGCGGTGACACCCTGGCAGAGGTCATTGTGCTTTGACCGTGAGAAGTGCTGCCATGGGATCTATGACTCTTGTGGTGGCGCACATGGACCCTACCTTGCCCCACCCCTCCATCCTCCATTGGCCCCTCCCCCTCCACTGCGGGGGTGGTCCCGTCTACAGTCTCTGCCGCTCTACGATGCGTGCGTCGCTGCTTTCGCCTGCGCGGCTTGTTACGCTCCGCATCACTGTCATAAGCCCCGCCTGCTTTGTTCTGACCTTGGCCTTGGCCTTGGCCTTTGCCGGAGGCCCCCTGCTTGGGGCTGGGAGCCACTCCCCGTCGCTTGACGTTGCTGTAGCGTCGCCGTCGCTTGCTGTTGCTGTCACTGTCAACAAAGCAGACATGGCAATTTTCACATGATGTGGGTCAGGTCAGCATTCAACACTGGACAAACCACTCTGGAGTATAAACAGGGATTGGTGAAGGCAACCATTACTTTCCATGAGCTGGATTCATGTTCCTCCGTACATAAGTAAGCTGATCAACTCGCGTGTTGTTGTTTTTTTGGCACCAGTGCCACTTTGTCTATTCCTAATTAGTAATCTGGACTTTCTGTTGTTATGTACTGTTTTTTCTCCCCAAAACAGAAACACAAAAGCAATGCCAAACAAAGCAACCAACAACAAACACAAAATAAAAGAAGGAAAAAAAAAGGAAACAAGCAAATAACAAAACCATGCAGAACGACCAAGGCAATGCTATCTCTTGCCCCTCCTCCTCACAATCATCAAACCCCCTCTTCCCCAACACTATCCCTGGAAATTCACTCGTCTGCATCATCACTGGTGAACACTGATGACTGATCATGTGATCACGCTAAGTCATAACTAACAACGACTTGCAGGCGCCTTCTCGCAGCAACCTGGATCCCATGATCTGCAAGCACCAGCAATCAACCTCACTCACATCACCCACGTTCAACAGGGAGTCACTAAGGCTCCCCAGCACGCAGGCCACTCCTCCTCAGTACCTCTGATTATCAGCTGACTGCGAATCTCCCTCTGCTCCTCCGCAGGACGCCTTGGCCACAGGAGGCGGGGGCGCTGGAAGCTGTGGCCCGACCAGCAGTTGCGTTGAAGGCCCCACTTGGCTGCAGCTGCTGCCACAGCCGAAGGTCTGTGCTGTTCCCGCCAGCTGTAGGGTGGGGGTGGAGATGGAGTGGATGGAGCTGGGGACGGGGGAGGTTTGCAAGGTTTGCTGCTGCAGCATCGACTGCAGGGATGCGGTAGGCAACGTCTTACTGAGTGAGGCACTGCCACCAGGCTCTAGGAATGCCAGCTTGGACTTTTCACGGCTGAGGGCGGCAGAAATAAGTATTCAGTTTATGAGCTCATCATTAATTTTCTGAGTCATATGTATGTCCGATACTCTATCACAGTTTCCTGTCCACAGAACTACTTAAAACTGTTGCTGTCAATTTTAAGCTTTCCTTCGACTTCCGCATTTAATAGGTGATATGACTTTTCCCAAACAAACCATTCAAACAAAGTTGGTGCAAACAGATCTCCAGAAAAATGACATGCAGTGAAAGAAGAGCGGAAGGGGAGGTGGGGGTGGGGGACGAGAGAGGAAGAAGAAAGAAGAATCATTCAACTGAGCCTCACAGCTACACTGCTATACCTCACATGCATACACAAGCCACACCAACAGTCTTCCCCCCACAACCACCCCCCAAAGAGGAATGCAGCGCCAGTGTGAAGTTAAAGACAGAAAGATTAAACAAACATAATCTGAACAAGCAAACTGTGAACACAGAACAGCAGCATGACATGCAACATGTGGCCAAGCTGGCCAGACACTGACCCCATTGAGCTGAAGCCAGCAGGACCTGAGCGGGTGTGCCGCAGGTTTCCCTTCAGGTACTTCTGGGATGGGCCAGAGTCAGCATTGGTGGAGAGGGGCCCCATCAGACCCAGGTGGGAGTGGTTGGTTGGAAGAGGGATGCGGCTGGGAGGTCCTCCTCGCTTTGAAATCGCAAGCTGAAAATTAGCACTGGTTTCATAGGACGTGCTATTAAAGTTATCACCATACTACTAGTGTTATTTTGAAACTTGTTAACTCTTTTAAGGCTTTCCACGTCTTAAGACGCAGGACTTAGCAGTATGCTTGATGACGATCCGCATCTTTGGACGCGGTAAGAATTAAACATTTTTAACAGTCTTACCAACTTTCGCATTGACTGGAGGCAATTATATTACACTAACTGCATCAATTTCGGTAATCTCCCTTAGTCTAGTTGAGTGCTCCTTTGTCTGTTTTGGCATTTGTAACACGTGTGTCACACTGACAAAAGTTGTATGTTTCAAAATGGCGGTGTGCAGAGTGAACATGCGTCACTTGATGAGGAAAGCTGTGGAATTAGTACTTAATGAGGGCTTGGATCCAGAAGATTTCTTTCTGACAGTGGGTCTGAAGAGAACGTTGTTGATTCTGGCAAGGAGTTTGTTCCAGTAGATCTCAAGGAGGACTCAAGTGACAACAATAATGACATCTTCATTTTTATCATTGGGATCCATGCAACCTGTAGAATAAAACTTTAAAAAAACCCTGTGTTTGGATAGTTCTTGCTTTGCTGTTGCGATAGAGAAAGGTATGTGATATGACTCTATGGATTATTTATCTGACAAGTGCACATCCTAAGCTTTCTAAAACTGTATATGTTTATTATATTATTCCTAGTAGTTTATTTACTTTTTTTTGGTTTACATAGGCAAAAACAGTGCGTCGACAGTCATGCATGTTGAAACATAGTGGAATGACCCAATTGGCCCAGAGTAAACAGGCTGGAGGTATACAATCACTAGCAAGGTCACAGGTAACAAATAGTTAAAATAATTTAGGTACTTGAGACTTCATGAGGAGTAGGCTGCTGCTGTGAATGTCTAACACTAAATCACAGATTTCAATACAAAGTACAGACACAGACCATAGCGTGGCACAATGTTAAACCAGTTTTACTCCTTTACTCAGAGTAATCAACCAGTTTCATACCTATACACTGAGTAACGAATCAGTTTCATACCTTCACAGTATGCAAAGGACTGGTTGGGTTCACATCTTTATTCAGTGTAATCTCAAAGTCTTACCCATTTACAATGCGTAGCTAACCAGCTTCACAAACCAGTTTTACACCTCAACACTGTGTTATGGTGCCAGATTCAAACCAAAATCCTGCACACCGTCAGACGTCAGATTCTGGACTATCAGTTTTGATGACACCCCCCCCCCCCCAAAAAAAAGCAACAAAAAACCTGCCCTAAAAAGCACTCAAATACAGCTTTGTACATTTCTCTCTTCTCAAGAATGATCTGTAGATCCCACTCCTCAACTGACAGAGATTCATCTGTTGACAGAAAAATCTGATGTCTGACGCAGTGCATCTCACCAGGTTCACATTCCTCAGCTGCTGCACTTTATCCTCCTCCTGCAGACGCAGTGACCCATCTGCGGACAAGTGACGCGTGGAACGCGTGTCGGCAACCACTGCGGTAGTCATCACCAGAGGCACACGCTCATTGATGACGCGCTGCACAGCCTGTGGTGCATTCCCAGCCACGCTGCCTAGTTTTGGGGCGGAGTTGCTGGTATTGAGGCTCGGCCCTGATGTGTTGCTGCGTCGTTGGTTGCGGAGGTTGGACATGCTGTTGTTGGCTCTCATGCCCGCTGACAAACCAGACAACAGGCTTTTACATACACACACAAAGGCAACTGATTATGATGCTGTGAATAATGGCCACTGCCCAAATTAAACAATTCCATCATTCCACAGTGACTTACAAAATAAACACCTGACAATTAGCAGATACATTTTGTTTTTACATTGCAAGACCTTATTTTGTCTAATAACACTTCCAAACAGCTCAATAGATATAATTTTGTCTTAAATGTAAGATTTTGACCTTTTTTGGTTGGGGGGTGGTTGTGATTGTCTGTTTATTATTTTGATTTTGGTTTTTACATAGAATCCCTCAGCTGTCCTTTGCACACACACAAATGCTTTGCTCTAGAACATCACAGTACATGTAGACAGGCAACACTCAGTAAAAAGCTCATGGAATGGCGTGGGGGGGGGGGGGGGGATCGGGCTCTGATATGACATTTTTTTCTTCATCATCTGTGTGTTCTTACTCCAGATATTACATATGTATATGAAAAAAAGAAAAGGAGACAGCTTACACAAGAGACAAGAGACTGATGAAAGCTTCATCTGTTAATGTAGTGAGCTTGCTGCAGTTTATGAAGCACTTTAAGCCAAGCATTTTACCCAGTGGACAATGCAAGTGACAAAACATGAACATGCTAATTAAAGCAAAATCATGTCTTGTGAACTCACCTCCGAGTTATCCCTTTTCTTCTTCTGAATACACACTTTTTCACTGGATTAGATTTAGAGAAAGAAAGACTCATGCAATCATTTTTTCAGGAAGATGGGCTTTATAGGCCATATTTACACTTGTTGGACTAGAAGGGGACTCCAAATTCAGGTGGCATTACCTTCTCGGACTGGTCCCAGCTCTCGCTTGCCTGCACCAGTGTTGTTCTGTGAGTTCTGCCGGTTGAGACCTGTCCGCATATTGTTGTCTTGAGCACCAGCGCGGCTATTTCCTGGCATGTCTCTGCGTCCCAGCTGTCCGTTGTTACTTAGTGAATCCCTGCGCCCTCCTGGTTGTGCATTGTTACTTTGTGAATCTCTGCGCCCTCCTGGTGGCCCACTGTTGCCTTGTGAATCCCTACGGCCCAGCTGCCCATTGTTACTGTAAGCAAAAGGGAACACTTCAACCAGTCACAGGAACAAAAAATGATATTTTGTATCTATCTCTTCCTTCTCTCTCTGATTAGTGCTGGTTTTACACAAGTGTGCTACCAGTGATTGCAGTACTCAAAGTCTATCTATGTGTGCAGCTTCCCATTCTGTACACAGTAAGATTGTAAACAATATGTAGACATGCTGGTGAATCAGTTTACTCATCCTGCTAGAAAGGAACTTGCCGTATACCATGAGCACTTTCCCCAGCTGTCCCCAGTTTGTATTGCCCTGATATAACCATAATGGTTGACTGGGCATAAAACACCAGGTTACCTACCCCAGTTTGTAACCATCCCACATGACACACACACAAACCCCAGAACACAAATACTACAGTGTTCAAGTCCAAACAATTACACAATCATCCAGTCTAATATTTTATTTTCACTGGAAAAGGTCACTAATGAATTAAGATGAGAAAAACCTGAGCTCAGGCAAAATGTGTGATATCTTCCCAAAGGAGTTTCACTTAGGTTATAGGTAGTCTGAAAAATAATGACTGACTTTGATTTTGAAGAAGATTACAACACAGAAAGCAACCAACCCATTTCTGTTCATGCTGCGTAGCGAGGCATTGCGGGGCATTCGTGGTCCCCCTCTGAGACTGCGTAGGTAGCGCCTGACCCAGTCCCTGACGCCATGCACACTGCAGTGTTCGGATAGGGTGAGCCGTGACCAGGGGTTGGTCTCTGTCACATCCAGTGCTGCCGTGGCAACTGCACGACCCACCTAAAAATATCATACATGGAGCGGTAGAGAGTCTTTGATGGCAACAGTATCCAGGAATCATCATTTTTATCCCCAGGGAATGTGTGGAGACTTGGATATAACTTGTCTTCTCCTTCCTTTTTTCAGTTCTGTTTACCCACCACTTTACCCCCCACTCTCCCAATCCTATGCAATTGGCCTCACATGCAAACACACACTCTCTCATACATACACACTCACACAGGCAAACACATGCACAGAGAGAGTGTGTGTGTGTGTGTGTGTGTGAGAGAGAGAGAGAGAGAGAGAGAGAGAGAGAGAGAGAGAGAGAGAGAGAGAGAGAGAGAGAGAGAGAGAGAGGAGAGAGAGAGACAGACGACAGACAGAGAGAGAGAGAGAGAGAGAGAGAGAGAGAGAGAGAGAGAGAGAGAGAGAGAGAGAGAGAGAGAGAGAGAAGAAAGGGTAGGTAGGGAGGGAGGGGGTCTAAGGGGCTGGCTGGTTAGAAAAATGATACAAATAAGACAAGCAAGACATACACTTACAGGTTACTAAGACAAGTAGGACATCATCGATCATAAGCGATCATCAATCAATACCTGGTTCCACACATTCACAAGATAAAAATTTCAGTGCTGCCACTCACATCCTCAAAGTGTGCCTGTGTGTACTTGGGGGGGAAGCCGGCCAGGGGAGGGGGTGTAGCTCGTCCATCGTCTCCATGGGCTGGGGGAACCGGGTTGACGATGCGGCCCATGTTGTAGTTACACTCCAGGGTATAGCTGTCAGGCAACAATCCATTTTTACAGTCTATGTCTACAACCATCCAACAGTCCATTTTTACAATTTATGTCTACCAGCAATCCATTTTTACAATCTATGTCTACAACCATCCAACAATCCATTTTTACAATCTATGTCTACAACCATCCAACAATCCATTTTTACAATCTATGTCTACAACCATCCAACAATCCATTTTTACAATCTATGTCTACAACCATCCATTCTTACAGCCTGTCTACAGGAAGCACCAGGTGGATGATGTGACCAATGTGCGTAACACTTTACATGCAAGTCAATCATCAACAAGCAGTTAAAAATTGCGCACCAACACAGCATTCTGTCAACACAGTTACTGAGTTAATGACAGTAAAAAGGGTTGTTCTTTATGCTGGTGAATCTGAGACTGTTACATGAAAATGACTAAAGACTGCCAAAACAATTCATTTTCAAATGGATTGTAATGTTCTGTCCTGCACTGATTCCTGAAGCAGTAGGAGCAGTAAAATGGAAGATGGAGTGTAGTTACAGCTTTGTTATTTTAGATTAATAGCCATGTGTCACACAAAAATGGCTGCAAAAAATGAGAACTTTCCTACCCAATCTCATGATGAGCTCACTCAACAGAAATCAGCACTCAACAGAAATCAGCAAAGTTTGGATACTGCATATATATAAATAAGCCTTGCAAAATGCTGGCAATGCTTGGGACAATGTGTGTCACACCTTTTTCTGAGCATTCCCTTTTGTCTGCAACAACTCATGCTCTTCTAACTTGAGAAATACAGGTGCTATAGACAGCTAAACTAATGAACAGCAGCTTGTTGGTAAAACTTGCTTCCAGCTTTACATAAAATTTAGTATGTACCCACAAAGACAAGGTGTCACATTTGTCCTGAGCGTTACCCACATTGCCATTTATTACTTTACATAGTCCACACACTATAAATATATTCAAAACTGTTTCCAAGTAGTTCAGCTTTCATTTAATCTGGAAACTTTGAGTTATTGACAAAAACAACCGGTTTCTGCATCATTTTTTGACATTCTGATTTTGGACTACATTTCCCTCACTCTGTCACCAGCACTGAGACACAACCCAAAACTTAAAGTCTAATTCATGCAATTGCAAAATCTAAAATGGAGCAAATTTGTAAGAGTAATGTGTTCCTGCCTTTTCACTTCTTGCACTTGAACAGATTATGAGTACCGTAAGCATGCTGTCACTGGTAAGTGATTCGGACAATTGGTCTACAATGCTTACACTGCCCAGCAGTTCTCCTGGAGGAGTTAGCCTTCACTACACTGTCATTGTGTCCACAGGAAGCATGGTCCTTATGGCTCGAATCATGCTGAGTTGATTACAGAATACAGAATACTTTATTCATCGCATAACCAGCAATTACAGTGTATTACAATTATATGTATTAATTTTTTTTCTTCCAGTTCCGAGGTTCATGACAGCGTGCCATCAAGCCTGGAACTTACAACTCCAGTGGGAAGTCTCATTGGTCAGCAAACTGGACTGTCCTTGTGATCAATGAATGACAAAAGAAGACAATGGAGATAGCTCTAATCCACTGAAGCAGAGGGTTTCAAAAGCATCAGCCTGCTGAGCTTTTCAATGATCAATTGCAAACAGTAAGTGGTCACCTGTGTGTGATGCCGATGGCCTTGTAGCTGGCCACTCGGCCGCTGCCCTCTTTGGACAGCCCATCGCGCTTGTCCTTTAAGTACATGTTGCGCTCAGAGAAGTTGCATGCTGAGAAGTCAAAGTGAGCTGTGTTCACTGATATCAACTTTGGATACAGCATGTTCTCCACCTATGAAAAAAGAGAAAAAAAGAAGAAAAGAAAAAGAAAGAAGTAGAGTGACAAAAAGAAAAGAAAAGATGTTATCAGGAAATGTGAACACACAAACTAAAAACAACACTAAAACAGTCCGACTTACATTACCATCATTAACATTTTTTAAACAATGCACAAATGGATGTATGTGTGTGTGTGTGCGCGTGTGCATGCATGCGTAAATGCATGTGTGCTTTTGCCCTGAAACTTAGCAAGATAACACAATCAAAACAACCAAAGGAGCAAATGCTCTGATGATTTGCACTTGAAATAGGAAATGTCTTATTATCTCCCTTGAATAATCTCAACACACATCTATAGCAAGCTAAATCATTTTTGAGGTTCTGCTTTTTTCTCTTCCCTTTTTCTTCTTCAAAACACTGATCTAAAAAATGCACATACATTTTATTTGAAATATAAGACAGTTTTCCCCCTATGAGTCCAAACCACTGACACATGTGCTCATATATACTGTACATATGTGTGATGAAGATTTTGCAGTCTGTTCTTATATTTCCAACCTCAACACCCCTCCCTCACCTCCAAATGAGTGCAGGCACTACTGATATGCACTAACACTGAAGTTATGGTAAAACAAAACTAAAACAATGCAAAAATTCCATGATTACCTGAATATCCTCATTATCAAAACAGTTGCCATAGATAAAGCACCCTCGCTTAGATGCATGGCCGTGCAAGTCCACATAAAATGCAATGCCACTCTCATGCGGTAGAATCTCTTTGAGTTTGGGGTCAGCAAGATGTGGGGCGCAGTTTCCAGATAAACCCTCCATACTGGGTGGGTCATCTTCGTCCTCTGATCCTTCATTGCCCAGTCTCTCTGTCTGCTCCCTGTCAGAATCTAAACACATGTCTGTCATGGCACTGTTGGGGTTGAGATCTTCAGACATGTTGAGTTCAGAGAGCTTCAGCCTCAGATCGCTGTCCACGGGACGAACCTCAGCCCCATCGCCAGCCTCATTCTTGTTGTCTGGGAGACTGAAGAGACTGCTGCTGGAGGAAGTCGCCTGCAGTTTGCTGGTGGGGAAGGTCTCTGGCACTCGTCCGCTGTCACTGACAGAACCATCGCTGACGTCCAGGTCAGCCAGGTTGAGGGGCTCCACTTTCACTGCCTCCCTCACCACCTCTGACCTGGTGAACTGGCTGCTGTTGGCCATGCCCAGCCATGGGCTGTGACTTTGCGCCGCCTCAGATCGTTTCACCATCACCGAGGTCACTGCCCCGCTGTCACTCTCAGTCGTGGGTGGAATCTGGCCCTGGGCCTCGGCCACAGGCGTGTCGCAGCTGTCTGACGGCAAGGAGGCAGCCTGCAAGAGGCCCAAGCTAGCACCGGTATCGTGAGTCCTTGTGGTACTGTTCCCCTCGCTGGAGCTGTTGTGCCCGGCGTCCCCTGACCCCTTCCTCTCTGTCAGCTTGGGCTGGCCCTCCCCAGGAGCATGGGGGAAGTTGACGTGGATCTGCTGCAGCTCTCCTGTCTCCCTGGGCACACGGTTCTCCACGTGGTGGTAGACCAGCAGGCTCTTGGAGGCATATATGGAAGGGTGAAGCTGGGGGCTGGGGTCCAGGTACATGCGGTTGAGATTCATGCCTCGCTGGTCTGTCCGGTAGTGGCCCCGCATCACGCCGTCAGGATTCAGCATGGGGATGAGCTTGAAGACAAACTGACGCCGCAGCTGAGCTGCTCGGGGGTCGTTGGTTCGCAGAATGAATTCCAGGAACCCGTTGTACACGTAGCTGGCTGGCGTCTCCCCTGGGTGCACCCGACTGGTCAGCAAGAACACCTGTTGAGGAGGTACAGCAATCAGCCAATTCATATTGGAACATGTGTGATTGCACAGATACCGATATTGTTTGCAGACATTTAAACCATGATCATAATGACGGTAAAAATAATCTGAAGTAAATACTAATGTCAATGAAGGCGACTGTCATTTCTGCTACATGTTTATGTCATGAAGGCACTACATTCCTTTAATATCTTCAGTGAAAGTAAAATGACAAAGCAGCACTCCAAATGGAGGTCACCTGTACCATACTTACTCTTTTGCCCCGAAACTTCCTGCACCTGGGCACATCTTGGTCCAGAAAGAGGTGCTTGTCAAAGCGGGGCTCTCTGTAGTTTGTCATTCCATGACAGGATGTGATAGTCAGCAGGTCGATACGCAGCTTGTCCAACGAGTAGCACAACAGTTCACGGTGGTAGTAGATACTGTGGGGAGGGCTGAAATGTGAACCATACCACAAAGTTTCAAAATCCAGCATATGTCTCGACAGAAATGATGGCTCAGAGAGAGCTACCAAATTCCACTTAGCCAGCAAACTCCTACAGTACATATTCAACATTTTTTGTCCATTTCCAGCCACTGACAGTGCAGTGTGTTCCCAGGCTGACAGGTGCATGCTTTCCTCAGTTACTATGGTTGGTTGAACTGTCTCACAGAAGAAGTCCCTTTCACTGAACTTTAACTCTTTTAAAAGCCTGAGTCATCTATTAAAGAAGAATAAAAATGTTTCAACACTTAACTGAACATAATCTGTAAGGTGGATTTTATATAAAATGCAATGGACCCCCTCTTTTCAGACCACCCTAAAAATCAAAACAAAAGTGATCTTAACAGAGATGCAACCCTTGCTCAGGGGATTATTTACATGGCAATGTGAAGGGAAATAATTCAAAAAGGTCTTAAAAGTGGGGCAGTTTCTCACTGGAGTGCTCTTTCCTCCGGGGTTCCAATGCAGCGTAAACAACAGGCTTCAACAACCCTTAGCCTTGCTAATGTGTTATATTGAAAATAACTGCCAAAACAACAATATACGCAGTCTAACTTCACCTCAGAATTCCATGGAAATCACTAGGTCTTTTAAACTCAGACCATCAATCAGCCACACTGCAATGGTTAAGCACATTTGAAACGGTTGCATCAAGGATGAGATGGACCTTTGGGCAAGGCGTAGGAAGAAGAGATTTGGCCGTTGCTCACCTGTCTGGCGTCAGGTTGACACAATGGGCAAACTTCTTGTCCAGCTCTGCCATCTGTTCCTGGGACTCTGTGTAGGACCAGGGGAAGCAGAATGCAAAGTAGCAGGTGCCACCCTTGATGTCCGGAAAGCGGTACGTGAAGCTGAGGATGAACTGCCCATCCACTGTCTGAAGTCAAACGTTTGTAATGCTTCTGACACAGATCTAAACAGTTCTGGTTATGGAAAAGCCTGAAACAGAGTGACTGATAGTGCCACTCTGAAAGATCATTTATATAGCATGCAGCTTGTTAAAGTAACAACAATTTTATTTCCACTGGGCATTACATACCATGTGTGTGTGTGTGCATGCATGTGTGTGCATGCATGTGTGTGTAGATGTGTTTGTTTGTTTGTGCATGTGTGTGTGTGTGTGTGTGTGTGTGTGTGTGTGTGTGTGTGTGTGTGTGGTGTGGGTGTCTGTGTGTACACATGTATATTATGCAAACATGCATGTGTCTATGCATTTGTGCAACAGAACTGAGAATATTTCTAATTACTAATAAATCTTCATCAATAAAGCCAACAGTTCAGAAACACATTTGCCCATATCCTATTATATACTTTAATACTGAGTTTACCCAGCATTGCCATAATGAATGTTGTAGTCAATCCTGAAAAAAATCAGAGAACAAAACATCATTCCTATTGCTAACCCACCCCACTGTTAAAATTACACACAGCAGCACACTCACTTCATAGGATGGCTTGTCTCTGATGCGTTGCCACTTGGGCTGGCCTGGCAAGATGCGAGAGAAGGGCATGTGACCCTGGCTGTACAGCTTGCCCTGGCGGTTCATGTTCATGATGTTGATCTTGATCAGCCGATTAGGTGTCCAGCCACGGATACCAAAATAGAACCAGCTCCTGGAACACAGTAACATCATCCATCCATTTGAAAAATAAGAAAGTACTGTGTTGTACTGTGCTTACATCAAGAGTATAACTGTATGAAACAGCACACACACACTGACTATTCTGACCATTTTATAACAACTGCTTGATGCTTGATATGCATGAACAACAAAGTTAACTTCTTCAGTGTAACTGGAACTTAAATACCTTAGCATTCTTCTTCCATCGGGAAAAGCCCAAATCATCATTAAAAAAAGAAGAAGAGCTTTTGTTTTGTACATACTCTTCTCTTTATGAAGTACTGTGGATTTTTGTTGTTGTTGTTGTTTTTGGGGTGTGATCTATAAATGACATTGATTATACCAACAGTTGGCACAGTCTCAATTCAAATCAAATTCAGCATGCACCAGTCTACGTTTTGTTTTTTATGTGTCGCTTGCAGTGTGTTGCCACACACCTCCAAGAATTTACCAATATCATTTTTTTTAGAATACATTATCATCAGCCTTCTTCTTTCATGGTGCTTTACATCCATGTTAGCCTTACTTGTCTGGTTTTTAATGTCCTGAGATGTCATTTGACATATTAGGAACAAGATCACATCAGCCTACCAGTCATGCGTTGGTAAGTACTGGCAATTGTGTGGCTTACTTCTTCTAACAAAACACATGTTGCATAAATTTAAAATTATTATTACATTTTCTGTCACCGCCACTTGTATATATCAGTGTTGTAAATTTCATTCTGTAATCTTCCAGGTCACCCTTGTCATCAGCTGTAATAACTGTAATTGTTCCGCTTTTTGTTTTTGTTTTTTTGCTTTCGTTTTTAACAATAAACTAAATCAAGTAATCAAAGTGTGAAGAAAAGAAAAATACTGAAGCTAAAGAGTGAGTAGGTACACAACAGTATGCTACTGAACAAAAATGGAATTAACACAGAAGAAACAATTGCAGTTATCCTGTATTTAGAAAAAGATGCAAAACAAAAAAAAGCCAATGCCCACTTCCCTGCTCTACAATGCAAGGGAGATAACACTATCCAATATAAGTTCTCTTATGTGTCCTGTTTGTAGGGGACAAAATCCTGATGCACAACACAAACATAGCCATTTATTTTTGGGTACTGAGACCCCCCCCCCCCCCCATTTCCTACACCACATTTTAAACAACAAATCCTTCATGAATGCATTTTCACCACCAAAGTTCCGATGTTCTGGCAATACCCAAGAAGTCTTAGTATACAGTAGTAGCCTCCCTTGAACACTCCCCCCCCCCCCCCCCCCCCCCCCACCTGGAAAACAGCGTCAGGCTGGGGCACTGCTTTTCATACTCTTATCAATCATTCCTTTCACCTACTTCACTCATTGTCAGTAATAATAATGCTTCCCATGGAAATGGAAATGGGAAGTTTAGTGAGGAAAAAAAGAAAGAAAAAGAAAAAAAGAAAAAAAGAAGAAAAAAAAGAGAAGAAAAAAAGAGAGAAAAAGGCTAGAGATGTCCAATGCTGGTACATATCATTGTAGTGGAACACTTCAGTAACATATGTTTTCTCGTTGTTGTGCTTTTTTTTCTGCTTTAAAAAAAATGTGTGAACGTATGTGTGTGTTCTTCTTTCTGACAGTAAAGAAAATGTAACGTATGCTATGTCCTCCAATTGCCAAACATGGGCATATCAACTCAAGATCCACAGCACTGAGTGCATAGCATCAATAAAGGATACTTATGATGCGCCTGACCTACTGTGGAAAATGACAGCATTAGTAACAACATTCATGATGTGGATGTAAAATATAATTCAATGTTTTAAGCTACCCAGTGAAAGTGCAATTCTGAATGTTGCAGCTGATGACAAATACCACTATGGAAAAGCATGTATATATATATATATATATATATATATATATATATATATATATATATATATATATATATGCATGTGTACATCCACAAAAAGAAGCAAAGATTATTTTAATGTGGATTTATTTTCACTTGTGCCCCAGGTACCCCAGTAAAACAGTTTATGAGATAAACCATTCAAGCTGAAGAAACAACAACAAAAGACAGAGGTCAGGCATTGCCATCAATAACTGATAGGGATCTAAGGGTATAAAGACACATTTATTGATTGGACCTGCATCAGCTCTGGTCTCTGCCAAGCAAGGGACATCAATCATTCAATATCTGTCCATCAACTGAGGGCGCTTTAATATCCACTGGATTTCTCACCCCCTATTTCTCTCTCTGTACCTCTGAAAGCAAATTCTTTTGCATCTTGTAAGAATAACTGTGCCAGCTCGAGAAATTGTTGCATTAACCTGTAGACAACAGTGAAGACCTTTGCTGGCATGGAATATGGAGTAATGTTAAGAACACAGTAAGTCCCTTCTTTGGAGAACAAACATGCATCCAAATATAGTCATGCTCACAAGCAGCTGTGCTCAGACCTGTTCATTTGGCATGACGCAAAAATGATTTTACTCTGTGTGTGTGTGTGTGTGTACATGCGTGCAGTGTTCGTGGCACTCATGCGTGCATGTTTTATGTATGTGCGTGTGCATGCGTGCATATGTGTGTGTGTGTGTGTGTGTGATATTTGTGTATGCATATATGTGAATGTGATTGGGGGGGCGGGATGTAATACTTTATGCACATACCTGTTTCCATTCTCAGCAGGAGTACCAGCACAGTCTGGTTTGGTCCACACATTGTATTCAGAGTCAGGCTTGGGTTCAGCACCAATGAAGTAATTTACATCTGAAAAAAATGTAAGCATAACAGAATGAAAACAAAGGCTAGATTTCGATACCTATCTTATGATTTCATAATTGACAGCTATGCTCTGTGATATGTCTCACACAGATCAATATTTCAAGCAAATCGTCACCAATATAGATCATTTCCTATTTCACTCGGTGAATCATACAGAAGATGCTGACAGTGCACTGGCAGCCTGAACACATTTTCAAAATTTTGAAAAAAGAAAGAGAAAAAAGAATTTCAACCTAGGTAGACTGGTACACTAGAAATGCACTTTAATTTGCTGAAATAACAAACACCAAAATCAGCTGGGTTGGGCAACAATCAATGCAGCATTATGAAACGAAAGTGAGAGCGCATGCTGAGATGACTCACATTCAAAAAGTTAAAATAACCATCTTCTCTTTCTTCCATCAAAAATTTGCAATGACAATGAAAATGGTTCACAAATGTCACTAAAACTGATGTGAATGTGTAAAACATGACAAATATCTTTTGCAGAGTCCACAAACTGATCCATTGACATTGTATCCCTCAAATATATGACAAGGTCAGGAAATGCATATTGTAATAATGTAGTATTATTGTAGATATTCATCAATTTGTACACAGTCCTTTAATGTCTGTAACAATCGTAGAAACTTTAATCCAGACTGAACAAGAATGTACTGAGAAAATACAACTTGTACTAGTTGCAGTTTTACCTTTCTGACACTGCCGTAACACTGAATTAATGTCAAGGACATCAAACCTGGCATAAGCAAGTATACCTCAGCTAGGATTATAATCATGATAATCAGATAATCATGCAAAGTTTTAAAGGCACATTGTGTGAGAAAAATCCAACACTAATTCATCCAGTAAAAAAGTAAAAACACATCAAATATCCCTCTTGAATACATGCCAAAGCAACACTGCAGCATTACCAAATGCACTGATGAGCTAGTCTAAAGTATTCAACAGTATAATTAACAGTTACACACCACTTCAACTTATTGGATGGGTGTACATGTACAAAAGAAAGTAAGTGTGATGTGTGATACAAAATTTAAGACACACAGTAAAAACACACATCCACAATGGCAGAAGATGGCAGAATGGTCAAGGTGGGATTTAGAACAGGATCAATGTAACTGTAACATTAACAGATAACACAACTGCTGATCATGCAGAGAGTTAACTTTAATACTGAATAGACACCTGCAGAATCAGATCTTGGTCTTGAAACTTTAGCCTTTGAGCAGTGATGCAGCCTCTCCAAACACAGACACGATTTTAACAGTCCATCCCACCAAGCTACAAAATAATGGTAGATTTTTGGAAATGTGATGAATACAGAATAGACAGAAACCACAATACATACACACAAACTGCTTTAAGAATAAAAATAAAAAAATCTTAAAAGTAAAACAAACACATATTATTTCATTAATCATAAAAGAGTGTGAAAAAGAAGACTGAAACTGAGACAGTTACACTGCCTTGTCATTAATATTGTGCTAGCAGTATACCAGATTGTACTTCTCCTTTGCACTTTTTTCCCTCAGTATTTTTCTTTCTGCTCATCTTCTTTTACCTCCAGACTGCAGAAGAAAATATGAGATAACTCTTAACAGTCTAAGAGTTTTGTACAGATGGAAGCCTGAATATGGACCTACATATAAATGGTACTGGGTGAGCAAACTGAGACAGCTAAAAAGACTGGAGGAGGTGGGGTGATACTAATAGGGGGTGGGGGGTAGGGGGTGGGGGGTGGGTTGGCAGCATGAGGAGAGAGACAGTTCTTAAGAATGAGAAAGTGATCAAAATAAAAACAAACAAAAAAACATTATCATCTTACTTGTGTTGACTGGTTCATCATCATCATCTCTTGTCACTTTCTCCACCTTGGCCAAGTTGCCAGAGTCAAATTTTGAGGTGAAGATGAGGTTTCCTACTCTTGCTTCCATCCTGCCTGATTTGACTTGGCCCTTACTGCCAAAACACACAAAAACACATAGGTGAGTCTTACCAATGTACAAATTATATCTAACTAAATAATGTGGTATTATGATTAATCTAATGTACCAGCTACAAATAAGATAATAACATCATAACTAACATGTATGTGACTTTATTTTTTATAGGATGTACAAAATGTTTTGTGTTTTTTTCATTAAAATAACCTAAGAACTGAAAGGAGTTACAAAGCTACAAAGATCAGGAGTCAGTCACACAGAGAAAGAGCACTCACTCACTCTCAAATGCTAAAGTTAAGCATGATTGAGCATGGTCACCAAATGGATCGGTTACCACCATGTGCTAGCTGATTTGTACCTGCCCTGAGATTTCTCCAGAATTTAGTGCGGACTCTACAAAGGTCCTTAGGGTGAGACTATAATGATTAATCATACAAACTGAGCCTTGTCCCCTGTATACTCATGCAAAAAGATCACACATGCACATTAAAGATCCTAAGATTCCTTGTCTGACACACCACAAATAAAACAAGCTGCTGCATTTACTACATATATATATATAATCCAAATAGTTTCATGTACTAGTACAGTAGTAGTACTCAGTACTCACACTAAGCAGCTTCATAAAAATATTCAACTCCTCCTTTTTCTAAGGACAATATCTGTGATTATGTAGGAAATTTCTCTTACAATTTTATAGTCTCACCTAAACTGATTTGAGTATTCAGAAGTTCCACAATACATATTTCAGTTTAATTTCCCCCCCCCCCCCCCACCCCCCATGAGTAATTAACTCTCTTTTCAAGATCATGGGTAAATGATGTCCTTGTTAGTTACACTTACAGTTTACACTGCACATTATGTACAGAAAAGTCACACTCATAGTCATAGTCTACATTTCTTGTAATCCGATGTTCAAAATATAACAAATATAGCTAATTTGATACATATACTTAATGCAATGCATTCAGTTTCAGTAAATTAAAAATATTAGAACAACAGAAGCACTGTCAG
>JABMCL010001476.1:577500-605000 GCA_018857735.1 Alviniconcha marisindica
CATAAACACGCATTTACTCGGACACATATGTAATCAATACTCTACTATTCAAAAAGATTTTGCAATAGCTGGTTTCGTAGCTTTGACTTCCCACTAAGATCCGTGCTGAGACAGAAAACTGAACATTATACAAGATTATATTTGTAACAATATATATAAGTACGGTCGCAAAAAGATGATACAGGTACATGCCAACATTCTTCCAAACCGTACAGTTCGCGGAAAACTGGTTTTGACTCGATGGATTCAGTCATCCATTTTGTCCGAGTTGTTATTAAGCTTTTCAATATTCGTCCCATTCATAGCCACACGTAATCCGATAAAGTTCTCATTCCTGTCAGTCTTTCACATACGCTGTTTTGTGTAACTGGGGAAAAATAGTAGAAAACAAATGCTGGAGTGTTTTTGGTAAGCCCCATTCTGTGCGGACCAGGTCAGACCAGGCGGGAATAACATCACAAGGCACAGTCGTTAAAAACAACAACAACAACAACAACAACAAAAACAAAACAACAAAAACCTCAGCTTTCACAGAGCATGTCACATGAAGTGACCAAACACGGCATTGTTATCTTTGGATTACAGGGAACCATTGCGGGCGAAAGGAATGCCATCTTTCGTTCCTCTGTGGTGTTATCAGCACAAGAACACCACCACTGTGATCACTGCCCGTCCCTCTCTGTGATGTAACAGCGACAGGTAAACCAGCACTGCAGAAGCTGCCACCAAACCTAATTAATTAACTGTCTCACTGTCGTATCATGAAAAGCAGGTATAACCAGCCAGTGGCAGGGCGCCCAGCAATAACCCCTTCACTGCCAAAGAATTTTGTACGGCTGCTGCTAGCTAGCTCTTTGTCAGACTTGTCCGAAAGAGAGTTAATTGGGGGAACCGGAAATGGCCGTTTGCAGAACTGGTTACACACGAAGACACACGAACAGTTGTCAGGGAGTTTCAGCGGGACATCATTATGATATCGTCCCATAGCCGAAAGCGAAACACTATGCCACGAATGCTATAATGACGTCTCAAGAGCAGGGAAAACTGTGCCCTCCTCTGACGCCTCACACTCCCATCGTTTTCTATTTTTTAGCGATCCGGCGGCGTAACATTGCTGTCTATCAACCCAAACACACCGTAAAAGGTGTTTTTTGGTAGTAGTAGTAGTAGTAGTTCAGTTACGACACAATGTTGTCATGCACTGTAAATACTCGGCGAATTGTTGGTCACTCTGACCTCATCGTCGTCACCAGCTTTCTCCTTTTCACACCTTGTTTGTTTGCGTATGTTTTGCAGCCAGGCCGAGAAAAATTATACGTATTACACGGCTCTTGTAACAGCGTCAGTTAGTTGTTCAGTCAGGCGTAGCTGCATCTCCACTACTGGGGATTGCGTCAACTTGTCCGCTTTCGACGCACCTTGTTCTTGACAAGCTTACATCTGATCTCCCGAAATTTATCTACTGGAGCTTGCAGAGGAGCTTGTCAGCGTCCGAAAATTCTACCGCCGTTTCAACAGCACTAGCCTTACATGTAGATATGCTAGCCTTACATGTACATATGCTCGCCTCTGACAAGGTCATCGAAAATTTCGCGACTTTGAACGCAGGACGCGCCAACCCGAAGCCACTGTAAGCCACGTAGATATATGCGTGCCTCAGTCAAGGTCACGGACAATTTCCCAGCTTTGAACGCCGGAAGCGCCACTGTACGTACTCTCATCTCTTTTTGGGTCGCCATCCCCGCACAAAGTCTAGGATTTTCTTGATCTCCAGGGCGTTGAGCTCCGGGAATCCTTCCTTGAGCAGCCGCTTGTCCAGCGAGCACAGCATGCTCCCGTCGATCTGCTCGTTGGAGAACCGCAGCACCACTCTGTCCTTCATGCCGATGTAGCGAAGCGAGTGCGACACCTCGTGCACGGACAGCCCGGAGATGTCGTCAGGAGGCGACCAGTTGTCCTCCCTGCCCGTCACGGTGCTGCCGCTGCCGTTGTCGTTGTACTCGTTGTAGCTGTACTCGCTGTCGTTGTTGAAACCGTACGGGTTCTCGCCCCTGGAGCCCATGGAGATGGCCGAGTCGTCTCCCTGCTTGGGATAGGCGGAGTCGCTGAGGCCGCTGAGGGAGACGGCTTTGGGGTACGCGGACTTCCGGAAGGCCGGCTCGCTGTCGGCGTAGGCCACGTAATGCTGCGGCCTGGGGTAGTACTGGGCGGGGCTGGTCGCGGCCCTGCTGCCCGGCATATGGGAAGGGGAGATGACGGCCCCGTAAGGGTTGTCCCCACCGCGGCGCGCCTCCCCGCCTCGGGAGGCGTGCTGCTGGACAGAGAAGGACGGCTGCCGGTGGGGAGGATACTGCAGACCCTGGGACGAGGCGGCGGGGTCTGGGGAAGAAGGGGGAGACATGGAGAGGGTGACGTTCTGGTCGCGGAGGTCCCGGAAGGAGTCGCTGAAGTGGAAGAGCTCCAGCAGGCTGGCCTTGGTCTTGCGAAGGTTGTGCGCGCGGATGGTGGCGTTGGGGTCCACGCGCTGAGCGCGCGACCTCTGGCCACGACCACCTCTACCACCACCACCACCACCACCACCACCACCATGCGCGGAGCGTGTTTCCAGGTCCAGTCTCTCCACAGACTTCCGCGTAAGAGTGCCTCCTCCCCCTCCTCCTCCTCCTCCTCCTACGAGATGACCATGGCTTTGGTGACGCTGGACTTCATCCCGCCATGCCGGCACCGCGTCACTGCCTCGTCTGTCCTTGACCCGGAAGCCGTACAACTGTGACGTACTTCCGGCCCAGTGAGCCGTGGCCATCGTACCGTAGGGTCGCTCGGAGTTATCCTGGAACATGAACAGGGAGTGTTAAGGTAAGACAAAGAAAAATTAACAGTTCGCAGACATAAAAAGCAAAGCAAAGCAAAACAAACAAACAAAACAACAACAACAACAAAACAACACAATAATAATAATAATAATAATAATAATAATAAGGACATTTCTATGGCGCATGATCCCTAGCAAGATCTAGGGCACAATGCGCCGTAGAAATGTATAAACACATACAATGGACAAAATAAAATAAAAAAGGTTTCAGGCCATACGACCGCCAACAACAACAAAAACTTGCAGTACATTTATAAAACAATAATCTACAGAGGAAAAAGACAGAAAAGGGGTTTTTGACGTCTAAGTCAGCAGTGCAGGTTATACATATGAAGGCCTGCCTGTGAGAACCAAAAAGGTCTAATAAAAAAAAAAGGTCATTCAAATCAAATCAGAACGATCCACAGCCATAGCAGCTCAATTTCTTCCTCAACTTCGGGTTTACTGGGGATGTTTAATTCTTATCACAAATTAAAGGGGAATCAAGCTGAAGCAGAATCACGGGCCTTACTGACAGGAAAGTTTGCCCCAAACGTTTGAAAATCACGAAAACACAACTGTGAGTGCTGCCACGTTGTGGTCAACAGTCTGTATCAGTGACGAAATGTGTGGCAAAAGTATCGAACACGTTGCGAGCTAACATTTTGCTGCTCTTCATTGTTAAAAAGAAGAAGAAGAAGAAGAAGAAGAAGAAGAAGAAGAAGAAGAAGAAGAAGAAGAGAGAGGGAGAGAGGAGAGAGGAGAGAGAGAGAGAGAGAGAGAGAGAGAGAGAGAGAGAGAGAGAGAGAGAGAGAGAGAGAGAATAAACTTTATTTTACGAAGGTAGTGGAGAAGACTCGAGGTCTTTTTACATCCAGAGAGAGAAGAGGAGAGAGAGAGAGAGAGAGAGAGAGAGAGAGAGAGAGAGAGAGAGAGAGAGAGAGAGAGAAGGGTGAACCAAGGAGGTCAAATTCGAAGCGAAAAAAAAAAAAAGTACTTATTTGTATGAATATTTATAGAACAACCGAATAAATCCTGCAGATATAAGCATTTGCAGATTTTCTACGTTTCAAGGCCAATTTGCGTGCTTAGCTCGGTTCCCCTTTAAGCGTCTCCCAAAAGAAGCCACAGACGCCCTACCTTAGAATAAGTAAAGTTGAAGAGCTCGTCGATGTCTATGGCCGAGCCGTCATCCATCGGTATCAGACCCGAATGAAGCTCAGGAGGCAGCACCTCACTGTGGCATTTCTTCAGCCGCGAGAACTTGACGGCGTCCCGAGGCACCGCCGGGGGCTTCCGCCTCAGCTGGACATCCACGCTGGACGAGTAGGCCGAATCTCCTCCTCGGACACTCATGGGCACCATATAACCGTCCTCCTCGTCCTCCAGGTCGTCGTCGTCGTCGCCGTCGTCGCGGGCCGCGCCAGCCGGCTCACTCTGGGAGCGGTGAGGGGGCTTGGGGGCGGGCGGTAGGTGTTCGTACAGAGAGTCCCTGGACCCCTGACTCGAGTCCGGCCTTCCGGAGGAGGGAGGGGAGTCCACCGGGATAGGGGGGAGGTCCCGGTCCTGGATGCTGAACTTGCGGCCTCCTCCTCCTCCTCCTCCGCCTGCTGCAGGTCCGTAGGTGCCGTAAGCGTCCGAAGATTTCCCTTTCGCGTTGGCCGCCTTCCCGTACGAGGAACTGGCCTGCGAAGTGTCTGAGGTCGGGGAGGACTTGGCACTGCCGTCCCCGGCCCCGGAGTCTTTGTCCCTGCTGTCCTTGCTCTCCTCCCCGCCGCCCTCCTCCCCGTCCAGCCCGTTGAAGAAGTCCTCGTAGCTGAGGCCGTTGCGGATGATTCGCTTGGAGAACACATCGTCCGACCTCAGCTCCTTCAGCTTGGCGCGCTCCTTGCGGACCTTGCGCACGCTGAGCTTGTCCAGAAGGCCCGTGGACTTGGACTTCTTGAGTTCTTTGGGCGCCCGCTTAGGGAGCTCGACCTCGGCGCGTACGCCGTCCTGGTCCGGAGGCTCGTCGATCTGTACGACCTTGGCTTCCACGGCCCCTTCTCCGGGGCTGCTGATGGGAAGGGGCCGCGTGCTGTGCACGCTCTGCTTCCGCTTGGGAAGGCCCCGCTGCAGCATGAGCTCGCGGTCCACGGACACCTCCACCTTCTCCACGGCGGGGTCCGCGATGAGGGCGTCCTTGTCCAGCCTGCTGAGGATGGCCAGCTCCTCCTCGCGCGTGCCGTACAGCCTCAGCACGCCCTGGGGGCACGGGGCCTTCTCCTTGAGGTTGGCGTGGATCAGCTGCGCGTTCACGGGGAGTCCGAAGGCCATGATGAGGTCCTGCAGCTCGTACACGGCGTCGTAGTTGGCCATGGAGGCGTCGCCCACGGGGCTGAAGACCCCGGACATAATGAGCGGGATCATGATCTCCTTGCCCTCCGTGTCGAAGCACTGCAGGTACTTGAGGTCCTGCTCCGGCTTGTTCTTGTTCTTGGAGGACTTCAGCAGGCGCTTGAAGAACCCTTTGTTGCTGCTGTTGCTCGCGGCGCCGCCCCCTTTGCCCTTCTTGCCGCCTGACCCGCTGCTGCTGTTGTTGTTGTTGTTGTCCATGTAGACCATGCCCGTGGTAAGAACCTGGGGATTGGTCAAATGTGAATGATTAACTCGTACGCTGGCGTGGAAACCAAATCGTATATTGTGTTAACAATCTAAGTAATTATACAAGCAAGGCTGCATTTGCAACTCATAAGAAAACAAAAGAGGCGTACACTAGAAACGATATCGACAAGCAGACAAGAAAAGAGGGGGGAGAGGAGGTGAAGGTGGGCGGGGGGGAGGAAAAGGAAGACAGAAGAGGAAGAGGAAGGGGGTGAGAGAGAGAGAGAGAGAGAGAGAGAGAGAGAGAGAGAGAGAGAGAGAGAGAGAGAGAGAGAGAGAGAGAGAGAGAGAGAGAGAGAGAGAGAGAGGTAAATCCACACACACCACACACACAACAGCGGGAGGGGGGGGGGGGGGGGAGGGGGGGGAGGGGGGGGGGGGGAGAGAAAAAGGAGAGAAAAGGAGAGGAGGGGGAAGAAGAGAGAGGAATAAAGAGCTGTGGGTTTGAGATAGAGCGGTAGGAGAAGGGAGAATAGGAGGTGAGGAGGGGAGGGGGGAAGGGGGGGGGGGGTGGGGATGGGGGGGGGGGGGGGGGGGGGGGGGGGGGGGGGGGGGGGGGGAACCGAGATTCAACGTGCCGCAATAGGCCAGAGGCGTGTTAAAGACCACTCACCGATGGTCGCCGGCAGGAAAAAAGAAAAGGTAAGCCCTTGATAGATTTGTGTACAAATTCCAACAACGTCGACAATTAATCCATTTGTACTTGCTGCTTGGTCTTTTTTGGGGGCAAATTTCCCACCCCTTAAAATGGCCAGTCGGACATGCCACTGCAAAAGCAGACACTTTTCAGTGTTGCTTTACGTCCACAGAGACCGTACGGACTATTAGGGACGAGTGGCCCAGGACGACCGATTTTTAAGCCCCAAGGACGTCCCCAACGTCATCTTCTTTAACACAGCTCCTGAGTTCTGAGCACAGCAGCGTTCGTTTAATATTGCTTTACGTCCACAGAGACCGTCCTATTAGGGACGGGGAGTCCCAGGACGTCCACCTCGACTCTCACACAGCTCCTGAGTTCTGCCCTTGCACAACAGGGTCCAAGTTGAATGTTGCTTTACGTCCACAGAGACCACAAAGGCTCTTAGGGACGGGGGGCCCAGGACGTCCACCTCGACTCTCACACAGCTCCTAACTCTGCACAAAACATGCTATAATTATTATTATATATATATATATATATAATATATATATATATATATATATATATATATATATATACACCTACCTCCCCGGGACGAATCTCATGCGGCATCCAGCAACTGACGCCATCCTCTATGGACAGCTGGTAGCCCACAGTGGAGGTTCGAACGAGGAACCGCCTGGGTTTGACGCTGCAGATGCCACCCACCGTGTCGAAGTACTCCACTGGGCGGCCGTCGTCTGGCACCACCTCGAACCAACCTGCCAACACAGAGTTCGAAAATCTTTAAGTTGTTGAAGTGTTGCTTTACGTCCACAGGAACCGTAGGTTTATTAGGGACGGGAGCCCGGGACGTCCACCCCGACTTTCACACATCTATTGAGCTCTGTAAATATTTAATACATTTCAAAACGTCTATGTACAACAGAAAGTGACTGCTTGCGCTGTTGGTGACTTTGGTGTTTGCTGCATTTTTAGCTACCCCTTTTTCCCCTTTTCATTTGGCTCAGTTTTATTGTCACATTATTAGAACAGAACACGCGCATGTCTACATGCGTACAGACGCAAATACATGCATGTCGCAAATACATGTGTGCAGGCGCAAATCAACCAAACAGGCGCAGAAACATATGATCAGTAGGCTAACAGATCTCCTTTATCGTCGTTCGTTCAGACAGCCAGCTAACAGATCAATGTATCGGATATCCACCTGACTACTACACCACAGGTAGGCACACACCATGCCCCTCGACCTCAACACCACAGATAGGCACACACTATGGTCCTTGACCTCAACACCACAGGTAGGCACACACTATGGTCCTTGACCTCAACACCACAGGTAGGCACACACCATGGTCCTTGACCTCAACACCACAGGTAAGCCTACCTGTATTCTTTGTGTTCAACACCACATGTAGGCACACATCGTGCTCCTTGACCTCAACACCACAGGTAAGCCTACCTGTATTCTTTGTGTTCAACACCACAGGTAGGCACACATGGTGCTCCTTGACCTCAACACCACAGGTAAGCCTACCTGTATTCTTTGTGTTCAACACCACAGGTAGGCACACATCATGCTCCTTGACCTCAACACCTCAACAGGTAGGCACACACCATGGTCCTTGACCTCAACACCACAGGTAAGCCTACCTGTATTCTTTGTGTTCAACACCACAGGTAGGCACACATGATGCTCCTAGACCTCAACACCACAGGTAAGCCTACATGTATCGTGTCCTTTGCGTTCAACACTACTTGTATACAAGCACCACAGCTAAGCCTGTTTGTATGTACATGCACACGTCGTGCTCCTTGTCATCAGCATGCATGCACCACAGTCATTACGCCTACCTGTACACACACCACACACACACACACACACACACACACACACACCCACACCCCACACACACGCACGCACGCACGCACGCACGCGCACGCACGCACGCACGCACGCACGCACACACCACACACACAACACACACACACACACACACACGTCGTGTTCCTTAAGCTCAACACCACAGTCAAGCTTACCTGTGTACACAGGCAGACATCATGCCCCTAAGCTTCAGCATCGTAGGTACCCGTAGGCACACATCGAGCTTGTCCTCGACACCACAGTGTATCATAGAGGCCTGTACCGTTGTCCTTGATTTCAACACCACAGGATGGCGACACACATCGTGCTCCCTGGCACGAGCAACACAGGTTTAGCCTACCTGTATTCTTTGCGTTCAACACCACAGGCAGGCACGCATCGTGCTCCTTGACCTCAACACCAAGCTATGCCTACCTGTATCGTGTCCTTTGTGTTCAACACTATTTGTATACCAACACCACAGCTAAGCCTGTTTCTACACACGTACATGTATGCACCGTGCGCCTACAGGTATGCACACAGGTATGCATCGTGCGCCTTAATTAACCTCAACACCACAGAGATAGACGCACGCCATTTCCTTGGCTTCAACGCCACAGGTAAGTTTCCCTGGCGCTAACAACACAGGTTAAGCTTGCCTGTATACCGTGCACCTTAATTAACCTCAACACCGAAGAGACAGACACACGGCATTTCCTTGGCCTCAACGCCACAGATATGTTGTCACCAAGCCTACCTATACAGACCAGATAGCCAGTTTCAAGCAGCATCCAACCAAATGAACCCTTGGTGTCTGCAAGGAGGTGCACATCATTAAGCCATTCATAAAACAGATTCCAGTTTACCGTTATAAAGCCACCTGACATGTTTGAAGGAAAATGAAACCGGCGGGGACCAGAACGGCTGTTTGCTCAGATGAAGCCGACAAACAGAGGGGAACATTTGCTGAATGACAAAGTTGGTCATGACCACAGATTAACCCGACTCAGAAGCTGACGGCTTCTTGGTAAGTGAAATTCAAAGTCTAATGTAAATACTTAAAGAAAGTTCAACAACCAGACGTGCAGCCGTCAAACAGTTTAGAATCTCTATCATCTTTTTCGCTTCCGTCCTCTCTTTAAGCCCCCTTAACCCCCCTATACCCACCAACACACACACACACACACACACACACACACACACACACACACACACACACACACACACCACACACACACACACACACACACACACACACACACACACACACACACACACACACACACACACACACACACACACACTGTCTTTCTGTCTGTCTCTGTGTCTGTCTCTGTGTCTCTGTGTCTGTCTGTCTGTGTCTCTGTGTCTGTCTGTCTGTCTGTCTGTCTGTGTCTCTGTGTCTGTCTCTTTGTCTGTCTGTCTATTTGTCTGTCTCTCTGTGTGTCTGTCTTTGTATTCTTGTTTAACGTATTGTGTATTGCTGTGTTTGTCATCAGGGACAGACATGTAAAAAAAGCTGACCTGTGCTTAAATCTTTATCCTTGTGTTAGAAAGTATTATCTTATCTCCCTCTCGACATACAAAAACAAAGATATCTAACTCAAGTTAAAACCAGAACATTGCATCTTACTGTGGAGACTCGGAAACATCATGAAACAGCTGCCGGAATATCACGAAATAAAGGACACATGCTGGGTTGCCACACAGAAGGCGACACAAAACCATGTCACCAAGTTTGAAGACAAAAAGGGTTGGATAGGAACAAAGCTAGAAGGAAGGAAGAAGAAACAAAGACCCCCCCCCCCAAAAGAGGCTGGGTGATATGGGAAGAGGGGGGAGGGGGCAAAGAAGTGGAGAAGGTGCGGGGGTGAGGGGGGCAAGGACAGGTAAGGCGCGAGTGAGGGAGCGAGAGGAGAGAGAAGAAAAGGAAGGAAGAAGAAAAAAAGAAAGAAGAAAAGAGTAATGTGTGAATGTTGAGAAGAGGGAAGGAAGAGGCAAGATAAGTAAGTGTGTGGTGAGGGAGTGTTGGAGTGGGGGGGGGTGAGGGGCAGGGGGAGCAGTACATATTGGGTGAGGGAAAGTACCACACCGTCGGCGCCCCTTGGCCACGCTGGCGGACCAGGAAGAGAGCAGGTGACGACTTGGTACACAAGGGTAATTACAGTCTAGTGAATTCCCACGCGGGCCAGAAAACAAGCGAATGAGAGCTGGTGAGACTTGAACTCGGTAACCAGCAACAGGTAATTTACCAGTAATAAAGTGTTTTTACCACGCGGACCAGAAAAAAGCGAATGAGAGCTGGTGAGACTTGAACTCGGTAACCAGAACAGGTAATTTACCAGTAATAAAGTGTTTTTACCACGCGGACCAGAATACAAGCGAATGAGAGGGGGACAAGGTCGAAAAAAACCTTGGTTTTTTCCCCCACAAATCTGGTGAACCCAACCAGGAACATTTCGTTTTTCCACGCGGGCCAGAAAACAACGAATGAGAGCTGGTGAGACTTGAACTCGGTAACCAGGAACAGGTAATTTACCAGTAATAAAGTGTTTTTACCACGCGGGCCAGAAAAAAGCGAATGAGAGCTGGTGAGACTTGAACTCGGTAACCAGGAACAGGTAATTTACCAGTAATAAAGTGTTTTTTCCACGCGGGCCAGAATACAAGCAAATGAGTGCTGGTGAGACTTGAACTCGGTAACCAGGAACAGGTAATTTACCGGTAATATAGTGTTTTTTCCACGCGGGCCAGAAACAAGCGAATGAGTGCAGGTGATACTTGAACTCTGTAACCAGGAACATGTCATCTACTAATAACAAAATTAGTTGTTTTTTTTCTTCTTCTTTTCTTACGCGGGCCAGAAAACAAGCCAGTGAGTGCTGGTGAAACTGAATTGACTCGGCAACCAGGAACAGGTAATTTACTACTGCAATAAAAAATAAATAAAAAATAAATCAACCAACCAGAAACAGGTAATTTACTACTGCAACAACAACAACAACAACAAAAAAACAAAAAAAACAACAACAACCAGAACTTTTCTCCAACCCCCCACCCCCATCACCCCTTTTTAAATCTTTTTTTTTTTACTGCTTATCCCCCTATCTTCTCCCATTCTTTGCCGCTTACTTCTTTGTCTTCCGAATCTGTCTGCGCTGTCGTTGATCAGTTGCTGACGAAAATGTATTCTGTCGAAATCGTTGTCTGTCGTCGTTCTTCGGTATTCTATCGGTATTTACATCTTTCCTAGTTTTGGTTATTTAACAGTGAAGTCTTTGTGACTGTAGCACATTCATCTCTCCCCCCCCCCCCCCCAACCCCCTCCCCGCCCCCACAACAACCTTCGGTTTTCCTTGACGTTTTAATAAGGCTTGAGACTTTATTGACTACGTTATGGCTTTTGACAAGCGATTTTTTGCGTTTCTGTCACGTTTGTGCCACGTTTGTGCAGGATTTCCACTGAAAGGAAGAACGCAGCCTTTGCCCCCGCTGTTCGCTTGCCTGGAGGAGAAAATAAAGTCCATCCATGTGGTGTGTGTGTGTGTGTGTGTGTGTGTGTGTGTGTGTGTGTGTGTGTGTGTGTGTGTGTGTGTGTGTGTGTGTGTGTGTGTGTGCGTGTGTGTTGTGTGTGTGCGTGTGTGGTGCGTGTGCGTGCGTGCGTGTGCGTGTGTGCGTGTGTGTGTGTGTGTGTGGCGAGCGCGCGCGCGTGTAACGTGGCCTATGCTTGTCGCCTAATGTGGAATGTAAGCGCGCGAGCTGTAAACGGGCCATTTTTCCTCTAGAAAAGTAAAAGCAACAGCTATTCGGGCATTTATAAGCAGCATACAGCAGCAGGCAATCATCATCCCCCCCAAAAAACAACGCCGAAGCTGTCACGCCAACACCGACCATCACTTCCTCACTGCACCGGTGAGGAACAGGCTTTTCCACGGTCACTGACTTATAGCCAGCAACGTCAGCAAACACATCGGTACCATGTCCGAGCGGTTTCGTTGCGTGTGTCGGTCAGACCTGTTTGCTCTGGGCCTGGCCGTCTCTCTCTCTCTCTCTCTCTCTCTCTCTCTCTCTCTCTCTCTCTCATTCCATCATTCATAGGATTCGGCGGGGGCCAGGTGTTTAACCCCTGACCTCTTGACCGCTGAGACACAACCACGTCCTTTCAGTCTCGGCCGGACCTAGCTTGGTCGGTGAGACTCTAGATCCTTTGCCCGCCGGAACGGACAACAAAACAAACACTGTTCTCGCAGGCAACCGCGTGTGAGGGCTGGTCGCCCGCGTTGGTGGTCACCCTGAAGCGAAACTGAGGAAGCCAGTTAGAGAATAACAAGAAGAAGAAGAAGAAGAAAACAAAACCGGAGACTGTAGCGTTGGGCATCTCTTGACTGTTTAGACTTCACTAGAACTAAACGAATGTTCAGTAAGATAGACCTGAGAGGGTATGAGAGAGAGAGAGAGAGAGAGAGAGAGAGAGAGAGAGAGAGAGAGAGAGAGAGAGAGAGAGAGGAGAGACAGAGAGACAGACAGACAGACAGACAGACAGACAGACAGACAAACAGACAGAGACGGACAGACAGACAGAGGCAGGCTGACAAACACACAGGGCGAGGTGGGGCAGAGAGAGAGAGAGAGAGAGAGAGAGAGAGAGAGAGAGAGAGAGAGAGAGAGAGACAGAGAGAGGCAGGCTGACAGACAGAAGAAAAAAAAACAAGGACAGAGAGAGTGAAAGAGATAGAGAGACAGAGAGTGAAAGAGACAGACAGAAAACAGACGGAGTTCAGTGACATCTTCAGAACTGTCTTGCCGCAAACATCACCTGCAGTTACGAGGGGGGCAGTAATATTTGCCCAAAGAAACCTCACAGACATGCGGAGTCTTACAAACTTTGCCACGGGCATCTTCTCCGACCCCCTACCACCCAGCGACACAACCAGATCAGCTGGCTGCCATTATCACCTGTCGCGTACGGCAAACGCAGCTGAACTTTCACGCGCCTAAAATGTTTGTCTGGTTCAGACGCCGGGAAGCTAGCCGGTTAAAAATGTGGCCTAAATTGAAAGTGTACCTTACTTCTAAGACGATCCAGTCAGTGTGCAGGGTCTTGTCAGAAATGGGAGAGTTTGCGTGTGGCACGTGCAACACAAAGCAAAAAAAAAGGGGACTCCCGTACCTTCAGGAGCGGACTTGGAAAAGTAAGCTAATTATCGCTTTCAGAGTTGTCGCACGAGGCCCCGTGTAGACCTACGCCATAGCCGAGGGCATGCAGACGTCCTCGACGAGGTCATCGTTGCCCGCGAAGACAAGTCTAGGTACTTGCGTACGAAGCGTCCTCAAGGGGAACAGAGTCAAGGCGACTGCTGCTTCAGAAGGCGTTGTGTATTAAGAGGAGTAGCAAATGTCGTATGTGTGTGGGAGGAGTACGTATAGCCATTGTTGTATGCGAGCTAGAGAAGAAGCCTGTCTGTATACCTATAGGTACGGTGAGGATAACGTGACGATCTCTCAGAGCTCGGGAGCTGTGTGAAAGTCGAGGTGGCCGTCCTGGGCTCCCCATCCCTAATATTCTTTATGGTCTATAATTATGGACGTAAAGCAACATTGAACCTGAACTCGACGATCTATGTCACTGTTAACCATTGAACCTGAACTCGACGATCTCTGTCACTGTTAAACGCTGCCCAACTAACCATACCCTTTTAACCTAGCTCGTCCGGCCTTCATTCAGAAGACATTTTAACTTATTTTTGCTTCTGCCTTATTTTACTCGCTGTTCAGCCAGGCCTGATGCGGTTAGTTAAGACGTCAGAGCCCCTGGATTAGACCTCCCTCAACAATTCAGCTCCAACTTTAGTCAATTACGCGACTGACTTTGTAACAACAACACCCAAACAGTTTTCGTAACAGCCCCATGCATATGAGCCCTTTAGGACCAAAGTCTATGGATACGAGTAAGTGACCGTACTTTTTCCTCTACGGCCTCTTTTCCCGTGCGATTGTTGGGTTGTGGCAACAAGAACGTTCGGACAAAAGAACAGGCCGAGCACCATTTCGGACTTTCAGCTTCCAGCCACCGCCGCAAACGACCGAGGAATTATTAAGCCACTTCACTACTATACGCCCAGGCCGCTCGTAGCTTGTGTTTCACCGAGCACAGTCTTTCTCGTGAGCTGTCTGCCGTGAGAGGTATTGTAAAAACATCGTCGTGGGTCAAAGGGAAACGGTTCCGCTTCATTGGCTCAAGTTGATACGGTCGATTGGCTGCGCGGTGTAGAAAGCTGAACGGCAAGGGAACTGTGGCACTTAGGCCTGTTCTTTTAAATGCATTGTTTCGCCAGCTATCAGAACTAAACCCTAGGTCATTTGCATTTGATTATTTCAAAAGGTGCCTCCCCCCCCCCCCCCCCACACACACTTTTTTTTTCTTTTTCTTTTTTTGAATTGGTTCTAGCAACAAACAAATGAATTAAAATAAATCTTTTTAGGCCCATAACCGAAATTAACCTAGTGTACAAACTTCATCAAAATCCATAATCAATAGCACAACAAGCCGAAAAGAAGCTGACTATTAAACTGTATCCAGAAATAAATAAATAAATAAATAAATAAATAAGGGTACACTAATGACACCTACTTGAATAATAACAATTAAACAAATTATAAATAAAAATCACTCCGTGAGACAATTCAACATTTACTCACTTGGTAACGGTGTCTCTGAAACATTCAGTGCACTCAAACTGCACGCTCTCTGCAACCGCGCTCGTGCAACCGAGCGTGTATTCATTTGCAGAGTGGAAGCTGCTCTACGCATCGTTGTGCACGTGCAGCGAAACGTCGGTTTGTATAGAAAGTGTGCACGTTTCTTGTGGTCCGCCCTCTGACTCCAAAATTAATTTGGCCCTTGGTTGTCCCAAATGAATTTACACGTCTAACTTGGCTGTTGGTTGTCCAAAACTACAGTATACGGCTAACTTGGCCGTTGGTTGCCAGAACTGCATTATACGGCTAACTTGGCCATTGATTGTCCCAAACTGGTTTACACGGCTAACTTGGCCACTGGTTGTCCCAAACTGGTTTACACGGCTAACTTGGCCGTTGGATGTCCAAAACGACTTTACACGGTAACTTGGCCATTGGTTGTCAAAAACTGTTTTACACGGATAACTTGGCCGTTGACTGTCTAAAACTACATTACACGGCTAACTTGGCCGTTAGTTGTCCAAAGCGACTTTACACGGTAACTTGGCCATTGGTTGTCCCAAACTGGTTTACACGGCTAACTTGGCCGTTGACTCTCCAAAAATGGTTTACACAGCTAGCTTGGTTGTTCAAAGTTGCCTTTGGCCGTCTTTTGAATATCAAATTAAAGAGTGAAATGGGGACAGAAAATGAACGACAGTCTGAGTATTCTCAGTAATACGGTTTGGATCATCCCCTCTGAAAACGTATCCACACACCAAAAACAGGGGGAAACAGAATTCGGTTTCAGAACTGTTTTAGCCAATAGCATTTTCTGTGTCAAAAATTGCTTGCCTTCTTTAATTGATTTACATCAGCACACTGTAACACAGACACACGCGCAAGTCTCCACACACAAGTGCTATTCACTCCTTCCTTTGAAAGATGACGAGGAAAAACCCAACCCTTTCTAGAAAACGCAAGTCATTAATAACCCGACCTGCACATCCTATTGCATCAAATCGAAGAAGGGGAACTCCAGTTTGAGAACATACATGAAGCTTTTCTGTCTCCACCACTATAAGGCCTAGACGCTACTATCGAAAGGAACGCATCCTAACAATACCGACATACAGTTAAAACTTGCAGCAGAAGCAAACACGAGAAAAACCGACGGGGAGTGTTCTGTCTCCATAGCATTCCTGCTGGGCGAAGTAAACCCGAAATGCATCCTTGCCCTACCACATACTTCTCGCCGGGCGTCATATTTACATGGTTCAACCCTGGTCAGCTTCGACTGGAGCTTCTCCGACCAACTTGGTGTCTTAGAAACTGTGGGAGGACTGAAGCCTTCCACTGACGCACAGGTTTATCGTTTGACAGTCTGTATGAAGGATCGGATTTGAGTCGGTCCGTTATGATGATTAAGTGCACATTTTCCCAGCAGGGAGCATCAATTTATCGGGAAGGGACGGAGGGAGAGAGAGAGAGAGAGAGAAGAGAGAGGAGAGAGAGAGAGAGAGAGAGAGAGAGAGAGAGAGAGAGAGAGAATTTGTGCGCGTGCACGTGTACGTGTGAGTGTGCGTGTGTCTGCGTTTGCCCCTCTCACTCTTAGTCTGTGTCGTGTGCACGCGTGCGTGCGGTGATTGAGCGGAACTCCACCCTGAAAGGAATGATATCGACAAAGATCGAGTACCATTCATTATTACATATCCCTACGACAAACCTTAAATCTGACTCATAGTCCCACATCTGCCTTTCCTTCCTCATCTGTTCTGATCTCCTCTCCTTCGACCCCGACTGTCAACCCCTTAAGGATGGAGGAGGGTGGAGGAGGCGGGGGGGGGGGGGGGGGGGGGGGCTGAGGGGGGGGGATAGGATGAGGGGTGACGGATGTGTCATGGAGCGTTTGATGCACCGCCGCCCCTCCATCACTGGCAATGACAATACCTGTGTACCTATTTCACCTGCACGCAATCCTGACTCACAGGCAACTGACTCCTGACACACGGGCAGCTGACTCCCGACACACAGGCAGCTGACTCCTGACACACAGGCAGCTGACTCCTGACACACAGGCAGCTGACTCCTGACACACAGGCAGCTGACTCCTGACACACGGCAGCTGACTCCTGGACACACGGCAGCTGTCCCACAGAGCACCACAGGGCAGCTGACTCCTGACACCAGGCAGCTGACTAACAGCTGATCACACACGGCAGCTGACTCCTGACACACGGGCAGCTGACTCCTGACACACAGGCAGCTGACTCCTGACACACGGGCAGCTGACTCTGACACACGGGCAGCTGACTCCTGACACACAGGCAGCTGACTCCCGACACACGGGCAGCTGACTCCTGACACACGGGCAGCTGACTCCTGACACACAGGCAGCTGACTCCTGACTCCCGACACACGGGCAGCTGACTCCTGACACAAAGGCAGCTGACTCCTGACACACAGGCAGCTGACTCCTGACACACAGGAAGTTGAACCTGCCAGCCGGGTTTAGGACACAGTGTACGTCCCACAGAGCCCACAGTGGTAACAATCGCTTGAATGGGCTCTAAAGCTTCACATCACGTACATTTTTATTTTTATTATTTTATATTAAGCTTTTAAATTCATGGCCTGGATTTGGCTGACGTTTGAAGTACCTCCGAGCGGTTTCACACAAAAATGCCTATGGCAACAGCCAACTACGTCAGCAACAGCGGCATTAACATTCTTTAACATTCTTATCGACAACGAACTAATGCAGCAAAGGTAACTGCACTGAAGAAAAAAAAGCATTACATAACCAATAGCTAGTTTGCAATAAAGGTAACTTAAAAGAAGAAGAAGAAGAAGAAGAAGAAGAAGAAGAAGAAGAAGAAGAAGAAGAAGAAGAAGAAGATGAGATGATGATGATGATGATGATGATGATGATGATTAAGAAGAAGAAGAAGAAGAAAAAGAAGAAGATGATGATGATGATTATGATGAAGAAGAAGAAGAAGAAGAAGAGGAGGAGGAGGAGGAGGAGAAGAAGAAGAAGAAGAAGAAGAAGAAGAAGAAGAAGAAGAAGAAGAAAAAGAACAACAACAACAACAACAACGGAGAATGACAGAGGATGCAACCACAACATCCACGGAGAATGACAGCTAGAGGTTACAAACAATGCCCGAACAAGCACAGCCGAATTTCAAAAATCAGACATCACAAACAGACGTTATTGCAGGCCGGCACAGACACACCCCTCCCCCTCCCTCCAACGCCCCAGTATTTAAAAACTGGCCCCTCAAAGTTTACAGTACCACCATGCCGGGTCGCAATAACACCAAAAGCTTATGACACCGACAGTGACTGATCCCCACTCCCTGCGGTTCAAACCCGTAACACTGGCTTAGCAAGCTTCAGCCAAGAACTGTGAATTACATGCTGCAAGCAGGAGATTCGGTCAGTCCGTTGGCACACATGCGTCTGAGACGCCAGCAGCTCGGATACACGTATTGTACAAAGTTAGTAAAACTACTGGTACGCAAAGAAACAGTCGAACTGTGTTGTGTAATATCGTCTACGCGTATCATACAAAATCAGCAAAACTACAGCTAACAATAATAATAATAAAATATTTGTAAAGCTCCAACTTCTGATGTAAAACTAGACGTCTCGGCGCGCTGTGCCTAAGTCGAATACAGACCACAGCCACGTTGTGTTAGTTTAGACATCACAAGCGGAAAACAACAATAGCAATCTTTAAAAGCAATTCCGAGGCAAACCGCCATAAGCCAAACAGCAAGACCATCATCACACACACACGCACGAACGCACGCGCGCGCGCACGCACACACACACACACACACACACGCGCACGCAAGCACGTACGCACGTACGAACGCAAGCACGCACGCACGCACACATGCACACACACACACACACACACACACACACACACACACACACACACACACACACGCACGCACGCACGCACGCACACATGCACATACACATACATACACACACGCACGCACGCACACGCACGCACGCACGCACGCACGCACGCACGCACACCACACACACACACACACACACACACACACACACACGCACACACACACGCACGTACGCACACACTCGCGCACGCACGCATGAACACACACACACACACACACACACACACACACACACACACACGCACGCACGCACGTACGCACACACTCGCGCACGCACGCACGCACGAACGAACGCACGCACGCACGCACGCACACGCACGGAAACAGTCGGACTGTGCCGTTCAGCTGGGGGGGAACATTCAACTTTCCTCCTTCAGCACTGGGCTGTCTGTGTGAGCAAAGTGTCAGGAAGAGGTGGAACCTAGCTGTACCAAGTGCTAGACTTTCAGTGCCACGAGGACTCGTGGTTAACTTGGATGGGGAAGTGCGTGGGCTGTTTTATTCGTGTCGTGAACTACGGTGGAGGACAAACTCGCTATGGACGGTATTATTATTCATACATCACCACTCTCTGGTTTTACAAGCAAACCGCCAGAGACACTATACACTCCTTGCATGCTTATGCCGTATGTAGTATCTGTAGTCTTACCAGCTGGCCAACAGACACTGTACACTACTTGCTGTATGCCGTATCTGTCATCTTACCAGCAAACCAACAGAGACACTACTCTCCTTGCATGCTATAAGATTATGTAGTATCTGTAGTCTTATCAGCAGACCAAAAGAGACACCACACTACTTGCTGTATGTAGTATCTGTAGTCTTACCAGCAGACCAACAGAGACACTACATTACTTGCTGTATGTAGTATCTGTAGTCTTACCAGCAGACAAAAGAGACATCACATACTGCAGTTTAGAGTATCTGCAGTCTTACCAGCAGACCAACAGAGACACTACATTACTTGCTGTATGTAGTATCTGTAGTCTTACCAGCAGACAAAAGAGACACCACAGTATCTGCAGTCTTACCAGCAGACAAAAGAGACACCACAGTATCTGCAGTCTTACCAGCAGACAAAAGAGACACCACAGTATCTGCAGTCTTACCAGCAGACAAAAGAGACACCACAGTATCTGTGTCTTACCAGCAGACAAAAGAGACACCACAGTATCTGCAGTTTACCAGCAGACAAAAGAGACACCACAGTATCTGCAGTCTTACCAGCAGACAAAAGAGACACCACACTACTTGCTGTGTGTAGTATCTGCAGTCTTACCAGCAGACAAAAGAGAGACCACACTACTTGCTGTTTGTAGTATCTGCAGTCTTACCAGCAGACAAAAGGGACACCACACTACTTGCTGTGTGTGGTATCCCGCAGTCTTACCAGCAGACAAAAGAGACACCACACTACTTGCTGTGTGTAGTATCTGCAGTCTTACCAGCAGACAAAAGAGAGACCACACTACTTGCTGTTTGTAGTATCTGCAGTCTTACCAGCAGACAAAAGGGACACCACACTACTTGCTGTGTGTGGTATCCCGCAGTCTTACCAGCACACAAAAGAGACACCACACTACTTGCTGTGTGTAGTATCTGCAGTCTTACCAGCAGACAAAAGAGAGGCCACACTACTTGCTGTTTGTAGTATCTGCAGTCTTACCAGCAGACAAAAGGGACACCACACTACTTGCTGTGTGTGGTAACCCGCAGTCTTACCAGCAGACAAAAGAGACACCACACTACTTGCTGTGTGTAGTATCTGCAGTCTTACCAGCAGACAAAAGAGACACCACACTACTTGCTGTGTGTAGTATCTGCAGTCTTACCAGCAGACAAAAGAGAGACCACACTACTTGCTGTTTGTAGTATCTGCAGTCTTACCAGCAGACAAAAGGGACACCACACTACTTGCTGTGTGTGGTATCCCGCAGTCTTACCAGCAGACAAAAGAGACACCACACTACTTGCTGTGTGTAGTATCTGCAGTCTTACCAGCAGACAAAAGAGAGACCACACTACTTGCTGTTTGTAGTATCTGCAGTCTTACCAGCAGACAAAAGGGACACCACACTACTTGCTGTGTGTAGTATCTGCAGTCTTACCAGCAGACAAACCGGTTCACTACAGAAGGGGCAAGGGCCAGCTAGGTCACGGTATCCACGCACTTCTCAGCAGGTCCCCAACCTATAGGTGTTATATGGCCGAGGCGTGACTAAGTGCCGAAAACCAACACAGCGAACGCTCGTAAACCTTCCACCATGCTAGCAAGGCTGTCAAAGGAAGTTTTTGGCAAGCTGTCGACGTCAAGCGTTTCTAACCATGGACCTATATATATATACAGGTCCATGTTTCTAACGAAGCGTATATATCGTAGCAGTTAAAGTACTGCCAGGTTTCAAGTACAGTTCAGTGAAGCATGCATATCGAGAAGGGCACGTGAAATGTATTTGCGCCAGTAAACCTCCCGCATTGATTAGACGTCATTTGAGCAGACGATGAAGTTCCCATGCAAATGTATTTGCGCCAGTAAACCTCCCGCATTGATTAGACGTCAGTTGAGCAGACGATGAAGTTCCCATGCCTCAGATGAAGCACGCTGATAACCTTTGACACTCTGTGTGTGTACAGAATTCTAAAACTGAGATAGGCGGTAATTCTGTGTTATGTACAGAATTATAAAACAGAGATGGACGATAATTGTCTACCGCCTTTGCTGTAGGCAAACCATTAATTTTTGGGCACACTTCGCTCATTCCTTGTGGGATGGAATCCACATAATCCAAAGGACAGGGTTCAATATAAACTTTAATAGACAAACGTCACACTTTTACAAACGACACAAACATACCTTTACAAATAACACAAACGATGTAAAACTATACAAACCATGAATTTTAATATCATATACTTGTCATGCAGGCAACATATATACCTAAAGAAAAGGCAGTTGTCAACAGGCACCTCTTTTGCTCTCTAATGTTCATCGAAAGAACGCAACTTCTTCGTAAGACACAAACAAAATAGCCACCACTCTTTTGCACGATTTAATGGAAAGACTGGAACCAGACGCATGAATTGTGATAACAACTGTCGACCTTTTTATATGGTCGCAAAGTTTTCCTTTTTATATGGTCGCAAAGTTTTCTAGGTCATTATTATGACTTTCGTCCAAACTAATGCTGCCGAAATATACCGTGTGATGCGACGACCTTAGAAAAGCCTTCGCAAAGGTGGGGGTTTGTGGTTTTGGCACAGCGAAGGGACACGCTGGCCCCGAAAAAAGGTTATCGCAAATGGAACTGGCAAAAACGTCGTCCTCGATGGCGTCACAGGCTTTGTGGTAGCTCCCATCGCGATGTTTGTTTCAAAAAACAAAAAACAAAACAGAAGAGAGAGAGAGAGAAGAGAGAGAGAGAGAGAGAGAGAGACAGAGACAGAGACAGAGACAGAGACAGAAGCTTTGAAGCTAGCTAGGCATGTTTCCCCTTTTCGTTGGTTTAGCTGTCAAGGGAAGAAGTATACAGTTCATTATTTATCCAGGGAGTAGAATATAAAGGGTGGTAGCCGTCAGCGCCAGCAGATTGGTAGTCTTACCAATCCCAACGGTTGAAGCGGAGAGTGCAAATCTGAACCAACAGTCTTCTTCTGCACTTCACTCCTCAAACCCCAACACGTAACAATAATCAAACGCAGCTCTTGCCGAAACAAAACTCTGCACTTCACTCCTCAAACCCCAACACATAACAATAATCAAACGCAGCTCTTGCGGAAACAAAACTTGGCACACTAAACGCAGTATCTTCTAATTCAGGCAATTTTTAAATTTTATTTATCACGTAAGACCCCTCACCCCCCACTCCTCCCCGCCTCCCCACTTCTTTTCGAAACTGCGTTATTCCTTGGTGCCTACAACAATACAAAACAACTAGACTTACCACATCTTATCAAATGAGGAACTAAGAAATTCATAACATAGTTGCTGTTTTGAAGCTGGGCCGTGCGAAGGTCCTGCATCCTGCTGCACCGAGAGCGAAACTGAGACGATGTTTCCTGAACACCCATGACTAGCACAACATCACAATAACTGTCTCTTCAACCACTGTCAGCTATCGTGGCGTTCTGTTCCGAACACCCGTTACTAGTATCAGATCACATGAACTGTCTCTTCAACCACCATCAGCTGTCGAGGTCTGTAACCCGAACACCCATGACCAGCACAGCATCGAATGAACTGTCTCTTCAGCCACTGTCGTCTGTCACAGAGCTGTCTCCTGAACACCAGTGACTAGCGCTATAGCATCACATCACATGAACTGTCTCTTCAGCCACTATCAGCTATCATGCAGCTGTCTCATGAATCATAGCATCGCATGAACTGTCTCTTCAGCCACTAACAGCTATCATGCAGCTGTCTCCTGAATCATAACATCACATGAACTGTCTCTTCAGCCATTAACAGCTATCATGCAGCTGTCTCCTGAATCATAACATCACATGAACTGTCTCTTCAGCCACTAACAGCTATCATGCAGCTGTCTCCTGAATCATAATATCACATGAACTGTCTCTTCAGCCACTAACAGCTATCATGCAGCTGTCTCCTGAATCATAACATCACATGAACTGTCTCTTCAGCCACTAACAGCTATCATGCAGCTGTCTCCTGAATCATAAAATCACATGAACTGTCTCTCCAACCACTAACAGCTATCATGCAGCTGTCTCCTGAATCATAACATCACATGAACCTTCTCTTCAGCCACTAACAGCTATCATGCAGCTGTCTCCTGAATCATAACATCACATGAACTGTCTCTTCAGCCACTAACAGCTATCATGCAGCTGTCTCCTGAATCATAAAACCACATGAACTGTCTCTTCAACCACTAACAGCTATCATGCAGCTGTCTCCTGAATCATAACGTCACATGAACTGTCTCTTCAACCGCTATCAGCTTTCATTCATGGACCTGCCTCCTGAACACCAACGCCCATCATGACGTCGTTATTCATGAACTAGCTGTCCTGTCTCCTGTTCGCCCGTGGCTATCATCACATTACAATTTGTGGTCTGACTCATGAACCACCCGCATCTATCCTTACATCACATGAACTGTCTCCTGAACCATTCGTGGAAGTCTTAACATCACATAAACTGTCTCCTGAACCACTCGTAGATATCCTAACATCGCATGAACTCTCTCTTGAACACCCATGGCTTTCCCAATATCACATGAACCGTCTCCTGAACCATTCGCAGATATCGTAGCAACAGCTGAAGCGTCTCCTGAATCATCCGTGGCTGTTATAACATCACCCGAACTGTCTCCTGAACACTCATGGCTGCATCAAATCTCAGGAACCATCTCCTGAACGTCCCTGGCTGCTAACATCTCAAAACTGTTTCTTAAACATTCGCGGCTGATATAGCATCACCCGAACTGTCTCCTGAACACTCATGGCTGCATCAAATCACAGGAACCATCTCCTGAACGTCCCTGGCTGCTAACATCTCAAACTGTTTCTTAAACATTCGCGGCTCCAGCACACAAACCATCTGCTGAACGTCCTGGTTGTTAACATGACATGAACTGTCTTCTGAACACTCCTGGCTACAACACATGAACCACCTCATTAACATTCCTGGCTGCTGCATCACACGGTCTCCTGGGCATTCGTAGGAATCATCACATCACATAAAACTGTCTCATGAGCATCTGTATCAACCATCATGTCACATGAACAGCCTCCCGAACATCCGTGCCTACCCATCACATCACATGATCTTTTGTCGGCTGAATATCCGTGGATTATACCACACGAACAGTCCGTCGATCTGCTTAAGTTTTAAACTTCCGTGGCTGCCATCGCATCTCTGTGACTTGGACACTCGAGGATCATAATATGATGACTTAAAAAGCAACCATCATAATCACCGAACAGGACGCTCAAGGTATGTCACATGAGCTCCACGAGGTGCACAACGCCCACTACAGGAGACAGCAAAGATCCTTCGCAGTCAAGGCGTCATCCTTTGCAAGTCAGAAGAACATAATTATTGACATGGACGCACAATCGCACAGTATCACAGAACAGTGTCCGTAAAACAAAAGCCAGGACGAAAACGAAGGTCAGAACCCTTTTTCAGAGTATTGAAGTCATTCAGTGCAGTCATCAGACGGAACAGAGGAGGAACATAACTGGGATTACAGAGTGAGTCCGCGAAACAGAAGTAAGGAGAAAGAGCGAGCTAAATCTCCGCACTAGTTCTAAGTCATCCCGAGCAGTCAGGACAGAAGCTGGACGAAAAAGTGACCCCCGAAGACAGATGCTGGTGTTACTCGTCCGGGAAGAAATTTGAATGTCCACAATCATCCAGACGTCATCACACGTCGGCAGAAAGAGCAGGTTGAGCAGAAACGATACCTGCTGCCCACCGTCCGCCCTGCAGATTAAAGAGGTGACAGGAATGTCCACAACAGCGGAGACGTCATCCCAAGCAAGTCATCGACACAGATGGGTCACCACTGACATCGGATGGCCACTGTCTACAGTGCACACGCTGGGGAGGTGCTCGGAATGTCCACACAGTAACAACGAGACGCCTGTCTTGCAAGAGCTGATTAGAACGTCCACACGAGCAGAAGCATCCCACTTGTCTGACATCGGAGGTGGTCAACACCAGGGGGTAAACAAGGCAACACCTCGCTCAGTTTGACACTGACAAGAGCGGGGAGGCAAGAAACATCGATTTTTTCTTCTCACTTACACGGCACAACAACGGCTGTGTTTGAGTCTTTGCTTGTTTCGCCAGCAAGCGGACTGGGTGAAGGCCATGGCAGCCAGTCTGATTACGGCTGACAGGCAGTTTGAATGGACTGGACAATTGGAACGACCAATAATCTGACAGGTGGGGCAGATTGTTTTGATTTTTTTTAATAGTGTGGACAACAATGTGCAGTTATGGAGTACATGCAATACAATTTTGTTTTTTTAAATATTGCAGAAGTATTAACCTAGGTTTGCACGCGCGTGTGCCCTCAGAGGGGTGAGGGGCGCAGCGCTTCAAAACTGTGACAAGCACCATGGTCATGACTTATACAAGGTCTACCACATGGCGCAGCGCTTCAAAACTGTGACAAGCACCATGGTCATGACTTATACAAGGTCTACCACATGGCGCAGCGCTTCAAAACTGTGACAAGCACCATGGTCATGACTTATACAAGGTCTACCACATGGCGCAGCGCTTCAAAACTGTGACAAGCACCATGGTCATGACTTATACAAGGTCTACCACATGCGCAGCGCTTCAAAACTGTGACAAGCACCATGGTCATGACTTATACAAGGTCTACCACATAGCGCAGCGCTTCAAAACTGTGACAAGCACCATGGTCATGACTTATACAAGGTCTACCACATGGCGCAGCGCTTCAAAACTGTGACAAGCACCATGGTCGTGACTTATACAAGGTCTACCACATGGCGCAGCGCTTCAAAACTGTGACAAGCACCATGGTCGTGACTTATACAAGGTCTACCACATGGCGCAGCGCTTCAAAACTGTGACAAGCACCATGGTCGTGACTTATACAAGGTCCACCACATGGCGCAGCGCTTCAAAACTGTGACAAGCACCATGGTCGTGACTTATACAAGGTCCACCACATGGCGCAGCGCTTCAAAACTGTGACAAGCACCACGGTCGTGACTTATACAAGGTCCACCACATGGCGCAGCGCTTCAAAACTGTGACAAGCACCAGGGTCGTGACTTATACAAGGTCTACCACATGGCGCAGCGCTTCAAAACTGTGACAAGCACCATGGTCGTGACTTATACAAGGTCCACCACATGGCGCAGCGCTTCAAAACTGTGACAAGCACCACGGTCATGACTTATACAAGGTCCACCACATGGCGCAGCGCTTCAAAACTGTGACAAGCACCACGGTCGTGACTTATACAAGGTCCACCACATGGCGCAGCGCTTCAAAACTGTGACAAACACCATGGTCATGACTTATACAAGGTCTACCACATGGCGCAGCGCTTCAAAACTGTGACAAGCACCATGGTCATGACTTATACAAGGTCTACCACATGGTTTTCCTCGCCGGCCGGCGAGTTTTCTCGTGGCAAAAGATCCGACAACAAACAGCACAGCCGCAGAGTCCTCTGTGAACCTGACATAGATAATCTGAATAACACAGACCCAGAGAATCGGGCAACTCCGCAAGCTGGAAGATGCGAGGGTCAACACTGGCTGGACTTCTGGACATGAACTCTGAAGCTAATGTAAATGCTACTAATACTGGAGTCAGTCTTGCACCCGAGCAACACATATCCGTGTAGTCATGAGCGTGTGAGAGTCAACAAGCTGGATCTCCGGAAATAAACTAGAGCTAATCTGACATGTCCCATCAAAAAACAAAACAAAAAACAAAACAAAAACAAAAACGGAACAACACGAAACGAAACATTGCCGGAACTGAAGTATTATTCTGCTCCCCATCATTCACTTGAATTGACAAAGGGGGAGAAGCCTGACCCTTGCCCCTCCGTCCAACAAGTCTAGGGCGGGCTCAGATTGACAGGACTCTCTCAAACATTTGGACTGGGCCGCGCGCAACTGTTTGACAGTGTGTTCACACCCTCGCCCTCCAGGCCATGCAGTCTTCATCTTGATCTTGCTTTGTTGACGCAGCAGCAGTACCCAGCACTGAGATCTGAAGACCCTGGGGGGCTGTATGCGGATGCGCAGTTCATTACCAGCGCCGAGTTGGAGCTTTTCCCCTCCTCTTCTCTCTCTCTCTCTCTCTCTCTCTCTCTCTTCTCTCTCCTTCTCTCTCTCTCTCTCTCTCTCTCTCTCTTC
>JABMCL010001476.1:610000-615000 GCA_018857735.1 Alviniconcha marisindica
TAAAATATGAGATCCCTGTTTCGGTTATAGAACATGTTGAAGTATAGAACCAAGGCATGAGGCAAAATAAAATATGAGATCCTTGTTTCGGTTATAGAACATGTTGAAATATAGAACCAAGGCAAGAGGCAAAATAAAATGGGAGACCACTATTTTGGTTACGGAACATGTTGAAGAATATAACCAAGGTAAGAGGCAAAATAAAATGGGAGACCCCTGTATCGGTTATGGAACATGTTAACAATAACAACAATAACAATATACTTTATTAATCCCAGTGGGAAATTAAAGCTGTCGTTCGATCGCACAACGAAGAACATAATAATTCTAAATCATGAACCACACGCACCTACACACTCTTAGACATACGCCCCTTTCTCTCAATCTGCATACACTAATACTTAGTTATAGCAAACCCCAAATTACCTAGAATAACGCTTTCTCTGTGTCAAACCGAAACGTAAAAACCCTCAAATTAAATAAAAATCATTAGGTTTTTATTTAATTTGTTAAATATAAACTGTTGAAGAATAGAACCAAAGCAATAGGCAAAATAAAGTGGAACATCAGTGGGAAGAGGTACGAGCCGAAACACCCTTGCAAGGTCAGTACGTAACAGAAGGCGGAAAGCCAAACCAGGCCAAACGAAACCACAACGGGTTCAACCCCCCCCCCCCCCCCATTCCATACCCCCACTCCACACTCCAAAACAGAACAAACAAAGAAACCCTTTTGCAAATCCAAACAGGGCGTGTGACTGTTGCTGATAGATGGGCGTAGCGGCTCGAACAGGAACGGTTGTCCTATTCTTGACCGTGACGAGGCTCAACTCCCCAATGCCTTGGCTAACAAACCGACTGGGAAGCTGTTCGAGAAGGCCAGAAGGAACAACTGTGGCGGGTCACGCTACTCTGTGTGTGTGTGTGTGTGTGTGTGTGCGTGCGTGCGTGCGTGCGTGTGCGTGTGTGTGTGCGTGCGTGCGTGCGTGCGTGTGTGTGGTGTGTGTGTGTGTGTGTGTGTGTGTGTGTGTGTGTCGTGGGTGCGTGCGTGTATGTGTGTCTGTGCGTGCGTGTGTGCATGCATGTGTGTGTGTGTGTGTGTGTGTGTGTCATGCTGTGTGTGTGTGTGTGTGTGTGTGTGTGTGTGTGTGTGTGTGTGTGTGTGTGTGTGTGTGTGTGTGTGTGTGTGTGTGTGTGTGTGAGTGTGTGTGTGTGTGTGCGTGGGTGCGTGTGTTGTGTGTGTGTCTGTGCGTGCGTGCGTGCTGTGTGTGTGTGTGTGTGTGTGTGTTTGTGTGTTGTGTGTGTGTGTGGTGTTGTGTGTGTGTGTGTGTTGTGTTGTGTGCGTGCGTGCTGTGGTGTGTGTGTGTGTGTGTGTGTGTGTGTGTGTGTGTGTGTGTGTGTGTGTGTGTGTGTGTTTGTGTGTGTGTGTGTGTTGTAGTTGTGTGTGTGTAGTGTGTGTGTTGTGTGTGTGTGTGTGTGTGTGTGTTGTGTCATCGTGCGTGTATGTGTGTTAGTGGTCTGTGGTGTGTGTCTGCTGCGTGCGTGCGTGTGCGTGCGTGCGTGCGTGCGTGCGTGCGTGGTGTGTGTGTGTGTGTGTGTGTGTGTGTGTGTGTGTGTGTGTGTGTGTGTGTGTGTGTGTGTGTGTGTGTGTGATCGCTATGATCATTGCTTATGTAACCCCACCGGTATAATTATGATAAATCTTTGACTTTAATTGAACTTCTATCAATCGCATTTTTGACTTAAGTTGGTCTTGTTTTAGTCGCATCTCTGACGTGAATGTGTCTCAGTCTCAAGTTTTGTTTGTTCGTTTTTGTTTTTTGAAGAACTGCAATGTTTGCCTGAGTGACTTAATGGCTTTTGGCGTGTGTTTCGTTGTCTGCAAACCAGCTTTAAGCAGCTGGTCAAAAAAACAACTTCGTAATGACAGAGACAGAAGCGATAAATACCCATACCACACACACACACACACACACACACACAACCACACACACACACACACACACACACACACACACACACACGCACACACGCACGAACACACATATAATATATATAGAGAGAGACAGAGAGAGAGGGGGGGGGGGGACAGAGGGAGGTTCACGTAATTATATATACACACATAAACTGGAAGCGAAAGACCCGCAAGGTCAGTCTACCTGGCAACCCACGTGAGGTGATGAGTCATCTCCCCTTGTTTGTCCCATGAACCCGAAAAGGATCAGCTTGGGAAAATAATGTTTGGGCAATGTGAATGGCTTTTAAAACAGGCACCGTTTAAAACAACCAAAACCTGGCGGCCTTGAAATTCTTTTCCTTTGGCTTCTCACACACAAATGACAAAATAAAAAAGACATAAAAAGAAAGATTTAAAAAAAAAAAAAAAAAAAAAAAAAAAAAAAGGGACAAGAAAGACCATATATCATCTGCACGTGTTTTTGCTGCGAGGTAATCTCTTTCAAATTTGTCTTGGCGGATTTTCCGGAAAGGCGAACGGGGTCTGGTTCCGTAGAGCGTGTGCAGTATAACAGACAACTCTTTGCAGACAGCAGGCTGGAGACCATGCTGATTCGCCGAACCTGCAATTCTGAGAAAGTTCTGAGAGAGAGAAGAACTCGAACTCGAAAACTTTATTTTACAAGGGTTGTAGTTTAGGTTCAGTCAAAAACCTGTCAAGAAACAGTCCTTGCTAAGCTACTGATGAGTAAATATAAAATGACTGGCATCATTTATATACATGTAGGCATGAAGAGAGAGAGAGAGAGAAGAGAGAGAGAGAGAAAAGAGAGAGAGAGAGAGAGAGAGAGAGAGAGAGAGAGAGAGAGAACTTGAACTCGAACTCGAACTCGAAAACTTTATTTTACAAGGATTGTAGTTTAGGTTCAGTCAAAAACCTGTAACAACTAGTCCTTGCTAAGCTACTGATGAGTAGATATCAAATTACAGGCATTATTTATATATAGGCATGAATGAGTGAGTGAAACGTTATACATGAGAATTTCTACACAAAACAGTGTGCTCACAGACAGACAGACAGACAGACAGACAGACAAACAGACGAATGAGGAAAAAGAAGGTAAACGAAGGACAAAGCTGAAACAAGGACGATGACAACGCCGGACCGTGCCCATTCTGGTGTTTGACTGCATCCACACGGCTGTAGGCTAATTACGTTCTAAATCAGCAGTCTGACAGTGGGGCTAATTGGCCCGTGCAGCCAAACAAGCCTCCCTTCCTGACTGGGTTGCTAGGTAGCTATAATCTCGTCGCTAGGATGTTTACCTTGTGTTGACAGGGGACGCGGGTGGGGGACGGAGGTGGGTGGGGGGTTGGGGGCTAGAGAGGGTTGCACGGTCGGTGTCGGCTTCTGATCTTTGTGACGGAAGGCTAGTGAGTGGAATGCTAACGATGCGGCATGGACTGGGGTTGGTGCATAGGGAGGCAACAACAGATGTTGAATTGTTTATCCTAATGACATGCTAGTTCTGTGTGTGTGTGTGTGTGTGTGTGTGTGTGTGTGTGTGTGTGTGTGTGTGTGTGTGTGTGTGTGTGTGTGATGTGTGTAGTGTGTGTGCGTGTTGTTGTGTGTGTGTGTGTGGTGAGAGAGAGAGAGAGAGAGAGAGAGAGAGAGAGAGAGAGAGAGAGAGAGAGAGAGAGACTACAGACAGACAGACAGACAGACAGACAGACAGACAGACAAACAAACAAACAGACAGACAAACAGAGACAAGGAGAGAAAGATCGACTCAAACGGTGAAAGACGCCGCGCGGCAGCATTCTGACATTGACCTACATGTTTGCTTCACAATGCTCAAACCACTTCCCTTTTCGAGGAGCAAACATAAACGCAAACACGAACGCTGCACCACAGCTAGGCGCTAGGATGTCGTTTCAAAAGCCTTGTCCCACAAAACAAGCACAGAAATATCCGGACGAGCGAGATGTTTGCCATCGGCTTTGAGGGCCAGCCACTGCCTCACCCAGCGGGCGCTACGGCAGACGACTCCAGAGTCCGTAAAGGGGGCAGGGGTAGAATGGCGGGGATGGGAGGGGGGGGGGGGGGGGGGCGGGAGGGGCGAGGAAAAGACAGTCATGCAGGACGAGGAAAAGGGAACGTGTGGACAATTTGCGAAAAGTTCTACAGCCATCCAGAGACCCATCCCACGCACGACCACGTGCCTCCGTTCTGGGTCAGGGCGATTTAAGGCAAACATTTGTGCAAGCACCTCGATCTGGAAATTTATCTCAGAGCGAAAGAGACGAGAGAAATAAAAGCTGCAAATGCCGGATCAAATAACAGCAATAATAATTATTGTTTAAAGTGAAGTTGATAACAGAAGCAGTGCATTTCCAGTGCGTTGAATCCTTCTATAATAATGCGACAAAATCGACCAACAAACGCACCAGAAATGAGGGTAAAGATAGCAAACACACAGAGATATATATATTGATCTATATATATTATATATAATATATATATAGATATCTGGAATTACAGACCAAATGGAGTGGAGAGAGAGAGAGAGAGAGAGAGAGAGAGAGAGAGAGAGAGAGCGAGAGCGAGAGAGAGAGAGATGCTATGGGAACACTGTACAGCAAGGTCGCCAATCAATCAATGTTTTATTTTATGTCCGTTCACAGCAAGGTCTTATTAGACCCCCCTCCCGGCAATCCCATGACTTCAAATCAAAGGCAGAAAGAAAGAAAAAGTCTCTTTGGTCAGACCTTTTCAAAGCGAAAACGAGTGCGTCCAGTTTTAAAACCCCACGAGGGAGAACTAAAGAGAAGTAAAGCCATGGGAATATATGTAATTATTAATTATGGTACGAACAGTGAGCTATGTGTTCCTCCTTATCCCTGACACAGTCTGTTCCTCTGCCTCCGATTCGAACCATCTCAAGCTGTCAGACTCCAGAGAAAGTATGGGGGGAGGGAGGGAGGGGGAGGGAGAGAGGAGAGAGAAGAGAGAGAGAGAGAGAGAGAGAGAGAGAGAGAGAGAGA
>JABMCL010001476.1:617500-642500 GCA_018857735.1 Alviniconcha marisindica
ACTTGAATGGGCCGATCATGGTGACACATTAATTAATTAATTAATTAACTCCCAAAGAGCATCCTCCCCCCCCCCCCACATACACACACACGCGTGTGTGGATCGATGAGTTAGTTAGTTAGCCGTCTGGTAAGAACCCTTCTTGACCTCTTTTCCGATGACAGAGCAAGCTGAAGCCGAAGATAACCCTTCCTAAGCATAACTACTGACTCTATGAGTTAGTTATAGTCAACTACTGGCTCCACGAGTTAGTTAGTTAGTTAGTTATTTAAAGTTTAAGTTTGTTTTGGGGGTTAAAAAATTTAAGTCCCCTTTTTGGTTTAAAAACTTTTTGGGGGGGCCCTTCCCTCTTTTCCGATGACAGCTGGGGTCAAGCTAAAGCCGAAGTTGACCCTTGCTAAACCGAATTACCGGATCGATGAGTTAGTTAGTTAGTTATTTGGTGATTTGAATCCAGTCAGCCACATAGGGTTGTATCAGGGCTTACTGGATCGATGAGAAGGCAAACTAAAGTACATGACTCAGAAAGTGGCACGGATCTATCAACTGCAGATCGATTCCCACCCAAGACGAATGCGATCAAGTTAAAAATAACAGAAACCTTGTAGTTGATTTTTTTTTACAGATTATTTTTCGAGTTGTAGATTAAAAAAAGAAAGAATATTACTGCATTGCGATTACAACCCTGACCCATCGGTTCCAGTCAAAAGCTGCATCGTCGGCCAGATTTAACAAATTCATAATAATAATAATAATAGCGGGGATTTCTATACCGCCCCTTCTACCACACAAGGTGGGAGCCCAGAGCGCTTTACAACAACACTACGAGAGAGAAGAGAGAGAGAGAGAGAGAGAGAGAGAGAGAGAGAGAGAGAGAGAGAGAGAGAGAGAGAGAGAGAGTTGTCAAACAAATTCATCAATAGCTTTCAAATCGAAGCGCGTTAGCTTTGAAGTGGAATGTATGTATATATATACGCAAGCGGCAACAGTAAACGTGGTTCTCAGCGATAAGGGATCGACGTACGTACGGCACGTCCGCTAGCTGTCTCGATCACGACCAGCGTCACTGCAATGCCGCTGCAGCGTTGCCCAGGCGGAGTTAGGTAGAAGGAGGTGAGTCGGCCCAAAGCATTTAGCGTATGCCCGGCCTGAACGTGGCAGTAAAGGTCACGACCAGAAGGGAGCAACGTTGTGGACGTGCAAACATCGTCATTACCGTCACTATTCCCTACCATGCATGGGAACGGGTCTGACAGTCTGTTGGCCAATCCGGTTCGCTCCTCCCGGGGAGGTGGGTGGACGGGTACAGTGCAAGCATGAGCGTCTGAATACCGGGTGGGTGGGTGCAGACAGGTACAGTGCAAGCACAGACTTAGGTCTCTCCTGAATACTGGGTGGGTGGGTGGATAGGTACAGTGCAAGCACAGAGTTAGCTATCTACTGAATACTGGGTGGGTGGGTGGACAGGTACAGTGCAAGCACAGACTTAGGTCTCTCCTGAATACTGGGTGGGTGGGTGGACAGGTACAGTGCAAGCACAGACTTAGGTCTCTCCTGAATACTGGGTGGGTGGGTGGAAGGTACAGTGCAAGCACAGATTAGGTCTCTCCTGAATACTGGGTGGGTGGGTGGACAGGTACAGTAGCACAGACTTAGGTCTCTCCTGAATACTGGGTGGGTGGGTGGACAGGTACAGTGCAAGCACAGAGTTAGGTCTCTCCTGAATACTGGGTGGGTGGGTGGACAGGTACAGTGCAAGACAGAGTTAGCTATCTACTGAATACTGGGTGGGTGGGTGGACAGGTACAGTGCAAGCATGAGCGTCTGAATACTGGGTGGGTTGGTGGATAGGTACAGTGCAAGCACAGAGTTAGGTCTCTCCTGAATACTGGGTGGTTGGGTGGACAGGTACAGTGCAAGCACAGAGTTAGGTCTCTACTGAATACTGGGTGGGTGGGTGGACAGGTACAGTGCAAGCATGAGCGTCTGAATACCGGGTGGGTGGGTGGATAGGTACAGTGCAAGCACAGAGTTAGGTCTCTACTGAATACTGGGTGGGTGGGAGGACAGGTACAGTGCAAGCATGAGCGTCTGAATACCGGGTGGGTGGGTGGATAGGTACAGTGCAAGCACAGAGTTGGTCTCTACTGAATACTGGGTGGGTGGGTGGAAGGTACAGTGCAACATAGCTCCTGAATACGGGTGGGTGGGTGGATAGGTACAGGCAAGCACATGTCTCTCCTGAATACTGGGTAGGTGGGTGGATAGGTACAGCGCAAACACATCATGTCTCTCCTGAATACTGGGTGGGTGGGTGGATAGGTGCAGCGCAAGCAGTCATGTCTCTCCTGAATACTGGGTGGGTGGGTGGATAGGTGCAGTGCAAGCAGTCATGTCTCTGCTGAATATTGGGTGGGTGGATGGGCTGGATAGGTACAGCGCAAACACATCATGTCTCTCCTGAATAGTGGGTGGGTGGGTGGATACATACAGTCCAAGCACAGAGTCATGGCTTTCCTGTGGGCGGATGGGTGGATATAAGTACAGTGCAAGCACAGAGTTAATTTAGGTCTCTCCTGGATACTGTGTGGGTTGGTGGAGAGATACAGTGCACTACATCATCACCACATCGTCAGTTTTTCGATTTTAACGTCCCGGCAACCGCACCGGGTCACCTCGGGACGATCCGGAGAAGGGGCACGTGCACATCGTTGGAGAAACTCTTCATACAAGCTTTCTTCTGTCTCTGTGTGTGTGTGTGTCTCTGTCTCTCTATCTCTCTGCTCTGTCTCTCTGTCTCTGTCTGTCTCTGTCTTTCGCTGTCTGTCTCTCGCTGTCTGTCTCTCTGTGTGTCTCTGTCTCTTTCTCTTTGTCTCTGTCTCCCTCTCTGTCTCTTTGTCTCTGTCTCTGTCTGTCTGTCTGTCTGTCTGTCTGTCTCTCTCTCTCTCCCTCTCTCCCCACTCTGTCTTTTCTGTCTGTCTGTCTGTCTGTCTGTCTTCTCTCTCTCTCTCAGATCTGATCCGCAGCTCGGACACGCCGCATTACACGGCCTCACAGAACAGCCTTGTCTTAATACCACCTCCAGCGCGCGTCAAGTTTAATTGTTACACTGGTGTTGACCTGTCCTAGGCCTGCGCGCCGTAAACTAAACCGAAACAACAGCCCATCCTTGTCCGAGAAAAACGCCACGTATCTGACGAATGGTCGTTGTGTCCAGGACAGCTGTCGTCATGGCGTCCATGCAGGAAGAACCCCACAGGCCGGAAGCCCTCGCTGTTTTCTCGTTTGGTGCAGTATGTAGGTCCTCGAGGTCTAGACATGTGTGGGATGCTACAGAGTGGGGTTCATCGCAGGCACGGACAAACAGAGAGGCAGGCAGGTGGGTTAGGAACGAACAGACAGACAGACAGACAGACATACGCACACACACAAACACACGCACGCAGGCACGCATGCACACGCACGCACGCACGCACGCACACGCACGCACGCACCGGGACGCAACGCACGCCCCCACCCCCACACGGGTTTAAAAACACACACGCACGCACGAACACAAAACACACAACACAAAACACACACACCACACCACACACACAGGCACACACACACACACACACACACACACACACACACACACACACACACCCACACACACAAACAAACAAGAAACATAAACTTTTCCATTCTTGATGTAGCCCACCCACAGAGACGACAACTCCTGAAGCCTTTGCCATCACCGACTAGACCAAAGAGAAATGTGACTGAAAACTCAAAAGCAGTACAACAATGCCGACTGTTTTCCCCCACCTAGGGCTGTGTCCACTCCACTGGAGCCGCGCTCACAACACACACGTGTGCTTCTCAACCGTGAAATCCCAAATCACACCGAAGTACATCCCCTGTCCTAGTATAGGATGTACGCATGACCACCGACAGTGTTGGGTTGGATAAACGTGTTTAACGCCGTGTTGTCTCCGAAGAGGTACTGGCTAGGACCGAGATCCCAGGAAGTGGTAAAGGTAAACACGGTGTTTAACGTCCACAGAAACCATAAGGCTTATTAGGGACGGGGAGAAGCTGGGGGAAGGGGGTGTGGAGGTGTGGGGGGGGGGGGGGGGGGGGGGAGACTATATACATATCGCTACACTGTCACCACCAGAACGACTCCTTCATTAAGATGGGCAGCGATGAGAGCCATTTTAATGTTTGATTAATTGTGAGGGACAGAGTCACAAGACAGTGTCCAGAGACCACAACTTTTGAAGAGAAAGGAGAGCCGAAGCGAATTCGAACCGAAGCCCCTCTGCTTACCAGCCTAACGCCTTACCGCTAGGCCAAACCGGCCCAGGAAGTGGTAGGTAGGTAGGTAGTGTTGCTTAATGTCCTCAGATGTCAGTTGACATATTAGGGACAAGCTGAGACCAATGCCGAAGCATGGTTCAATATAGCTTTACGTCCACGGAAACCAGAAGGCTCGTTAGGACGGACAGCCCAGGACGGCCACCTCGACTCTCACACAGCTCCTGAACTATGCAGGAAGTGGTTGTTGTTGAGTTTTTGCTTAATGTCCTCAGATGCTAAAAGCATATTAGGGACAACAGGAAGTGGGGTGAAGAGGGAGATTATATACCTGTCGCTACGCTGTCACCACCCGAATGACTCCTGCATTAAGGTGGGCAGCGATGAGATGTTCCATTAACCGTGAGGGGCAGAGTCACACGACTAAACAGCTTCTGAAGAGAAAGGGGAGCTGAAGCGGAATCGAACCGAGGTCCTTCTGTTTAGCAGCCTAACGCCTTACCACCAGGCAACACGTGACAAAAAGCGGTAAAGTAAACATGGTGCTTAACGTCCACAGAAACCGTACGGCTTATTAGGGACGGGGAGAAGGGGGGGGAAAGGGGTATGGAGGTGGGGGGAGAGGGAAATTATATACCTATCGCTACACTGTCACCACCAGAATGATTCCCGCAAAAAGATAGGCAGCGATGAGAGCCATTTTAATGTTTCAGTAGGGAAGTGATGGACAAAGTCACAGGACAATGTCCACAAACCACAACCTTTTTGAAGAGAAAGGAGGGCCGAAGCGGTATCGAACCGAGGTCCTTTTGCTTACCAGCCTAACGCCTTACCGCTAGGCTAAACCGGCTTACGAACAAGTGGTGATGATGATGAAGTGATGCTTAATGTCCTCAGATGTCAGTTGACATATTAGGGACAAGTTGTGACCAATGCCGAAGCACGGTGCAATAATTTTTTACGTCCACGGAAACCAGAAGGCTCGTTAGGACGGACAGCCCAGGACGGCCACCTCGACTCTCACACAGCTCCTGAACTATGAACAAGTGGTGAGATCATGGACCTATATATATAGGTCCATGGTCAGATCGAAAGCGTGAGCCGGTTTGGCCTAGCGGTAAGGCGTTAGGTTGGTAAGCGGAAGGACCTATCGTTGCCCATCTTAATGCAGAAGTCATTCTGGTGGTGATAGTGTAATGATAGGTATATACTCTCCCTCTTCCCCCCACCTCCATACCCCCTTCCCCCCATTCTCCCCGTCCCTAATAAGCCTCATGGTTTCTGTGGACGTTAAGCATACTAGGTCGAAAGCTTGTGGGACAACTACAGGAAGCGGGTGCTTAGAGATAAGACCCGTCTATTTCTTTAAAACCAGTGGATTGTAACGAACGTTTACATTCTATAACTAGTTTCCATTATTCCTCTCTTCAAAACAACGAAGAGAGGAAAAGAAGAGAAAAGAGAAGGAGGATGAATAGTGACGTTGAATGTGAATCCGAGAGAAGTGAGATCATTTCTGCAGACAGAACCAAACTCAAATTAACGAAAGTGGATGGAAAGCGTTTGACTCACTTGAACATACCTATAAAATATGTATTACACAAAAGCAAAGAGCAAACCTCTTGGCATGGAAGCTTGAAGCTCTAAGGCCCTAGACTAGAAAATCATGTTTATTTGTGTACACGAAGGAGGTATTTTCAGGAAAGAAGCATAAGGATGTTCGCTACACGATGTCTAAAAACTGAAACTGGCCCCCTAGGGTCAGTAGTTAAGATGTAACACAATAAAAAATAGAATAACCGCCTCCCGACCCCACATCCCCCACCCTATAAGAGAGAGAGACAGAGACAGACAGAGACAGAGAGAGAGAGAGAGAGAGAGAGAGAGAGAGAGAGAGAGAGAGAGAGAGGAGAGAGAGAGAGAGAGACGAGAGACAGAGACAGAGACAGAGACAGAGAGACAGACAGAGACAGAGACAGAGAGAGAGAGAGAGAGAGAGAGAGAGAGAGAGAGAGAGAGAGACACAGAGACAGAGACAGAGACAGAGAGACAGAGACAGAGAGAGACACACACACAGAGAGAGAGAGAGAGAGACAGACAGACAGACACAGAGTTGCATAATTTTAGCCAAAAAATCTTCTACGTTAAAAAAAGGTATAAAAAAAGTAATCAAACCCGATTAGCAAGGAAAGAATTAATCCGTAATTATCATGAATATTTGACGATGTTCCAGCGCCATACGGACACGGATAATACGGAAAAAGCTTTCAAATCTCTGGCTACGAGTACATTACATGCCTACATGTATAATCGCCTACAAGGACATAAATTCTTGACGAAGGTCTGTGGCCAAATGAATACGGATCAAACCAGTGATCAGTCAATGAGACACGTTAATCCATTTGCGTATGTCCGTCTAATCTCATTATCGATCATGGTCATGCAGCCGTACTTTTCAACAGCCTTGCATTCTTGTGTAACTAACCATAATTATTTGTTTTACTGTTGAGGTCGATGCGTTCACAGCGAAATAGCACGCATACCTTGCTATTCTGATTTATGCGTGTGGGTGTCGGTGCGTCTGGGTGCCATACTATTCGAATTAATGTCTAGGACTCCAACGATGGGTGAGTCTGTTTAGTTGGTGAGTAGATAGTAGAGCGGGGTATGTAGGTTTCGGCGAGGAGTGTGTGTGTGTGTGTGTGTGTGTGTGTGTGTGTGTGTGTGTGTGTGTGTGTGTGTGTGTGTGTGTGTATGTGTGCGTGTGCATGCGTGCGTGCGTGGCGACGTGTGTGTGTGGTGTGTGTGTGTGTGTGTGTGTGTGTGTGTGTGTGTGTGTGTGTGTGTGTGTGTGTGTGTGTGTGTGTGTGTGTTGTTCGTTTCGTGCTGTGCGTGCGTGCGTGTGTGCGTGCGTGTCGCGCTTCCCCTCGTGCTTTGGTTGGCTCGTGCGTGCTGCGTGCGTGCGTGCGTGCGTGCGTGTGTGTGTGTGTGTGTGTGTGTGTGTGTGTAGGGGGAGCAAGAATGGAATGTCTTTTCAGTGTCTAATGTGATATTTATAATATGGACTCCAGTATGTCTGCTTACTAAAGGTCTTGCGAGTGCTGCAAAATCATAATACTTTTCCAGTTGCCTTTAACGTGCTTTTACACGTTTTTAAAACCAGCGAGCCTTTGGTACTTTGAGTTAGACCAACGAGCCTTTGATACTTAGCTGAACATTAATTATGCATTGCCATGTGAGGGATGATTCAAGTATTTTGATCTCGCTTGACTCGTTCCTCTTCACTGATTCAGTAAAGCGTGATAGTGTTGACCACGCACGTGTATATATATGCCATGTGAGGGATGATTCAAGTATTTTGATCTCGCTTGACTCGTTCCTCTTCACTGATTCAGTAAAAGTGTGAGTGTGTTGACCACGCACGTGTATATGCACGAGTATATAGCCTATACCCACGAAGCCGCCTGTATCCATGTCCGGGACCTGACCGTAGGTGACGGCGGGGTGTCCGACTGGTCAGCCCTAATACCGTTTGACAAGCCGGACAAGGCCAACATTGATTCAGCTTGACCCGAGGCGAACGACTCGGACGTACGTTCCTTATCTCATTTCACGCTCAGGCCAACCAGGCTGAGGCTTGGTCAACATCCTCACAGTTTCTGGTGTTAAAAATCCTCAGTCGTTGTGTAACACCGTCCTCTCTTTCCCTCCGTGTTCGTCAGCGAACCTGGTAATCATGGCGCACGTGCGTCCCGTGGCCTGGCAAATCCTTGGCGATGATAATCATTCAAATTATTTAGCCTCTTGAGGTTGTTGGAGAAAACACCTGACTGAACATGTTATAAAGCTGCTTCGTCTATCGGCCTGAAAAACTTTGGCGATATACTCTCTCTCTCTCTGTCTCTCTGTCTCTGTCTCTCTCTCTCTCTCTACCGCTCTAAACTATCCTCTCTAGAAAACTCTCTCTATCCCCCTCCCCCACTCCGGCCTCTCTCTCCACCCCCGACTCTCTCTGAATTACTCTGTCTCTCTCCCCTCTCTCTCCCCCCTCTCTCTCTCCCCCCCCTCTCTCTCTCTACACCGCTCTAAACTATCCTCTCTAGAAAACTCTCTCTATCCCCCTCCCCCACTCCGGCCTCTCTCTCCACCCCCGACTCTCTCTGAATTACTCTGTCTCTCTCCCCTCTCTCTCCCCCCTCTCTCTCTCCCCCCCCTCTCTCTCTCTACACCGCTCTAAACTATCCTCTCTAGAAAACTCTCTCTATCCCCCTCCCCCACTCCGGCCTCTCTCTCCACCCCCGACTCTCTCTGAATTACTCTGTCTCTCTCCCCTCTCTCTCCCCCCTCTCTCTCTCCCCCCCCTCTCTCTCTCTACACCGCTCTAAACTATCCTCTCTAGAAACTCCACCCCTCCCCCACTCCGGCCTCTCTCTCCACCCGACTTCTCTGAATTACTCTGTCTCTCTCCCCTCTCTCCTCCCACCCTCTCTCTGTCTGAATTATTGAATTATTCTCTCTGAAAAACTCACTCTCCCCCCCCCCCCACTTTTCTCTGCGAATTTCTCTCTGCAAAGCTATCTCCCCCCATCCCCACCCCGTTCCTCAAAGTGTGTGTGTGTGTGTTGTGTGTGTGTGTGTGTGTGTGTGTGTGTGTGTGCGTGTGCGTGTGTGCGTGTGTGCGCAAGTATGCGTGTGTGCGCAAGTGTGTGTGTGCGTGCGTGCGTGCGTGCGTGCGTGCGTGCGCGTGCGTGCGTGCGTGCGTGCGTCCGTGTAAGCGTGCGAACTATTCTCTCTGCAACACTCTCCCTCTCTCTTCCCTTTCGCTCCTAACTCACAATTATTCTCTCCGCAAAACGCGGTAAACCTGCAGCCACGGACCGGACGCCCCGTACCCTGTATACATGACTCTACAAGTGCGTCAGTCATCATCACGCAATCCATAATGTTCGCAACCCTCCCTTCAAGTCTGCTAGCCAAGCACAGCCATTGGGGTGTGTGAAAATTAAGCCGGACCGGCGCAGGCAGCGGCAGCAGAGTTACAGAGACGCAAATGGCCCTGTCAGGTATTGCACGCAGATCGTCGACTACCTGATCGATCTGCCGCCTACCGAAATAGTCCCTCTGATTGCCCATCGATACCTCAACAATATCAATTTTGGAGGGTGGGGATGGGGGTGGGGGCTGAAGTCCAGACACACACACACACAGAAGTTCTCTGTGAAAATGTATTTTCGTTGTTCTTGGTTTGTGTGTTGTGTTGTGTTGTGTGTGTGTGTGTGTGTGTGTGTGTGTGTGTGTGTGTGTGTGTGTGTGTGTGTGTGTGTGTGCGCGCTGATGTTTTGTTTGTTTTTGTTTTGTTTGCTGCCTGTGTGGTAATTCGACGGTCTGCAATTCCAGCGGCTTTGATCTGAAATTAGGGCTAGGACTACCGCTTTTGGGACTGTCACGTTTGAAACGGCGCTGTTACCGTAAATAGTAATTACTTGATGGATGTGTTCGGCGTTAGCCTCGGGATACCGTTGTTATGGGGCTCGTCTGTCAAAGTTCTGAAGAGGTCGTCGGTTAACTGTAGCTCAGTGATTCTGCAGATAAAAATGTTTTATTGCTGCCGCTTTACTAGTTAGTGCATTCATTAACCCAGTTTCACTGTGAACTGTGACTGCGGAATATGAAGGCAAAGCTTATGGTAAGCTTAGATGAAACGGAATGCGGTAAATCATTACCCACTTCAGTTTAGAATAAAGAGAGACTTAAAGATGGAGAGAGAGAGAGTGAGAGAGAGAGAGAGAGAGAGAGAGAGAGAGAAGAGAGAGAGAGAGAGAGAGAGAGAGAGAGGAGAGAGAGAAGACACGCAGGGAGAGAGACACAGAAAGAGACAGAGAGACAGACAGAAACTAAAACAAAACACACAACAAAGCAACAACAATAACAGCACCATAACCACCACCACCCCCTCCCCGAAAAGCCGAACACACACACACACACACACACACACACACACACACACACACACACACACACACACACACACACACACAAAACAACTCCGGTTTAAAATCTGGCCCTGACACAGATTCGTTTATCCGATGAAAAACAAACTCGTCCACCGGTCCACAGCTGGAATCTGTCAGGTCGCGCCTTGCTTGCTTATTACGGTATCTCTTTAATTAAAAAGACAGAGCGCACTGGAAGAGCAAACATGTTCACAGTACTACTACTTGGTTCTTAATGTCCTCGGATGTCAGATGACATACTGTTCACAGGCCACATAGCCTTGTTTTGTATTGACCAGCGCTACCCTTGGGCCTATGTAGATGTAGGTCCATGGCACTACCCGCGTAGCCACACTTAACGTACGGTCGCGCCGCCTACTTCTCGCTACTCCGGCGTCACGCCTCGATGAACCAGCCTTAGCTTGTGCAGCTGGACCCATTCCAGACGCACGCACACACACACACACACACACCACACACACACACACACACACACACAACACACACAACAACACACACGAAGAGAGAGAGAGAGAGAGAGAGAGAGAGAGAGAGAGAGAGAGAGAGAGAGAGAGAGAGAGAAGAGAGAGAGAGAGAGAGAGAGAAGAGAGAGACAGAGAAGGAAGACAGACAGACAGACAGACAGACAGACAGACAGACAACAGACAGACAGAGGACAGACAGAGACAAGAGAGAGGAGAGAGAAGAGAGAGAGAAGAGAGAGAGAGAGAGAGAGAGAGAGAGAGACAGACAGACAGACAGACAGACAGACAGACAGACAGACAGACAGACAGACAGACAGACAGACAGCGACAACGACAGAGAGAGACAGAGAGAGAGAACGTGTAACAACACTGTCAACACTAACAATGAGCAGTCCGCCACTCAAAACGCTGAAGCCAAAACAGTCACACACTTCTTCTTTCTTTCTTTCTTTCACGGTGCTTTACGTCCACAGAAACCGTAAGGCTTATCAGGGACAGGGAGAAGAATGGAATAGAAAAAGAGAGCCCAGGCCCACCTTTCTGTTCACACAGCACCTGAGCTCTGAGTAACGTCCCCTTCTTTCTTTCCTTCACGGTGCTTCACGTCCACAGAAACCGTGTGGCTTAATATACGATTTCCAGAAATAACAGGCAAAGATAATTTGACAGTGTTTTCTTACTCCGGGAGAGTGAAGTCCCCTGAATGGAGGCGGCAGCTGAGAAGAGCCGATCTGCGACAGTTTTAGATCTTCAGCATGGACCTATTATAATTTATATAGACTACCAGCTGGGGAACCTACTGTCCGATCTGCATGTTCCCGACGAACAGTGAGCGCTTGATCGCGTTTCTGATGCCTTTTCTGCCTTTTGTTTACGGTATCCGTCATCTTGCCACTGCTACTGTACCCCCAACAAAACGTGCCTACTCTGCGCTACGCCCGCCGGCCTGGACCTGTATATACAGGCCATACCTGTAGGCACTTACCGAGTGCAGTCCCCTGGATTTCCGAAGATCGTCTATTATTAGGGACAGGGAGAAGAATGGGATAGGGAATGAGTGCCCAGACCTACTTCTCTGTTCGCACAGCGGTCCTGAGCTCTGAAGTCTCACAAAATGTCTGTCTGCAAATGTATGGATTACAAGCAGCGCTATCAATCATTCGGCACACCCAGTCTGCTTTGAAGCATTCTTGGGGTGTTCTCGATACGTCCGATATCGCCATATTAAAAAGGATTTCTTTTAGTCGCGAATACTTTGTTCGATTTAACTAGAAGCAAAATTGCCTCAGTTTTCTAACGGGTTTGGGGGATGTGTGTGTGTGTGTGGGGGGGGGACAGTTGTTGTTTAACACTAATCTATAATGTACTAACTTCCGGCACAATAATTCCGTTTGCTTACTGGCCCTGTCTGTGACGGCTTCATTCAGTTGAACAGCTAGGCTCCTTCAAGACGGAGGGATGTGTTCCACACACACACACACATTGAATATTTCTATAGTTCTATGTCTGTGGTTCCGCATCGCAAAACAGATCAAACTCTTCGCTTACACAGACCTGGCTGTGAAGAACACGCACCCACCCACCCACAGGTAGCACAACAAACTACACACACAACATACGTGCCTCCCCCCCCCCTCCCCCTCTCCCCCTCTTCGAGTCATTTTGGGAAAAACTGGCACGCAAGTCTTTAAAAGCCCTTGCCAGAATTCGTGCATCGACTGACGAAAGAAACACGGTGGATCGGAACCTGTTATTGTTAGCACGCTGAGAGCACAGGGCAAGAGATTATGATCGAACTCATACATCGCTTAGCTTACTACTGCAAGCCCGGAATCTAGCACACTGAAGGAGTGGTGTGTCATCGATCGTTTTTAATCACTGCAGTACTTCGGAACGCCCTATCAGCGGTCTCAGTACTGTGTACAGCGAACAGAGGCTTAACACGAGGCCAGGTCAAACACAAGACCCGAACAACTGGTTCCCAGATAGAACGAGGCTTTTGTCTGGATCCGCGGCCACGCGAAGAACGGTTCACGACACAGGCGCTTGACAGATATATATATCCGTGAACAAAGTTTATCGTGTTACCACGTTATAATACTTTTTTTTTTTTTTTTTTTTTTAAAGCTTAACAACGATATATCAATTTATCGCCAAGGCTGTTTTTAAAAGTTTTCGAGTTCGAGTTCTCTCTCTGCCTCTCTCTGTCTCTGTGTCTCTCTGTTTCTCTCTGTCTCTGTCTTTGTCTGTCTCTATCCGTCTGTCTGTTTGTTTGTCAGCCTGCCTGCCTGTCTGTCTGTCTCAGCTTTGTTTTGTTCTGTAGCAACTTTTTCTGTTCTGATTGGTGTGTGTGTGTGTGTGTGTGTGTGTGTGTGTGTGTGTGTGTGTGTGTGTGGTTGTGTGTGTGTGTGTGTATGTGTGTGTGTGTGTGTGTGTGTGTGTGTGTGTGTGTGTGTGTGTTGTGTGTGTGTGTGTGTGCGTGTGTGTGTGTGTGTGTGTGTGTGCGGTGTGTGTGTGTGTGGTGTGTGTGTGTGTGTGTGTGTGTGTGTGTGTGTGTGTGTGGTGTGTGTGTGTGTGTGTGTGTGTGTGTGTGTGTGTGTGTGTGTGTGTGTGTGTGTGTGTGTGTGTGTGTGTGTGTGTGTGTGTGTGTGTGTGTGTGTGTGTGTTGTGTGTGTGTAGTGTGTGTGTGTGAATGGAATGACTCAAAAGTAACACTTGGAAACTATGGCGGCCTTTGTTTTTTGCAACAGAGTTGTGTTATTGTTTCAGGGATGAAAAAAGTGATGATGAATGAATGAACCAGCACCGAAAAACAATCCTTATGCTTTTTACTTTGGCGAGAATAAAAAATATTCCAATGTCTTATGATACTCGTATTTCGCTAGAGGAGAGTGCTACGTACGCGGAACGACATAAATTAATGAACTAATAGCAAGTACCTGTGGTTCACAGCTAAGACCTGTTTTCTTATCGGAGAGTCAGTGTTGTGACCTGAGACAGAACATCCCGTACTGTCGTAACAGGAATCATTCAGGTAGGGTACCAGCCTGTCACGTACTGTCGTAACAGGAATCATTCAGGTAGGCTACCAGCCTGTAACGTACTGTCGTAACAGGAATCATTCAGGTAGGGTACCAGCCTGTAACGTACTGTCGTAACAGGAATCATTCAGGTAGGGTACCAGCCTGTCACGTACTGTCGTAACAGGAATCATTCAGGTAGGTACCAGCCTGTAACGTACTGTCGTAACAGGAATCATTCAGGTAGGGTACCAGCCTGTACGTACTGTCGTAACAGGAATCATTCAGGTAGGGTACCAGCCTGTCACGTACTGTCGTAACAGGAATCATTCAGGTAGGGTACCAGCCTGTCACGTACTGTCGTAACAGGAATCATTCAGGTAGGGTACCAGCCTGTAACGTACTGTCGTAACAGGAATCATTCAGGTAGGCTACCAGCCTGTCACGTATTGTCGTAACAGTAAGCATTCGGGTAGAGTACCAGGCTGTCACGTACTGTCGTAACAGGAATCACTCAGGGAGGCTACCAGCCTGTCACGTACTGTTATAACAGGAATCATTCCGGTAGGGTACCAGACTGTCATGTACTGCTGTAACAGGAATCATTCCGGTAGGGTACCAGCCTGTGGCGTACTGTCGTAACAGGAAGCATTGTCAAGGCCTGCCCTGTTAGCTGTCTATAGATAGATAGATAGACAGATAGATAGATAGATAGGTAGGTAGGTAGGTAGACAGACAGACAGACAGACAGACAGACAGACAGACAGACAGACAGACAGACAGACAGACAGAGAAGACAGATAAATAGGTAGATAGATAGGTAGCTAGATAGATCATTCACCTCGCTGTGATCATAGTCTATTAGGTCTATAAAGAATCGACTACTGAACTGTTCTTCCTTCCTTGTCAGAGCTCAGGAGCTGTGAGAAAGTCGACGTCGACATCCTGATGATGATGTGGGGCTTAATGTCCTCAGATGTCGGGCTGACATATTAGGGGCAAGAGGCGGCCATCCTGGGCTCCCCGGCCCTAACAGTCCGTACGGTCTCTGTGGACGCAAAGCAACACTGAACTGTCTCAGAGCTCAGGAGCGGTGTGAGAGTCGAGGTGGACGTCCTGGGCTCCCCGTCCCTAATAGTGCTTATGGTCTCTGTGGACGTAAAGCAACACTGAACAGGAGCTGTGTGAGAGTCGAGGTGGACGTCCTGGGCTCCCCGTCCCTAATAGTGCTTATGGTCTCTGTGGACGTAAAGCAACACTGAACAGGAGCGGTGTGAGAGTCGAGGTGGACGTCCTGGGCCGTAATAGTCCGTACGGTCTGTCCTTCTCGAAACTGTCCTTCCTTACGTGGGAAAGGTCAGATGGCGAATGAGAGGGGTGTGTACTTACCCCGCAAAAGTTTTCTAAAGAGGGATTAAATAATTAGCCAAATTGGCCCCCTCCACTGCAAGGTCCACACAGACTGCGACAGCCTCTCTGAGGCTACAGTGCCCTAGCTGACATCCATCGCGAGCACGACTCGATACTCCGGCGGAGCGACAGTGCCAGGGTCAACCGCAGGTGAAGAACCCGAAATCGTGTGAACGATAGCCTTGTAAGTGGATGATGAGGGGTACTTAGACCGCGACCCTTGCAAGGGGATGGGAGGGGGAGGGGGAGGGGGTGTCATCCGATGGCAGTAAACCCGCGGTCAGTGGGTCGGTAAATGTCAATCACAGGTCTAGAATCATCACGGCCGAAAGGCTACGGACCGATCGTCACGAGTCACTGCGGACAAGGTAGCCTTATAGATATCGGCTAAGTACGGGACCACTGGGGTGTTCTTTCGGCGGGTAACGACCAAACCGTGAAATTTCGGCCAATTTCCTTATACCGGGTTTTTTACTCAAGTCCAAAAGCGACTTTAGCTTTGTAACATTCTGTACTGTAAAGCAGGAACCGAAGAAGGAACGTCAATGTTCTGGTTTTATTTATTTAGCGTTTAAAATGCCTCCTTTCACTATCGCCATATAGTAGGAGGTGTGTGTGTCGTGTGTGTTGTGTGTGGTGTGGTGGTGTGTGTGTGGCGTGTGGTTGATTTGTTTGTGTGTGTGTGTGTGTGGTGTGTGTGGTGCGTGTGTGGTGTGTGTGTGTGTGTGTGTGTGTGTGTGTGGTTGTGGTGTGTGGTGTGTGGGTGTGTGTGTGTGGGGTGTGTGTGTGTGTGTGTGTGTGGGCGTGTGTGATGTGGTGTGTGGGTGTGTTGTGGTGGTGGTGTTGTTATTGTGTTGTGTGTGTTGTGTGTGTGTGTTGTGTGTGTGTTGTTGGTTCGTGTGTACTGGTGTGTGATTGATGTGTGTCGTGTTATGTGTGGTTTGGCCCGTGTTGTGTCTTTGCGCCCAGCACTGATGAGCATAATGTTATCGTGCATGCTAATGCGGTGTCGGTGGTGTGTGGGTGTGGGTGTTGTTTCTGGGTTTGGGCGCCGATTTGGACACTGCATACTTCAAACGCTAGTTGCCAAACTGTATTGAAGTCAGTGTTGTTGTTTGCTTATGTTGTATGCTTACCGCTTTCGAGACACTTTCTTCGTGTGTAAAACTTGGTTAACAAAGAATCTGAATCGATTCTTCTCTCAAAATTTGTGGTTTATGAACAAACCTAGTGTGCTTTTGCCTCAGCACTGATGAAACACTAAAAATGCTCTAACTCTGTTAGCACCCAACACCACCTCGACCACAAACACACGCTCCCATTAAAACTAACACAAGGCCACCTGGGGGGACACAATAACACACACACACACACACGACACCACCACTGACACACACACACACACACACACACACTACACACACACCACACACACACACACACACACACCACACACACACACAACACAACAACACAACACACTACACACACCACACACACACACACACACTGAAACCACACACCAACACACACACACACACACACACACACACACACACACACACAACTACACATCACACACACAACTCACACACACACCACACACACACACACACACACACCACACACACCACACACACACACACACACACACACAGAGGGCACAAAAGCGACACTTGAAGGTCGACAATCGGCGACATAGCAGTCAGTGGGAAGGAAGGAAGGTACAGGTTATTATAAGTTCTTGCCGTACGGCAGACCTAGAGTAAGATGGCAGCAAGGCCGACACCGTATAGTCACAGGCGCAGATGTGTTCATTTCATCCACAAAGCGGAGCTCTGGCTCCTACCAACTCCCACCGCCCAAGGGCCTAGCTGGCACCGTTCCAGACCTTTGTCCGGCTTGTAGTGTGGCACTAGCCGCCGTGCTTATTTGTTTTGTCCTTTAGCGTTTGGTTTAGACACAGTTTTTATGAAGCACAGAACGAGAAGTTGTGTAGAGAAAATGCTGACTGGACAACATAACGAGTTCAAACGTACAGTTTCTTTTATGGGGCATTGTCCCTTCACGATATTTATCTACTTATCTCTCTCTCTCTCTCTCTCTCTCTCTCTCTCTTCTCTCTCTCTCTCTCTCTCTCTCTCTCTCTCTCTCTCTCTATAACGGCTGACAGTTATGTTAAAGAAAGAAAAAGAAGAACAGTTATCGAGTAAACAAATCAGTACAGGAAATCAGAGAGAGGGAGTCACACACACACACACACACACACACACACACACACACACACACACACACACACACACACACACACACACACACACACAAGTCAACGAACCGACCGAGTCCAAAGAAAACCAGCTCAAGCGTTTAACACTTTATGCACTGTCTAAATCGGGCTAAATAATAAATTAGTCTAAACTGGGTCGTACGTGAGACCCTGCTGAAGTTGTCTTTCCTTGGGCTCCCGGGAAAAGTGATCAGATGTTTCCACCGCAGAACCGTCGAAGGTCGTACATCCATGCAATCTTTCACTGAACCAAGCAGCCACAGACATATATTATTGTATTACGTCAAACCATTCCCTTGCAGTTAATTGCAAGGTGTAGGCCGTGCAGATAAGACAAGCAGTGGTATACACAGTAAGAACACAAAAACAGCGAAGCGGCTTGAAAATGTATACCATGCAGACAGATAACAGATTTAAAAATAAATAAATGTATACGTGCAATTTAAAAAAAATATTTTTTTTGTCAAACTATAATGGCTCTAACGTGAGAGAGATGGAAAAGAAGATACAACTGCAAAGGTAGTGGTGATCGATGGTGGTGGTTGGGGAGGGGTAGGTGCTTGGGGATGGGGAGGGGGGGATGGGGGGGGGGGGGGGGGGGGGGGGGGAGGAGAAAGGCGGAGATCCAGGGCCAACTTCACGCCAAGAACCTGTCACGCTCTGATACCTTGGCTGTTACTTGGCTTGACTCAAAGGTCGCTTACAAGTGGAGCTACTGTTCACTGCACCAGAAGATCCACAATTTCTCTGCGCCACCGCCCTCACAAATTCTCCGTCGCACGTACCCCGTAACCCCATGACGATTAACCCCATAACCTCCATCGAAGTCGTATCGGCGGAAGCCACCCAGCAACGCGACCACGTCGATTTTGTTGCGTGTGTAAACTTAATGACATTTCGATACAATCGAGTTTCACAGTTGAATGATAGTGGAAAGAGGGGTGACTTGGTCGAAGACATAAATTACGCAGGCGTTATCACAGCGAAAATCAACGTGAGAAACATTTCCACCACCTGCTTACCCACGGAGAAAGGTCCTCAGATTCCCATCGGCGTCTTTGTTCTTCTTTGTTAGCGGTGGAAAGTACAGCGCACAGGGAGGTGAATGTCTGATTGCGTGTGTAACTCTCGTAACGCTGTTCTTCACGACTTTATATTACTAAGATGCAGAACCGGCGATATTAATTTTGACCTACAAAGAAGCATCCATCGCTCCATGGTCTGTACACTATACATCCGTATTGTTGTTTATGTCCACACTTCTGTGTGGACGCCATCTGTTTGGGACACTTTTTTTTCTTTTTTTCTTTTTAATGCGGGTATGTCCGGACCTATCATTGCGCCAGTTTACACGTGTTGCAGAATTTTACTGCTCAAATGATTTCATTAGATCCACACACACACACACACACACACACACACACACACACAACACACACACACACACACACACACACACACACACACAAACAAACAAACAAACAAACAAACAAACAAACAAACAAACAAAACAAAACAAAAGAAGAACCAACCCCACGCGAACAAACAAAAACCCCAACAACAACAACAAACGAAAGAAAAAAGAAGAAGCTAGCAATGGATTCTTGAGGTATTACATTTGGGTCTGGATAACCTTAAAAATTTAAGAATCGGAGGACGGGGGTGCGGGGGGTGGGAGGGGGGGGGGGGAATTAAACAGTAGAAAAGCCAAAAGCCATTCCCTGCAGCAAGATCCTATTAATTACTAATTCTTTTATCAACCACACAAACCTAATAAGAGACGCTGGCCCGGCCAAAGGAACTGATTCGGCGCTTATGCTTTAAAAAAAAGAAAAAAGTTTTGAAATTATTTTCTGCTTAGCAAAATCCCATTTGTTTTTGTTTTTGCCAAGCACAGCATTGTGGGGCGTTTATTAAAAAAAAACCACATTCATCCATCATTACAATATTCCTCTCGCTCACTCATTCACTTACTAAAATCCCGAGTGCCAGAGTTTACAAACTTTTCTGTGCAAAATGATCATATCTGGTGTTGTTGAAAGACTGTAGCATTAGAATTACTCTCAAAAACTATTTCGGTCAGCTTGTTCACTGGACAGCAGTTGTTGTTTTACATTGTTATTCCAGACTGATTGATGGTCGCTTTTATATAGATTGATACAGGGAGATCGGTTCTCCAGTTTTACGGACTGGGAGCCTACAGTTTGTACCAAGCCACAAAACTTTTCAAGGACCCTCATACCCTTATGTTTAAACTGGACTCGGTTTGCTTTGTTAACGGTCGGCTTTGTTCATATTGTTTTACCAACAAACAGACCAAACAGATATTGGTCCCTACACTTAGTCACGGTAACTGAACCAACTCATGGGGATGGGGGATATGGGGGGGGGGGGGGGGGGGGGGGGGGGGAGGGGGAAGGAGGGAGGGGGGGGCAACAAATGCCCCTTTTGAATACACCGACCCTTGCTCTGTATAGTGGCCCACTTGGATTAACTGCCCATCGTAAACTTACGCACAAAACCTTCGACAGTGGGCTTAAGGTACAGTGCAACGAATAGGTGCTACACTTTGTAACATTTTGGCCGTTTTCCTACAGCGGTACTTAGTTAGTTCTTGGTATGAACTTTCCGTCAACCACACGGTTCTTCTTCTTCTTCTTCTTCCGTATAGTGTCCAATTTCAACCCTCTGAAGACTCAGACACTTTCAGTGCATGCTGGCTTTAATTATTTTGGTGTTTCCGTAATCCACTGAACTCTGACACGGACTACAGGATCTTTAACGCGCGTATGTGATCGTTTTGCTCGCGTATACACACTGGGAGGGGATGAGGGGTGTGCTTGGTTTATAGTCTCACCCGAAGGACGTTTTGTACACGACATCCGAGGACATTAAGCCCCCACATCATCATCTTTTTGTAGAGTCTGCACAGAATTTGACTCCGGAGAAATCTGAGGGCGGGCGCAATGCCTAGCACGTAAACAGGGGCAGCAGATCTTACTTCAATTCTCTTTGATTTCCTTCAATGTAAGTAACTTGGTGTTTTACGCCCAGCCAACCAGTGCGGTTATATCAGGGCGATTTCCTTCAATCGAAGCCACATTTTTCACTTAAAACTGAACAACGCGAGGAGTGGTAACAACAACGTTTTTTGTGTGTGTGTTGTTTGTTTGTTTGTTTCGTCTTTGGTTTGTTTTGTTGCCTCTGACTTTTTGACAACAATTCTGCCATCTTGCCATCGTAAAATAACGTCTGTGTAATTATCATTTTGTCCACAGGCAACACTCAAATAAGCATACTGCTTTTGTGTTTCCTGTACTTATTTGCTGAACTTAATATTACGATGAATGAAAAAAATATTGCTTAAACCAACAACGAAAACATCTTCGGACAAATCGAAGCGTGTCAGCCCAGCAGAAACAGAAAACAACCAGCAGTATTCCCCAACCTTTCCTTTTTTCCCCTTCCTGCCCTGCCTCGACCTAAAAGGATTAGCTGCCCCTGCGGAAGAATGCGAGCAGCCAAGCGTTCTCGGTTCTTCTGCACAATTAAACGTATGAACCGTTTAGTTCAATTCAGTTCAGTTCCGTTCCGTTCCGTTCAAGATAGTAGTATCTATGCGCTCGGAAAAGCCCATAATTATATTCGCTCCGCCCAGCCTCCCAGAAGTGTCCCCAACGTTGCGTTTGAAACAGTTCCGATGGGGCAGCATTGCTTTGTCGAACCGTTTAGCAGAGAGTATGTGAAAAGTGTCGTCCGTGAATTATGCAAAACTACCTGGCTACATTGACGGGGACTTTAGCAAAGATCTATATCATCCATACGGTGGTAGCCTACACAGTGATACTTTAATTGTTTCGGTCAGTGTCATTGTGTAATAATTTATTGTTTCAGACAGTGTCATTGTGTCATACTCTATTGTTTCAGTCAGTGTCATCGTCAGTGTCGATGTCCAATTGTGTGGCACGGTTTAACGCCATGTAGCCACGCAGCCACATGCTCTTTGCGCTCGGTGAAGATGATGGAGAAAGGGATTCAAAGGGGTGTGGGAAAAAGGGGGGGAAGGGGGTTGGGGGAAAAATGGGAAGGGAATGTGGGAAAAATGCAGGAAGGGGGAAATTTTGGGAAAGAGATGCGGGGGAAGGGGCTGTGAAAAAGGGACGCGGGAAAGAAATGTAAAAAAATTCGGGGAAGGGGCTTGGGAATAGATTTCAGGAAGGGGACTGGGGAAAAGGGGGGTGGGGGAGGGGCTGGGAAGGGGGATTTCCAAAAGGGGCTGTGAGAAAAGGGGGTTTCGGGAAGGGGCTGTGGAAAAAAGGGGTGGGGGGGGGAAAAGGGACGGGAAAGGGTGGGGGAAAGGGGAATGTGGGGAAAAAGGGGTGGGGGAAAGGGGCTGTGGGGAAAAAGGGGTGGGGGAAAGGGCTGGGGGGGAAAGGGGGGCGGGGGAAAGGGGCCCGTGGGCAAGGGGTTCAAAGGGGGCTGTTTTTAAAGGGGGCAAAGGGAAATGTGGGAAAAAGGGGTGCGGAAGGGCTGTGGAAAGGGGGGCGGGGGGGAAAAGGGGGCAAAATGGGAAAAGTGGTTTGGGGGGGGGCCCGTGGGAAAGGGGGTGGGGGAGGGGAAAAATGGGGGGGAAAAGGGATTCCCGGGTAGGGCCCCGTGGGAAAAATTCCGGGGAAAAAACTGTGGGGAAAAAGGGATGCGGGAAAAACTGTGAAAAAAATGCGGGGAAAAGGGCTGTGGGAAAAAGGGGGGCGGGAAAGAAATGTGGGGAAAAAGGGGTGCGGGGGAAAAGGGGGGGGGGAAAAATGCGGGAAAGGAAATGTGGGAAAAAAGGGGTGCGGGGGGGACTGTGGGAAAAGGGGTGCGGGTAGGGACTGTGGGAAAAGGGATGCGGGGAAGGGACTGGGGAAAAAGGGGATGCGGGGGGACTGGGGGAAAGGGGGATGGGGGAAAGGGGAAAACTGGGGGAAAAAAGGGATGGGGGAAAGGGGAAAACTGGGGGAAAGGGGGAAATGGGGGAAAGGGACTGTGGGAAAAGGGATGCGGGAAGGGACTGGGGGAAAAAGGGGATCGGGAAAATTTTGGGGGGAAAATTTATGGGGGAAGAGAACTGGGGAAAAAAGGGATGCGGGGGGGGGTTGGGGGAAAAAAAGGGATGGGGAAGAAACTGTGGGAAAAGGGATGGGGGGGAGGTAAAAAAGGGGGGAGGGAAAAAAGGGGACTGGGGGGAAAAAGGGAATGCGGGGGGGGGACTGGGGGAAAAGGGAGGGGGGGGTAGGGACTGGGGGAAAAAGGGGATGGGGGAAAGGGGAAAACGGGGAAAAGGGGAATGCGGGGGGGACTGTGGGAAAAGGGATGCGGGAGGGACTGTGGGAAAAGGGATGGGGGGACTGGGGGAAAAAGGGGGGGGGGGAAAGGGGGGATGTGGGAAAGGGAGGAAAAAAGGGAAAAGGGGGAAAAAGGGATGCGGGTGGGGACGGGGGAAAAAGGGTTGCGGGTAGGGACTGGGGGGAAAAGGATGCGGGAAGGGATTTGGGGGAAAAAGGGTTGGGAAAAGGGGACCAGTGAGTGACTAAGGAGTTGAAAAGCGATATGATTTCAGCTGCCGCTGAAAAGACGCAGTGTCGTCAGCTTTGCAGTGTGTATCTGGCAGCCTGTTCCAGAGGGTGGGCACAGCACTGCAAAACGGCTTTGTGCCTGAGTGCCTTTTGTTTATGTTCTTCCCAAATCCAAAAGCATACTCACTAAACTCAGAAATGCTTCGTCTGCACTCGGTCAGTCAGTGGATAGTATGCAGAGTAAAGCTTTACTCTTTTTTTTTTTTAATCAATCAGTCAACAACTGATTTACAGCAAAATATTCACTCTTTTCGTCAGACAGTCAGTTGACTTCGCGGAAAGACTGATGATGCGCTTTAAAAGTCAGTCAGTCGATAGCAGGTCTACGGAGTAAATAGAAGAAGAAAAAAAGAGTAAAACCTAACGCTTTCATTCAAGCAGTCAACAAAGAGCACCACAAGGTTTACTCAGTCTTTTAGCCCGTCAGTCGATACTATACCCGTACGACTTTCGATAGTACGCAGCAAACGCATCACTGTTTCAGTCAGTCCATACCGCACAGTAAAACTCCACTCTTCCAGTCAGTGAGGTCGGTGTACAACACAACGACCATCAGTTAAATTCACAGCATCAAACATAATAATATAACACGAAGCCAGCAAAAGTGTCGTCGCAGCTTAAGCTATAGAGACACAACCCAAACTGCACCCAGTGAACTGACAATAACTTCACCGAGACGAATGCGGCTTCAGTTCGTGTGTTAGGCTTTGTTTTAAACCACAGCCTTCGTCGTTGCCACAGAAACCCGTAAGGGACATCAATGATTCCTCACTAGGAGCAGTTTCATATTACTGCTTGATGCACATACTTCGGAGCGAGCGGCCCGGTTGTGACTGCATGTAGAACATTGAAGCAACCCCCTCCCCTTCCCGTCCCCTCCCCCCCCCCCCCCCCCCCCACCAACTCATCAAAACGGTGCTCCGATTGGAGCAAAGGGCTGTAACGAACGACTGCCCCACAACTCACAACAGCACTGCTCTGAAAGGGGACTGCATGCACGGTCCTTGGACAGGGAGTGATCGACGAAAATGTGACCAAAATGAATGGTCTTCGACAGCAGTGTCGTTTCTCTCCGTCTTTCTGCCTGTCTCTGAATGACTGTCCCAGTCTGTGTGTCTGTCTTTGCCAAGCACACCTTTATGAACTGTTTACTCCAACAACATGCATCCAGCCATTTCGCGACAGTGGTCTTTGGTCAGAGCTAGGGTAGGTATCACGGCTACAAGCAAAACGAGGCCAGCAGAATGTTGTTGAAGTACCTACCCGGTACCCCTGCCTACCTAGGACAACCTGAACTCGGGGGGGGGGGGAGAGAGAGAGGGGAGAGAGAGAGAGAGAGAGAGAGAGAGAGAGAGAGAAAAAAAAAATCCCTGTCTACTGACAGTAGTCCTGTTTGCAGAGCTACCGCTGTCACCTGAGTGCGGGGCTGAAATCAATCTTCCAACCATTCTGGTTCCCGGCAGCTAATAGGATATTAAATTCTACCCATCAGAATTTTACGACAGGCCCTACAGGATGGCTTCCAACAAGCACTATTTGTAGGTTGGGTAGCGAGACCCTGCCAAAGTTAGCTGTCGTCGAGAAAACGAAGTTAGCTTTCGTCGAGAAAACGAATCCTTTTTTTCTTTTTCTTTTTTCTTTTCTTTTTTTACTTTTTCTTTCTTTCCTTTTTCTTTCTTTCTTTCTTCTTTCTTTCTTTTAAATCTTTCTTTTAAATCTTTTTTTTTCTTATAGATTTTTTTTTTTACAGGAGAAATCGCAATAGGACATGACGTGCATATTTTTTGGTTTTCATCTCACGAAGCACGCGTACGTGTAAAACAGTTACTTTGCTGCGTAACATTATTTTGAAAAACGCAATCTCTTTATTATTTATGTTGTTAAC
>JABMCL010001476.1:652500-667500 GCA_018857735.1 Alviniconcha marisindica
CTTTTATTTTGACAGCCATCAGAAAACTTCCATTTCGTCCTCTTTACAAAGCACGAGAAACAATAAAAGATCGTTAACTTTTTGAGATAACCCTCTCTTTGTCTCTCGCTAGAGAGAGAGAGAGAGAGAGAGAGAGAGAGAGAGAGAGAGAGAGAGAGAGAGAGAGAGAGAGAGAGAGAGAGAGAGAGAGAGAGACCGAGAGACAGAGAGAGAGACAGAGAGAGAGACAGAGAGAGACAGAGGGAGACAGAGACAGAGACACAGATACACAGAGACACAGAGACAGAGACAGACAGAAGACGGACGGACGGACGGACGGACGGACGGACAGATAGACAGACAGACAGACAGACGGACAGAGACAATGAAATAACGAGAGTAACAGATAAGAATGTATATGCTTTTTTGCATCCAGCCTTCACCCAAACAAGGGACTAATCTAGATCTAAGTATACATGTTTACATTTTCTAAGCTCCGACTGACACACCGGAGAGAGAGAGAGAACTCGAACTCAAACTCGAAAACTTTAATACTCAAGGGGGGAGAGAGAGTGAGAGAGAAGAGAGAGAGAGAGAGAGAAGGAGAGAGAGAAGAGAGAGAGGAGAGAAGAGGAGAGAGAGAGAGAGAGAGAGAGAGAGACAACACACACACACACACACACACACCACACACAACACACACACACACACACACACACACACAACACACACACACACACACACACACACACCACACACACACAACCACACCCACACACACACACACACACACAAAGAGAGGGGAGAGAGAGAGAGAGAGAGAGAGGAGAGAGAGGAAGAGAGAGAGAGAGAGAGAGAGAGACGAGAGAGAGAGAGAGAGAGAGAGAGAGAGACAGACAGACAGACAGACAGACAGACAGACAGACAGACAGACAGACAGACAGACAGACAGACAGACAGGCAGGCAGGCAGGCAGGCACAGGCAGGCAGGCAGAGACAGAGAGACAGAGAGAGACACAGAGAGACAGAGAGAGAGAAAGATCGAAGCATGAGAGAAGGGATAATGTGGATGGGAAGCGTAATTACTACGTTAACGCTACCAGAGCCAGGGGGCGAAAGCTTAACGAAGACCTGCTAATGGGACTTCAGCGGTGTGGGAAGAACGCCACAGACCTATAGCTATAATCAGATATTCATGTTACCGGCTGTGAAGTAACGCATCTCACTGACTGTCAACGATACGCCGAACAAGACTGGGGTCACTGAAAACTCTGATCACGAAGTGCAGAACAACTGAATTGTGACCCTATAAGAAACCAACACGCCTGTCAAACACAGAAGTTATAAGGATTATTAGGTAACATCCCTTTCTCTCATAGTTCAGGAGCTGTGTGAGAGTCGAGGTGGCCGTCCTGGGCTGTCCGTCCTAACGAGCCTTCTGGTTTCCGTGGACGTAAAGCTATACTGAACTATGCTTCGGCATTGGTCTCAGCTTGTCCCTAATATGTCAACTGACATTTGAGGACATTAAGCGACACTACCTACCTATCCCTTTCTCTCAGAGTTCAGGAACTGTGTAAAAGTCGAGGTGGCCGTCCTGGGCCTTACGGTTTCTGTGGACGTAAAGCAACATTGAACCATGCTGATAGGCATTGGTCACAGTTTGTCCCTAATATGTCAACCGACATCCGAGGACATGAAGCTCTACATCATCATCATCATCATCATCCCTTCCTCTTCTTTGACGGTGCTTTACGTCCACAGAAACCACAAGGCTTATTAGGGACGGGGAGAAGGGGGAAAGGGGGGTATGGACGTGGGGGAAGAGGGAGATTATATACCTATCGCTACACTGTCACCACCAGAATGACTCCTGCATTAATATGGGCAGCGATGAGAGCCATTTCAATGTTTCATTAATTGTGTGTCCACAAACCACAACCTTTTTGAAGAGACAGGAGAGCCGAAGCAGATTCGAACCGAAGTCCATCTGCTTACCGGCCTAACGCCTTACCGCTAAGCCAAATCGGCTCACAGGGAGCCCAGGGTGTGAAACATGGTGCTTAACGTCCACAGAAATCACAAGGCTTATTAGAGACGGGGAGAAGGGGGGGGGGGAGGGGGGCAGGGTATGGAGGTGATGATGATGAAGTGATGCTTAATGTCCTCAGATGTCAGTTGACATATTAGGGACAAGTTGTGACCAATGCCGAAGCATGGTTCAATATAGCTTTACATCCACGGAAACTAGAAGGCTCGTTAGGACGGACAGCCCAGGACGGCCACCTCGACTCTCACACAGCTCCTGAACTATGTATGGAGGTGGGGGAAGAGGGAGATTATATACCTATCGCTACACTGACACCATTAGAATGATTCCTGAATTAATATGGACAGCGATGAGAGCCATTTTAATGTTTCGTTAACTGTGAGGGACAAAGTCACAATTAAGACAGTGTCCACAAGCCCATGACTTCTTCTTCTTCTTTCATGCTGCTTTACGTCCACAGAAACCGTATGGCTTAATTATTGGGGACCATTACGGCCCATGACAATGATGAAGTGATGTTCAATGTCCTGAGATGTCGGCTGACATATTAGGGACAAGTTGTGACCAATGCCGAAGCATGGTTCAATAAATCTTTACGTCCACGGAAACCAGAAGGTTCGTTAGGACGGACAGCCCAGGACGGCCACCTCGACTCTCACACAGCTCCTGAGCTATGTATGGAGGTGGGGGAAGAGGGAGATTATATACCTATCGCTACTTTGACACCACTAGAATGATTCCTGCATTAATATAGACAGCGATGAGAGCCATTTTAATGTTTCGTTAATTGCGAGGGACAAAGTCACAATTAAGACAGTGTCCACAAGCCCATGACTTCTTCTTCTTTCATGCTGCTTTACGTCCACAGAAACCGCATGGCTTAATTATTAGGGACCATTACGGCCCATGACGGCCAAACCTCGACATTTATACAGCTCCTAAGCTCTGTAACATCCCACTCTGACCGACCTACTTATCTATCCAGGACGAGTAACGGTGGTTCCAGTAATCGGTCCGCTAATTTAGTGCCGCCCCAGTCCTTTGACAACTTGACGCCTTTATTGTAGCTCGCCGCGAGTCACGCGACGCGTAGACACAATTAACCCCTTTGCTGCCATGCAGGTGTGTACACCATACACTGGGAAATAAAACGGAACATTTTTTTTTTTTTTTTTTTTAGGGGGGCGGGTTGGGGGCAGGTGTGGGGAAGGATTATCTCACCAGCATGTGGAGAATTGATGTAAAAATGCGCAGTATCAAAGTAGATTGCTATAGCCGAGGCTTCGAAAATGTTCAATCAACACACAAAGGAGTTAATTAGCGCTCGAAATACGTAGCACAAACACAACAACAAAGACCTGAGTCGCCTACGGTAACTCTCACCTGGCGCGTGTATCTTCGACAATAAGACACATAGTCAATAACAGTTTACAAGGTACATAAACTCCGTCAGAGGTACATCCTCCACAATTTTTTCGAAAATGTTTGCAAATATGTATGTGTGGTCTTTTCAACCCAGAACGTTTACGGGCCCCCCGTAGCGAAGGAGTTAAATAATGACGGTTTACGAACCGTAGTCGGATCAGGGCCATAGACTGATCGTGCGTCTCATTAAAGTCTCTCTGTGTTTGAAGACAGTGACCATGACAGTGCCTGTCAGTCTTTCAAGTCTGATCAAATCACGCTGATCATCATCATAAATATCCGACTGAAGGTCTGTCACTTGACTGTGCGTCTTGTCTTGTCTTGTCTTGCCTTGTGCTGCCACTAAGGAATGGGGTGGTATAATTCGCCCGTTAATGTTCTACCCCGTTTTTGAAGTCGACATGTCACAGGCAGATTAGAGTAATTATGCTCTGTCGTTATGCTCGGTCGTATAGCTTGAACCTTTAAAAAAAATTAAAAAAATGTCCATTGTATGTGTTTATACATTTTTCTGCAGCTTTTTGTGCCGCGCATTGTGCCCTAGATCTTGCTAGGGATCATGCGCCATAGAAAATGTCCATTATTATTATTATTATTCACAACTTCCTTCAAGTTGTTCCTTCTATTTATTGTTACTGTTTATTGTCATTATTATGACAGCGGTGTTTTGTTTAGTTTAGTTGTGTGTTGTTGTTTTAAAATCTCTTTTATGTGTTTGGATCTTGTTTTAGAACGCTAACCAGTCATTCATGTTTCAAATTCGATTCCCTTCAAGTAAACAAGAAGATGGTCAAAACTACATTAAATCTATTGTCCAGTCTATAGGTGTCTCTTCTTCTTCTTCTTGTTTCGGTTTAGTTTTTTTTTGTTTTTAAGGCGACACATCTATACTAGCAAAGTGAATTTACTATCTTGTTTGGTGTAAATCGTCCTAAACTGGTCGTAGATTTTTTTTAAATCTTCCCATCGAGAAAATTAGTATAATGACTTTGGTCTTTCAGACCCCAAGCATTTGACAAAGCATACGACAAAGCACAACAGAAAGGCAGTCAGACAAAAGTTTGGTACTACTGTCTTCGGCTGAAACGAGTGTAAACGTTGACAGAAGAACCAAAGCGCCGGTTTCGCCGGGCGATATGTTTCAAAGTCAAAATATCTGTCTGTCAATAGCGGATTGGTCTCCACACAGCCTGAAGCAAACCCCATGGGCAGCTAATAGTTTGGTAATTCTGACGAAAGAGAGAATAACAGTTTACGATTAAAAAAGAAAGTAACTTCTTTTGTATAAGTATCGGCAGATTTGTTTTGTATAAGTATTAGTAGAAGAACGACCTTTTTCTTTTGTTATAAATTTCCTCTTCTGTATAACCTAATTCTTTTAAATTACCTAATTCTTTTGCATAAGTATTAGTAGAACAACTGAACCTTGTCCCTAATATGTCGAATGACATCCGAGGACGTTAAGACCCCCCACCACCACCACCCCCGATCCCCCTCCCCCTCCCCGCCCCAAAAAAGACAACCCAACGAAACTTGCGGGTAAAAATAATTCAAATACCATACAAAAGAATTTTGTTATTTATATGTAACCGAATGCATTGTGTGTGTCCAGGGCCATGACCCTTTAACCTTTTCTTTCCTGTCGTCCTTTCTCTTTTTTGATTGGGCGGGAGTTTTATGGCCCTAATTATCTAAAGTGTTAAAATTTGCGCGCTGGGCCCGCCGCGTTCATAGTTCAGGAGCTGTGTGAGAGTCGAGGTGGCCGTCCTGGGCTGTCCGTCCTAACGAGCCTTCTGGTTTCCGTGGACGTAAAGAATTATTGAACCATGCTTCGGCATTGGTCACAACTTGTCCCTAATATGTCAACTGACATCTGAGGACATTAGGCATCACTTCATCATCACCGCCGCGCCCTCTTTCCCCCAGCGTCCCTGCAGTAGCAGGTCGTCTTTTAGTGTAAGCTGTTACCTGGGCACCAATGCGTCTGATTCAGGGGAGAGCCTACACTGTTTCCTGGTTGGTGTAAATAAAAGTTATGTTATAGCAACCGCTGACTTTGTGACTCTTCATTCATGCTTCCAACCTGCTTCCCTCACTCCCCACCCCGCTCCCCTACATATAATAAATGCATAAAATGAAAATTTGCCTTTTGGGTCACTCGAATTCTACCGAGAGAGAGAGAGAGAGAGAGAGAGAGAGAGAGAGAGAGAGAGAGAGAGAGAGAGAGAGAGAGAGAGAGAGAGAGAGAGAGAGAGAGAGAGAGAGAGAGAGAGAGAGAGAGAGAGAAAAGAGGACAATTTTAGACAATTCAACACAACGAAGGTAAAAGTATACAAATAAAACAAAACGGAGTAAAACGTGGTAAAGCATCGCCCATCTGCCCATTTGCCCATTTTCTACGTGGTCACGACAAACTGCGTCTTTGGTAAGTAAACACATTGCTTTACGTCCACAAAAGCGAGATGGCTTATTAGGAACGAGGAAAAGGGGGGGGGGGGGGGGAGGTGGGGGGGGGGGGGGAGGGAGGGGGAAGAGTGAGTGGCTCGTCCGCGCCCTTCGACCCTCCAAAGACCGAGGAGGCCGTGGACCACCATCGCCAGAACAACAACTATGTCAAGGCGGTGGGGACCTCGCCATTGCGTGGCAACTTGTGTACTCCGCAACTGCTGTTTCAGCAGCTGTGCGGAGCAGAGTTCCAGTGTCCGTAGCACAGCTGTTGAGGAACAACTGAAGCAAAAGGTTTCTGAGCCCAGCTCCACCTCCCTGCTCTTGATCTCTCCCGGGCTCTCTTGAGGGTCCAGCACCGCCTCCCTCTTCTTGATCTCGCCTGGACCCGCAAATGATTGTCCAACTCTTCGTGAGAGTCCAGGTCACCTCCTTCCTCATGATCCCGCCTGGACTCTGGGCGTCTTTGGTTGTTGAAGTATTGCTTTACAGTCCACAGAAACCGTAGGCTTATTAGGGACGGGAGCCCAGGACGACGACCTCGACTTTTACACTGCTCCTGGGCTCTGAAGGGTCTTTGGTAGGTAGGTAGTGTTGCTTAATGTCCTCAGATGTCAGTCGACATATTAGGGACAAGCTGAGACCAATGCCGAAGCATGGTTCAATATAGCTTTACGTCCACGGAAACCAGAAAGCTCGTTAGGACGGACAGCCCAGGACGGCCACCTCGACTCTCACACAGCTCCTGAACTATGGGGTCTTTGGGTTCGTCCCCTTTAAGAGGCCAGTGTAGGCAAGGGACGTAAGCCATGTAGACCTATTCGTGTCCAGCATCAGTTTGAGGCAGAGTACTCCAGGAACGACACGTACATTGCGTGTTTGTGCCTCAGTCAATAATTCATCGTGCACGGTACTTACAGTCAAGGTAACGACTGTCGATGACGGAAATCTATAACTCGTACCAATTATAGCCTCTCTCTGCATATGTACAGCCTTTGCATTCTGCGTGTATACTCACGTAACCCTTAGTACGGTGCTCTCTGCCTCTCGTCTCTGTCTATCTATTTCTCTCTCACGCCCCCCCCCCCCCCCCAACACACACACACTCTTTCTCTTTCACACAACACACTCTCACGCACGCGCGCACGCACACATAACAACACAGACACAACACAGACACACCACAACACACACACACACACACACACACACACACACAACACACACACACACACACACACACAGGGAGAAGAGGCGGGGGAGAGAGAGAGAGAGAGAGAAGAGAGAGAGAGAGAGAGAGAGAGAGAGAGAGAGAGAGAGAGAGAGAGAGAGAGAGAGAGAGAGAGAGAAGAGAGAGAGAGTGCGCGCACCACCCACAAACACACACACACACACACACACACACACACACCACACACCACACACACACACACACACACACACACACACACACACACACACACACACACACACACACACACACACACACAGCACACACACACACACACACACACACACACACACACACACACACACACACACACCACACACACACACACACACACACACACACACACACACACACACACACACACACACACACACACACACACACGCAAGCAAGCAAGCAAGCAAGCACACCTTCATTGGAGACACCATACCATTCAAATGTCTTTGTAGACTCCGTGCTGCCCTCTACTCTATCTCTATTTGTGTGGGTATAATTATGCTACCTTCAAAGGCGACACAATACCTTTCCAGTATCTTTGCAAGACTCTGTTCGGCTCCCTAACTCCCTGTCCCTAATTGTGTGGGTATAATTGTTCTAGCTTCATTGGATGTGGGCATAAGTATGCTACCCTCATTGGAGGCACCACACCTTTCCAGTGCCTTAATTTTCCTAGGCTTCATGTGGGACCCTACCTTGTCCCTAATTGTGCGTATATGATTATGCTACCTTCAGTGGCGCTCCCTAATTTCCTGTCCCTAATTGTGTGTATATAATTATGCTACCTTCATTGGATATGGGCATAAGTATGCTGTCTTCATTGGAGACACCATAATAATTATGCTACTTTCATTGGATATGGGCATAAGTATGCTGTCTTCATTGAAGACACCACAATAATTATGCTACCTTCATTGGATATGGGCATAAGTATGCTGTCTTCATTGAAGACAACCCTAATAATTATGCTACCTTCATTGGGGTATGGGTATAAGTATGCTGTCTTCATTGGAGACACCACAAGAATTATGCTACCTTGAATAGGGAAATCACACCATTTCAGTATTTTCTGTCTTAATTGAAGACCAAGGGGATAATAATTATACTACCTTCATTGGATATGGGAAAATATGCTTTCCTTAATTGGAGACACCACAATAATTATGCTACCTTCATTGGATATGGGCATAAGTATGCTGTTTAATTGGAGACATCACAATAATTATGCTACCTTCATTGGATATGGGCATAAGTATGCTGCCTTAATTGAAGACACCATAATAATTATGCTACCTTCATGGGATATGGGTATAAGTATGCTGTCTTCATTGGAGACACCACAAGAATTATGCTACCTTGAATAGGAGAAATCACACCATTCCAGTGCCTTTGCTAGACTCGTGCGGCCCCCTAATTCGCTGTACCTAATTGTGTGTGTATAATTATATATACTACCTTCATTGGATATGGGAAGTATGTTGCCTTAATTGGAGACAGCACAATAATTATGCTACCTTCATTGGATATGGGCATAAGTATGCTGCTTTAATTGGAGACAGCACAATAATTATGCTACCTTCATTGGATATGGGCATAAGTATGCTGCCTTAATTGGAGGCACCACAATAATTATGCTACCTTCATTGGATATGGGCATAAGTATGCTGTCTTCATTGGAGACACCACAATAATTATGCTACCTTCAATAGGAGACACCACACCTTTCCAGTGCCTTTGCTAGACTCCGTGCGGGACCCTACCTTGTCCCTAATTGTGTGCATATAATTATGCTACCTTCAGTGGACTCCCTCATTTCCTGTCCCTAACTGTGTGTATATAATTATGCTACCTTCATCGGATATGGGCATAAGCATGCCACCTTCACTGGATATGGGCATAAGTATGCTATCTTCACTGGAGACACCACAATAATTATGCTACCTTCAATGGAGACGTACATCACACCTTTCCAATTGCCTTTGCTAGACTCCTTGCGGTGCCCTAATTCAATGTACCTAATTGTAGCCCCACACCCACAAACTGCAGGTGCCTTTTAATACGTACCTCTGCACTGGGGCTCCAACTGCTGTGCCCCGTGCCATTGTTATTGTTGTCACACGGCGCTCGATCAAACCAAGCAGAAGCGGTGCCAGCCTGCTTATCCGGCGTGTTTGGATGTTATCTCAACGGATAGTTTTTCGGTGGTGGGGTTGGGCCTGCTAGTCGAGCTTGACACTCCGGACACCTGAGTCGAGTGCCGGGGAGTCCGGGAGTTTCGGCGATCAGCACCTTTTGCGGGTCTGCTGTTCAAACAGGCTGCACACGCATGCACAGCGACTAATTAACCCTATGCTAGCTGGAGATTTAATTTCCTCTGCGGTACGTGTTTGCCTGTTCGCGGGGCTGAGCTAACTGCTCACGGTGATGTCATAGGAAGCGGGCTATTCTTCCACTTTTTTCGCTCACGTTTTGCGCAAAATGTATTGTGCTCTGCAGAGAAAAGTTGCCGGAAGTTTCGAGCCGGAAGAAACTACCCGTTTAAAGAGAAAGGAGAGAAGAAGAAAATGCAGGAATTTAATACCTTTAGCCAGCCGTTGTTTGTATTTATGTACTTCGACCACAGAAAGCATTCATCTGTTGCATGTATACAAGTCACCCGACCACGGCAAGCGTTCAGCTATTACATGTAAACAAGTCACCCGACCACGGCAAGCGTTCAGCTGCTACATGCATACAAGTCACCCGACCGCGGAAAGCGTTCATCTGTTATATGTATACAAGTCACCCGACCACGGCAAGCGTTCATCTGTTAAAGCGCTGGTATACAAGCCGTTTCGGCCGAGTGGTTGAGGAGGATTGTTCGGACCTGATCTAAAACGAATCGCGTATCAGCTAGCACAGCCCTATGGTTGAAACGGGTTGTTGTTGTTGTTGTTGTTGTTGTTGAAGTGTTGCACTACGTCCACAGAAACCGTAGGCTTATTAGGGACGGGAACCCAGGACGGCCACTTCGACTTTCATGCAGCTCCTGAGCTCTGGTGAAACGGGTCAGCGCATCGGTCTCAATACTTTCGTTCCAAATACAGCATGCTACTTTTACAAACGGATGAACTGCATCCGCCAGCCAATGAGCGCCATACGTGTGGACTGAAGTGAAGAAAAGGCCGGAGGTCACAAGACATGGTAACTCTCGAGTAGCCAGGTTGGATATGTCGACCTTCCCCTTGCTTTAACATGTCAGTTGTCGCTGTATCGTGTGGCAGCCAGTACGTGTAAGACGGACTGGTCTGGCCACATGGGGTCAGAGAGCCGGTTTGGCCTAGCGGTAAGGCGGTAGGCTGGTAAGCGGAAGGACCTCGGTTCGATACCGCTTCGGCTCTCCTTTCTCTTCGAAAGTTGTGGTCACGGTCTTGCGACTTTGTCCCTCACAATTAATGAAATATTAAAATGGCTCTCATCGCTGCCCGTCTTAATGCAGGTCATTCTGGTGGTGACAGTGTAGCGATAGGTGTATACGCTCCCTCTTCCCCCACCTCCATACCCCCTTCCCCCTATTCTCCCCGTCCCTAATAAGCCTTATGGTTTCTGTGGACGTTAAGCACCATGTTTACTTACTTACCACATGGGGTTCGAACGGTCCTCTTCATCCATAGGGCCGAAAAAGCTCGGGTGTGTCAGCACCTTTACTTGTATTCAAGTAAACCGGCTACAGAAAGCGTTCGGCTGTTATTTGTAATGAAGCAACCCGGCCCCAAAGTGTTAATCAACAGTGTGCCACCCTCACCCTTCCCCACCCCTCTTCTCTCCGCCCCCTCCCCCCCACCCCCTGCGCTCCCTCACCCCCTCCACCCTCAGGCCTTTCTTTCTCTCTACATACCTCTGACTGACATTCCTGTGTGCTACTTTGTGTCTCCTGAAAGACAATACTGATATGTATGTACACTGCTGATCCCTCTCTCCTCACTAGTGCAGAGTCACAGACAAATGGCAGACAGACAGACCATCCTGAACCCCTTCACTGCCCCAGCCTGTAAAAAAACTTCCGGGCTGAAAAGTGCACACACACGCCAGGAAACTATATTTCCCGGTCCTTTGACCCATCTACTTTCAATGCTATGCATTTTGATGAAAATCCTTCACGTGACAGTTTAAAAACAGAAGACAAAAAAGCTTAACGGCTTCAGATTTTGCATTTTTAGTGGTTGCTTTCAAGTGACATCACGGCAGTGAAAGGGTTAATATACCTTGCTGTTTGCGTAACACTGAAACCTTCGCCCTGTCATGTCTTCTTCTTCAGTCTGCCGTTCCTTCCTTTTACGTTGTGTCTCCTTTAAGACAACACGGAGACATGTACACTGCCAGTCCCTTCTCATCACAGCAGTCACAGACAAATTACAGACAGACGGCTCCCTCATTCCGCCTTGATGTATACCTGTATGACACTGAAATCTTCTCCTGTTCGTTCTTTGTCTTCTTCAGCATACCATTCCTTCGTTCTACTCTTGTGTCTCTTGCAAAATAATACTGATACGTGAATACTGCCACCACAACCCCCACTCCCACCCCACCCCCCGCCCCCGGCCTCCTTCTCCCCTCGCCAGTACAGTCACCGACAAATTCACCCGTACTCTCTTCTTCTTCTTCTTCTGTCATTCCTTCGTTTTACTGTTGTGTCTTCCACAAAATAATACTGCACATGAATACTGCCCCCCCCCCCCCCCCGCCCCACTCCCTTCCCCCCCCCCCCCCCCGCCCCCCACTCTTCTTCTTCCCTCTCCAGTACAGTCACCGACAAATTCACCCGTACTCTCTTCTTCTTCTGTCATTTCTTCCCTTTACGCTGTTTTCTGCACGACAGTTCTAACATAGTGTCTCTTCACCGTTACACAAAATGCAGTTACGGACGAAATTACAGACAGACGGCCTGGCCTGTCCTCATTCTGCCTTGTTGTATACCCGTGTAACACTGAACTCTTCAGCCGATCTCTCTTCTTCTTCTTCTGTCAATCCTTCGTTTCACGTTGTGTCTCCTGCAAGACAATTACACTTCCTCCCTATCTCTCCCCCCCCCCCCCCCCCGCCCAGCCCCCTCCCCGTTCCTCCCACTCACCACCCGCATCTCTTTATCTCTGCACAATTCAAGACCTTTCCGCCCACCCGGCTCGACCTGCCTGTTCGCACCCGTCCAACCCGGCTTGACTCTTGCTCCTCCACCCCCCATCTCGGCTTACCACCCCCACCCCACCCCACCCGTTCCTCCTCCACCCCGATATATATATATATATATATATATATATATATATATATATATATATATATATATATATAATATATATATACCCACCCCGCCCATTCTGAACCAACACTCACACGTACTTACCTACTTCTCCCTCCCTCCACCCACCCACCCACCCCTCCTTCCCCCCCCCCCCCCCCCACGACCCCCCCCCTCCTCCGCCCTCATCCTTCCCCGACGCCACCCCACTCCACCCGACCCCACCCCCACTTCCACCCTTCAAGTTCGATCCAGAAACGAGCCCCCACTCCACAGCTGGCTGGCTGGCTGGCTGGCAGTCGCTGGGAATATCATTCCTGCAGTCGGTTTTATTGTCCGAGGCGCTGCTGCCTGGATCCTACAAAAGGCCTCTTCTGTCCCGGGGGCCGGCTTAGTTCAGGAGCCGTGTGAGAGTCGAGGTGGCCGTCCTGGGCTGTCCGTCCTAACGAGCCTTCTGGTTTCCGTGGACGTAAAGCTATATTGAACCATGCTCCGGCATTGGTCTCAGCTTGTCCCTAATATGTCAACTGACATCTGAGGACATTAAGCAACACTACCTACCTACCTACCTGACCTACCTACCTGGGGGCCGGCTCTCACAGGCGAGGAGGGCGCCCGCGATCACCGATCACCGATCGCTATGTACAGCGCGTCATGCAGTGTGTCGGGCCGAAAGCTCCAGCCAATTAGTGGGCATAAATCGTTCACTGCGCTGTGGACACAGGAACGGCTCGGTTGCGTTTCTCTTTGCTCGCCCTTCTCAGCGCTTACGCTATTACCTGTTCTCACCCTGTGGGCGTGCTTCAGCGCTGTGACGTTTCGGGTCAGAAATAACCGACATGCTTGAGATCTGAAGGAGGAAACGGTCAGGAAGGACACGTCGACGTCAGTTTCTGGCGGGGTCTGTCTGTGTAGGCACTGAGTGAGTGAGGACCGGAGCTGTGGACCGTTTTGCTCAGTTTGTGTAGCTGCGGACAAAATACCTTCAAGTTTGCCGTGCCTCAGCTTAACACACAATCTTCTGTGAAACTCTTGTTGCGCCTCAGCTTAACACACAATCTTCTGTGAAACTCTTGTTGTGCCTCAGCTGAACACACAATCTTCAGTGAAACTCTTTTGAGGCGCGTGTTGCTGTTCTATCTCTCTCATACCATCCTCCTCTTGTTCGTTTTTTCCCCACTTTCAAACAGTTTGTTATTCAGCAACGGTGTTAGTGCAGCCAGGGATTTACAACTTTCAGTGGTGTGACTGATTTTTTCTTCAACGCCCGATACGCTTAGCAAAAACAGTGGTTGTGCTGATTTTTCGGACTTTGTTGGATCGACTATTTCTATCTTGAGAGAGAGAGAAAGCGATCTTTAAAAAAAAAAAAAAAAAAAAAAATCAAGCAGATATTTTCAGTGGCTCTTCAAACTCCTACATGACTGCCCATTCATAGTGATTTCTCCCTCTGCAGGATTAACAAAGTTTCTATCAAGAAAAAGGGACGTTTTTGATGTGAGTAAAAAATATGTTAAAAACAATATATAAAAATAAACTTCCACACTGATAATTTTTGTCGAGGTAAAGGGGACTTTTTCAGTGTGGCTTTTCCAACTGTGCCAGAAAAGCGAAAGTGAGGCTTGTTCTTGAAGGAGTGAGCAGCAGTTCTCCGTTCTGCAGATCCACACGCCGTCAGCAGTTCTATCGTTCTGCAGATCCACACGCCGTCAGCAGTTCTCCGTTCTGCAGATCCACACGTCGCCGTCAGCAGTTCTATCGTTCTGCAGATCCACACGCCGTCAGCAGTTCTACCGTTCGCAGATTCCACACGCCGTCAGCAGTTCTCCGTTCGGCAGATCCACACGCCGCCGTCAGCAGTTCTACCGTTCGGCAGATCCACACGCCGTCAGCAGTTTTATCGTTCTGCAGATCCACACGCCGCCGTCAGCAGTTCTACCGTTCGGCAGATCCAGATCCACACGCCGTCAGCAGTTCTCCGTTCGGCAGATCCACACGCCGCCGTCAGCAGTTCTACCGTTCGGCAGATCCACACGCCGTCAGCAGTTCTATCGTTCTGCAGATCCACACGCCGCCGTCAGCAGTTCTACCGTTCGGCAGATCCAGATCCACACGCCGTCAGCAGTTCTCCGTTCGGCAGATCCACACGCCGCCGTCAGCAGTTCTACCGTTCGGCAGATCCACACGCCGTCAGCAGTTTTATCGTTCTGCAGATCCACACGCCGTCAGCAGTTCTCCGTTCGGCAGATCCACACGCCGTCAGCAGTTCTCCGTTCGGCAGATCCACACGCCGTCAAGAAACAGAGACGTTTTCAAGCAGACTCACCATCAAGCTCCATCAAGCACAACGTGACAGTTTCACTCTCAGCGTTTAAAACCCAAACCTTTTCCATACTATCGCCTCCCACGCTTTCTTTCCCAGCCTCGGCAGATCGAGAAGCTCCCGCCAAAGTGTCATGGCGGCGACGAGGCGCCCCTCTGCGAAGAGAGTTGCGGCGGAAAACAAAGGGAAGCAACCCAGCCCCGGAGCGCGTCACGCGGCCACGCACGAGGACGTCACGACAACAGTGAGCCAGGGGCTTCCCGGGGGGTCGTCCC
>JABMCL010001476.1:685000-695000 GCA_018857735.1 Alviniconcha marisindica
GGACAGTCACACGGACAATTTGTGCAGGAAGAAGGATTGGACAGTGACAGGGACATTTTGTGAAAGAAGAAAGACTGGACAGTGACAGGGACATTTTGTGCAGGAAGAAGGACTGGACAGTGACATTTTGTGCAGGAAGAAGGACTGGACAATGTCAGGGACATTTTGTGCAGGAAGAAGGACTGGACAGTGACACGAACATTTCGTGCAGGAAGAAGGACTGGACAGTGACAAGGACATTTTGTACAGGAAGAAGGACTGGACATTGACACGGATGTTTTGTGCAGGAAGAAAGACTGGACAGTGACAAGGACATTTTATGCAGGAAGAAAGACTGGACAGTGACATTTTGTGCAGGACGAAAGACTGGACAGTGACATTGTGTGCAGGAAGAAAGGCTGGACAGTGACATTGCGTGCAGGAAGAAAGACTGAACAGTGACAAGGACATTTTGTGCAGGAAGAAGGTCTGGAAAGTGACAGGGACATTTTGTACAGGAAGAATGACTGGACAGTGACAGGGACATTTTGTGCAGGAGGAATGACTGGACAGTGACACGGACATTTTGTGCAGGAAGAAAGACTGGACAGTGACAGGGACATTTTGTGCAGGAAGAAGACTGGACAGTGACATTTTGTGCAGGAAGAAGGACTGGACATGACAGGACATTTTGTGCAGGAAGAGGACTGGACAGTGACACGGACATTTTGTGCAGGAAGAAGGACTGGACAGTGACACGGACATTTTGTGCAAGAAGAAGGACTGGACAGTTAAAAGGACATTTTGTGCAGGACGAAAGACTGGACAGTGACATTGTGTGCAGGAAGAAAGACTGGACAGTGACATTGTGTGCAGGAAGAAAGACTGGACAGTGACATTGTGTGCAGGAAGAAAGACTGGACAGTGACAAGGATATTTTGTGCAGGAAGAAGGGCTGGTCAATGACAGGGACATTTTGTGCAGGAAGAAGGACTGGACAGTGAGACGGACATTTTGTGCAGGAAGAAGGACTGGACAGTGACACGAACATTTTGTGCAGTAAGAAGGACTGGACAGTTACAAGGACATTTTGTGCAGGAAGAAAGACTGGACAGTGACAAGGACATTTTATGCAGGAAGAAAGACTGGACAGTGACATTGTGTGCAGGAAGAAAGACTGGACAGTGACATTTTGTGCAGGAAAAAGACTGGACAGTGAAATTTTATGCAGGAAGAAAGACTGGACAGTGACATTTTGTGCAGGAAGAAGGACTGGACAGTGACACGGACATTTTGTGCAGGAAGAAGGACTGGACAGTGACACGGACATTTTGTGCAGGAAGAAGGACTGGACAGTGATACGGACATTTTATGCAGGAAGAATGACTGGACAGTGACAGGGACATTTTGTGCAGTAAGAAGGACTGGACAGTGACAGTGACATTTTGTGCAGGAAGAAGGACTGGACAGTGACACGGACATTTTGTACAGGAAGAAGGACTGGACAGTGACAGGGACATTTTGTGCAGTAAGAAAGACTGGACAGTGACATTTTGTGCAGGAAGAAGGACTGGACAGTGACAGGAACATTTTGTGCAGTAAGAAAGACTGGACAGTGACATTTTGTGCAGGAAGAAGGACTGGACAGTGACAAGGACATTTTGTGCAGTAAGAAAGACTGGACAGTGACATTTTGTGCAGGAAGAAGGACTGGACAGTGACAAGGACATTTTGTACAGGAAGAAGGACTGGACAGTGACAGGGACATTTTGTGCAGTAAGAAAGACTGGACAGTGACATTTTGTGCAGGAAGAAGGACTGGACAGTGACAGGAACATTTTGTGCAGTAAGAAAGACTGGACAGTGACATTTTGTGCAGGAAGAAGGACTGGACAGTGACAGGAACATTTTGTGCAGTAAGAAAGACTGGACAGTGACATTTTGTGCAGGAAGAAGGACTGGACAGTGACAAGGGACATTTTGTGCAGTAAGAAAGACTGGACAGTGACATTTTGTGCAGGAAGAAGGACTGGACAGTGACAAGGGACATTTTGTGCAGGAAGAAGGACAAGGTGCGCCACATACGAATATCCCGCTGGCCCAGAGGCTACGGACTGGTGGAAGACTGCTGTGACTTTGCTGACGTTGCGGATCTGATCCATCACCTGCAGAACAACCCCGACGTCCTCCACAAGAACCTCCCCACGGTGGACCTTCTACACGCCGTGGCCAAGGTAGGAGGATGCACCTTGTCAGCTAAGATAAGACAAGACAAGATAAGATACGATAAGGTGATAAGATACGGTACGATAATATAAGGTACAATAAGATCATTATTATTATTATTGATCGCTTTTATATAGCGCTATTCTCCGTTCTCGAGCAGACTCACTGCCCTCGCATGTGATTCTACGATGATGATGATGATGATGATGATGATGATGATGATGATGATGATGATGATGAAGTGATGCTTAATGTCCTCAGATGTCAGTTGACATATTAGGGACAAGTTGTGACCAATGCCGAAGCACGGTTCAATAATCCTTTACGTCCACGGAAACCAGAAGGCTCGTTAGGACGGACAGCTCAGGACGGCCACCTCGATTCTCACACAGCTCCTGAACTATGAAGTGTGATTCTACATGAGTGAATAGCTTTTTATAGCGCGTTTTTTGAATATCCACCGAAGTGGTGCGCTTACAGCGCTGGCATGGCTGGTGCCACAAGAAACTGCTGCCATCTCGGCGCGTTCTGTGTACACCATACAACCATGCACCATGTCACTTCATGCAAAGCCACACTACGTAAGGTGTATGCGTGTTTAGCTGTAACCTGCCTCTGCGCTTTTGGCAGAATGACCGGGGTCTTTTACGTGCTGCTGCGGTAACACGGGGGTGAAACGGATACCGAAATAAGAGTCAGCACAGAAAGTTGACCCTGGAGAAGAAAATTCTCCCGCCGCAGGAGCAGGGATTCGAACCCGCGACCTTTCGATCACGAGTCCGGCGCTCTAACCACTGAGCTATCACCGCCCCCATAAGATAAGATACGATAACATAAGGTACGATAAGTTAAAATACGATAAGATGCAATACGATACGATAAAATACAATAAGATCCGATTGAGATCAGATACGATACGATAAGATCAGATTTTTTTATTTATTGTCCTTATAAAGCTTACAAAGAAATCTGGTTTCGATGTAGCCTAAAGGTAATAATAATAATACAACAACGATAATAATAACAATAGTAATAATAATAATAATAATAATAATAAGTAATTCTTATACAGTGCTATTGTCTAACCTCACTGCGCTTTACGAACAACTCATGACAAAACCACATTAACATACTGCATTTCAACAAACAGAATACATCTGAACCTAAAACAGGATAAACCTAGGAAACAATAACTATATATATATATTATACCACACACACACGCACGCACGCACGCACGCACACGCACGCACGCACGCACGCACCCACACACACGCACACTGAACAAACAAACTGACGTCTGATTCAGCCTATCTGACCCCCCCCCTCCCCCCACCCCCTCCCGCATCCCTCCCACCACTCTCACACACTCGATATGGTTCCAAAGTTCCAGAGATCAGAACGGCAGCCTTTCCAAAGTGTACTGCTCTATGAGGTCATGTTGAAGTTTAACATAAGGTGGGGAAATAGTCATTTCTTTTTTCTTCTGAGTCATCATACAGTGGTGTACGTGACTCTGTTTCTGGACAGCCGGAGTCCTCGCAGACAGAGACAACCTACGACCTGCTGAGTCAGCTGATGTCGAGGAACAAGGACTTGATCTTGCAAGAGAACGCGTACAAAAACCACGTCCTTCAACGACAAGAGACTGTCAAGGTATCCACGTCTGGCTCCATGGGCCTTTGCCGAAGGGGTGGCGGCATGTTATGGGAATGTCTTTCTTCTTCTTCTTCTTCTTCTTCTTCTTCTTCTTCTTCTTCTTCTTCTTCTTCTTCTTCTTTCTTCTTCTTCTTCTCTTCTTCTTCTTCTTCTTCTTCTTCTTCTTCTTCTTCTTCTTCTTCTCCTTCTTTCTTCTTCTTCTTCTTTCTTCTTCTTCTTCTTCTTCTTCTTCTTCTTCTTCTTCTTCTTCTTCTTCTTTTCTTCTCCTTCTTCTTCTTCTCGTTCTTCTTCTCCTTCTTCTTCTTCTTCTTCTTTTTTACACGTGTGGTGTGTGTGTGTGTGTGTGTGTGTGTGTGTGTGGGGTGTGTGTGTGTGTGTGTGTGTGTGTGTGTGTGTGTGTGTGTGTGTGTGTGTGTGTGTGTGTGTGTGTGTGCGCGTGTGTGCGTGCAGGGTGTGCGTGCGTGCGTGCGTGTGCGTGCGTGCGTGCGTGTGAGTGTGTGTGTGTGTGTGTGTGTGTGTGTGTGTGTGTGTGTGTGTGTGTGTGTGTGTGTGTGTGTGTGTGTGTGTGTGTGTTGTGTGTGTGTGTGTGTGTGTGTGCTGTCTTACATTTGAAAAAAAAATGTCACAACATATTCTGTCACAACGATTCTTACATTGAAAAAATCACGTCACACACACACACACACACACACACACACACACACACACACACACACACACACACACACACACACACACACACACACACACACACACACACACACACACACACACACACACACACACACACACACACACACACACACACACACACACACACACACACACACACACGCGCGCGCGCGCGCGCGTATTAGGATGGTCGTGGCAGCTGACGGACGGAGAGGCGAATCAACACCAAGGGAGTTAATTAGCGTTCGAAACCTGGACGCCATATGAACAAATCAACAAAGACTACGTTAACTAAACCTGGCATGCGAGTAAATACAACTCCACCAAAGCTGCATCTTCAATATTTCAGCACTAATTAACTCCCTTTTATGACTCTACGCATGCGCTGTTTCAGATTATGACGCGGCTAGTCACAATCCGACAAACAAACAACCAAACGAAACAAAACAAAAACAGTTACTGCAAATACGTGCGCATAGTCCGACCCGTCGACAGTCCGATAAAAGTGTTCCAGATAAAAACTCGTCATTCATTCGAAAACCGAGAGTCAGACTTGTTGATCGCCCAAAGTATCGTTATATATCGCGATATGAATTATTAACGCAGAGAAATGGAAGTGTTATAATAGGCTTAAAGGGACTATATCCAGTAGCTTAGAAGAGTAAGTCGGGATTTGTATGAGTTATGACCCCTGAAAAGGAGGTCGTTTGGATACGGTCCTGCTTCGCCGCATGAGTTTTTGGTGCGGAGGTGAGAAGGCCTATTAGGGACGGGGACGAGTGGAAAAGGGGACAGAAGAGAGAAACCTAGAAACAGGCGCCAACCTGGAAGACCAAGGCTGCCGTGGACCGCCGCCAGAACAACAGGATGTTAAGGCAGTGTCGGTCCGGCGTTGCGCAGCGACCACCGCACCACGCAATTGCTGTCCCAACTGCTATGCAGAACAGAGTCACAAAGACAATGTCCGTAGCTCCGCCGTTGGGAAACAACTGAAGCAAAAGAAGTCCAACTCTCTCTCTCTCTCTCTCCTCTCTCTCTCTCTCTCTCTCTCTCTCTCTCTCTCTCTCTCTCTCTCTCTACGGCCCAGCACCACCTCCCTGCTCTTGAGCTCTTCTGGGCTAGCTACTTCTTGAGAGTCCAGCTCACCTCCCTCCTCTTGATCTCCGCCTGGACTGCAGTGCTTCGCATTTCCCTCCTAGTTCCTTGTAAACTTCAAGAAATCAGGCAAGATTAAATGACCCTCAAGAAATCATACAATCAGTCAGTCATTTGTAAGCAGGGGTAAGTAAGTAAGTAAGTAAGTAAGTAAGTAAGTTGGTGTTTTACGCCCAGTCAACAGGTGCGGCTATATCAGGGCGATGTAAAAAGGGGAGAGAAAAAGAAGAAGATTGTATCGACTAGTTTTTGTAGGCTTGTCTGGCGTTTTCATCTTCTTTTAGTGGTGGAGAGGAAAGAATATTTCGAGACACGTTTGCATGAGCACATGCACTAGGGGCACTTTATTTTGTTCCATCGGTAAAATCGTCAGACATCGGACTGTAGACGCGTACGCCCATTGAGCTTTTCGGAATAATGTCAAGTCGGACCGAAACTATGTCAGTCGGACAATCGCCACGTTGGACTATCGAGTGCTTCGGCTTCCGATTACTAAGATATATATATATATATATATATATATATATATATATATATATATATATATAATATATATATATATATATATATATATATATGATTTTGGCAGATAACTTGTTTGATGTCGTAAACGTATGTTTGAGTTCCTAACTGTATGTCTGTCAGATGTACAGCGCTGCAAGACAACTGTTGGTCTGTCTGTTCCAGATGATACAGCGCTGCAAGACAACTGTTGGTCTGTCTGTTCCAGATGATACAGCGCTGCAAGACAACTGTTGGTCTGTCTGTTCCAGATGATACAGCGCTGCAAGACAACTGTTGGTCTGTCTGTTCCAGATGATACAGCGCTGCAAGACAACTGTTGGTCTGTCTGTTCCAGATGATACAGCGCTGCAAGACAACTGTTGGTCTGTCTGTTCCAGATGTTACAGCGCTGCAAGACAACTGTTGGTCTGTCTGTTCCAGATGTTACAGCGCTGCAAGACAACTATTGGTCTGTCTGTTCCAGATGTTACAGCGCTGCAAGACAACTATTGGTCTGTCTGTTCCAGATGTTACAGCGCTGCAAGACAACTATTGGTCTGTCTGTTCCAGATGATACAGCGCTGCAAGACAACTATTGGTCTGTCTGTTCCAGATGATACAGCGCTGCAAGACAACTATTGGTCTGTCTTTTCCAGATGATACAGCGCTGCAAGACAACTATTAGTCTGTCTGTTCCAGATGATACAGCACTGCAAGACAACTATTGTGCTACTGAACTTTGTGATGTCGTCTGTTGCAGGAGACGTAGTAACGCAACATGAAGACAACAACTCGGTGTCACTGAACTTTATGACGTCTGTCTGTTCCAGAGGCTGCAGCAGTACCAGACAACAACAATGGTGTCACTGAACGTTGTGATGACGTCTGTCTGTTCCAGAGGCTGCAGCAGTACAAGACAACAACGGTGGTGTCACTGAACGTTGTGATGACGTCTGTCTGTTCCAGAGGCTGCAGCAGTACAAGACAACAACGATGGTGTCACTGAACGTTGTGATGACGTCTGTTCCAGAGGCTGCAGCAGTACAAGACAACAACGGTGGTGTCACTGAACGTTGCGATGTCGTCTATCTGTTCCAGAGGCTGCAGCAGTACCAGACAACAACGATGGTGTCACTGAACGTTGTGATGACGTCTATCTGTTCCAGAGGCTGCAGCAGTACCAGACAACAACGATGGTGTCACTGAACCTTGTGATGACGTCTGTCTGTTCCAGAGGCTGCAGCAGTACCAGACAACAACGGTGGTGTCACTGAACGTTGCGATGTCGTCTATCTGTTCCAGAGGCTGCAGCAATGCAAGACAAGGACAGCGGCACTGAACACGGTGCTGTCGCTGTTTGAAGAGCAGCTGGCTCTGCTGCCTGACGCGGATTCCTCTACTAGCCTCCCGCACGACCAAAGGTAAAAACCGGGCAATATCCACTTTTAGCCCCGTCGGTTCGCTGTCCTCAAATGGCTTGAGGATGCGTGTGTGCTTGTGCTTGTGTATTAGCACTGGCATAGTACGGAATGAACTGACATACGGATTTGCCAACGTGGTGCATACTTCAAGTTCATTCCGTCCACACTGACACACACACACACGCACGCACGCACGCAAGCACGCACGCACGCACGCACGCACGCACGCACGCACGCACGCACGCACACACACACACACACACACACACACACACACACACACACACACACACACATTCTCATACCATTTGACGACCGCGAACCGACTGCGCTAAAAGTGGACATTGCCAAAAACCGTGTGGAGCCTATCAGTGTGCTTCAGTGGGAACCCGCACGACGAAAGGTAAAAACCGTGTGGAGCATATCGGTGTGCTTCAGTGGGAACCCGCACGACGAAAGGTAAAAACCGTGTGGAGCATATCGGTGTGCTTCAGTGGGAACCCGCACGACGAAAGGTAAAAACCGTGTGGAGCATATCAGTGTGATTCAATGGGAACCCGCACGACAAAAGGTAAAAACCGTGTGGAGCATATCAGTTTGCTTCAGTGGGAACCCGCACGACGAAAGGTAAAAACCGTGTGGAGCATATCAGTGTGCTTCAGTGGGAACCCGCCCGACGAAAGGTAAAAACCATGGACATCGATATAGGTCCATGGTAAAAACCGTGTGGAGCATATCAGTGTGCTTCAGTGGGAACCCGCACGACAAAAGGTAACAACCGTGTGTAGCATATCAGTTTGCTTCAGTGGGAACCCGCACAACGAAAGGTAAAAAGCATGTGGAGCATTTCAGTGGGAACCCGCGCAACGAAACGTAAAAACCGTGTGGAGCATATCAATGTGCTTCAGTGGGAACCCGCACGACAAAAGGTAAAAACCGTGTGGAGCATATGAGTGTGCTTCACTGTTGGTACTGGCCGCGGTGAGTAACACGGAGTGAAGGAAAGACATACCAGGCATCAAACACCAAGCACTGGTTTACGACATCCTTCCTTCAACCTTGGAGAAAGGTGCCGGAAATCGATGCTCGGAGTGTGACCAGGCATCGCAGGCATGTGTCACATCCAGAACCACAATCCATCATCACGATATCCATAGGCCTAATTATGCCATATCCGAAAACGCATTTAGGAATATATCGCTGTCATAAATATAATTATGCCATATCCGAAAACGCATTTTTAGGAATATATCGCTGTCATAAATATAATTATGCCATATCCCAAAACGTATTTAGGAATATATCACTGTCATAATTATAATTATGCCATATCCCAAAACGCATTTAGGAATATATCGCTGGCATAATTATAATTATGCCATATCAAAACACATTTAGGAATAGATCGCTGGCATAATTATGCCATATCCAACAACAATAAAACATTTAGGAATGTATCGCTGGCATAATTATAATTATGCCATATCCCAAAACGCATTTATGAATATATCGCTGGCATAATTATAATTATGCCATATCAAAACACATTTAGGAATAGATCGCTGGCATAATTATAATTATGCCATATCAAAACACATTTAGGAATAGATCGCTGGCATAATTATGCCATATCCAACAACACATTTAGGACCATATCGCTGGCATAATTATAATGATGTCATATCCAAACACGCATGTGGGAATATATATCCGAAAACGCATTTAGAAAGATATAGGTGGCATACTTATGCCATATCCGAAAACGCATTTAGGAATTTATCGCTGGCATAATTATGCTTATGCCATATCCAAAAACGCATTTAGGAATATATCGCTGGCATAATTATAATTATAATTATGCCATAATTATAATTATAATTATGCCATATCAACAACAACAAAACGTTTAGGAATATATCGCTGGCATAATGATAATAATGCCATTTCCCCCAAAAAACACCTTTAGGAATATATCGCTGTCGTCATTATAATAATGTCATATCCAAAAACGCATTTAGGAATATATCGCTGAAATAATTATAATTATGCCATATCCGAAAACGCATTTAGGAATATATCGCTGGCATAATTATAATGATGTCATATCCAAACACGCATGTATGAATATAGCACTGGCATAATTATACTCTGCCATAAAAATAGGAATATATCGCTGGCATAATTATAATTATAGAAGCCGAAGGACAATTATAATTATGCCATATCAACAACAAAACCCAAAAACATCTTTAGGAATATATCGCTGGCATAATTATATTATGCCATACCCAACAACACATTTAGGAATATATCGCTGACATAATTACAATTATGACATATCCAACAACACATTTAGAAATATATCGCTGGCATAATTATAATTA
>JABMCL010001476.1:712500-770000 GCA_018857735.1 Alviniconcha marisindica
CTATGGCACAGTACGTGACTATTATATAGTATATATATATATATATATATATCTAGTTGAAAGTGCCTGTTTTTTTAGTAAAGTTTTTCATGGTTATGCTGGCACATTACCATCCATTATAGTTTATATACATATATATATATATTATTTGGAAAGGCGAAGAAAAACTATTGATCAAAACAAACTTTTGGAATAGCTAGGTCTACAGGAATCTCATCATCTATGTTGATGCAGTGTCTAGTGTGTATTTATAATTATATATATATATATATTATAAATCCACATTACTGTATATTGTAATTGCAAATTTGTATTAATCATGTACTACAAACAATTATTAGTAATTCTCTCTCTGTCTCTGTCTCCTGCACCCCTTCATGAGTGGCAATGATGGACTAAATGAATAAATCTTTCATATTCTGTCTGTCTGTCTGTCTCGCTTTCTCTCTGATGTTGCTGTGATAACCTGCTAACATACTGTCCCATTTTGTTAAATGATACCAGTAGCCTACTAACAAGTAACATGGACTGTCTCCTTATCTTTTCTTCACTAGGCTGACTAGCCAAGGTTTCTGCTTGAGTTGCTGAAGTGCCTTTTTTTCTTCCTGTCTTCTTAAAGTGTTTTTTTCCCTTTAACCCTCTCTTATGCACACTACACGGTTGACTGGGCGTGAACAAATATTATTGAGGCCACCTTCTTAATGGTCGTATAAACTCAGGGATTTACCTTGCTCTGTCCTTTCTTTAAGGACCTAGTCCTTTTTCTATAAAAAAACACTTTCACCAGTTTCTTCAGGCCTCGTGTGAGTTTTGCAGAACTGTGTAAACATTGGTATTGTATACCCACACAAATGATGTTTATAACCTGTTACAATACACGACTCTTCAGTGGTGGTGGAAAGGGATGAATGAGTCAGCAGCATTCATTGACCAATCCCTTAGCTTTGATTTATGTTACAATTACACTTACAGATAAGACAGAAGACTAAGAGTAAGAGGTGTCCCTTCCCGTCCCTTTGGCTATATGGCTAGCTGGTACACCCCCATACTATGCATGTGTGCTTTGAAACAGCACTTTTGTGAACTGTTAGTGTTAGTGTTACTGTATAATACATATTCTGTATCATTATATGTGACACACTGTTTACAAATCATGCAGTGGGTTATCACTATCAGGGATGCAGATATATTTAGCCTTTAAGGTCCCTTATAAATATTTATAAAGTATGCAAACTGTAATGCATGGCTGTCTAATTTTGTTGTCTATTTTTATGTCTGGAACATCTTAGTTGTAAATGCAGACCGGTATGGACGCACCCTGAGGAGCACAAATTTGATGCAAAAAAGAAAAGAAAAAAAGAAAGAAGGTACTTCTTTGCATCATAAATATTATTATGGAGCTGAATGAAGCATGCAGATCTATGAAAATATTCGCACATTTTTTTAAATGTTTTTTGAGGCTGGCTTGTCTCTTCAGTTCAGCTCCCCTTTAAGTTTTACAAAATTGTTGTTATTGTGGGCAAATAAAACTCTAAGTTTGGCTCCCCTTTAAGTGTTTAACTAGTTTAAGTTTAACAAAATTGTTTGATATTATCGACAGTATTATTTTTTCACTCTAAAAAAAATTGCTATTGTCAACAGATAAAACTAATTTGTTCCTTTGAGCAGATAAAACATTGTCATAATAACTAACGTTCATAATCAAAAAGCGGTTGGACGATTCTAACTGTTGCGTACCTGACAGACTTAAAAGTTAAGTACGCTCACAAATTGATTTGAATGGGGGGGGGGGGGGGGGGGGTCTTCAATTTTTACTCATCAGTTGGGGTCTTTGTGCGCAGATCAGGTGTTGAATAGGCCAGCGGATGGTTGATGCCTTCAGACAGCCGCCATGACGGAGAGTGCAGGGAAGGAGGGCGGAGGTCATGGGGCGCCCTCAAAGGTGGTGAGCTCCCAGAGCCGCAAGGACAAGGGCAAGGGGGGATCACTCCACAGTCAGCCCTGGTACTGGCCATGCGCTGCCCGACACTTCAATCACATCACGTGGGTGTTTGTATATTATCTCTCTTCTTTTTCAGCATGCTAGGTATTTCCATTTCCATCATGCCATGTGTGTGTTTGTATAGAGCTCTCTCTTCCTTGTCGCCCTGATATAACCGAAATGGTTGACTGGGTGTTACTTACTTACTTAGTTAGTTACTTACTCTCTTCCTTTTCAATGTGCCAGGCATTTCCATCACACCATATGTGTTTGTATCTGTAGAGCTCTCTCTTTCCTTTGAAATTGAATGTGCCAGGCATTTTTGTCATGCCATGCGCATGTGTGTGTTTGTATAGATCTATAGAGCTCTTCCTTTGTAATGTGCCAGGCATTTTTGTCATGCCATGCGCATGTGTGTGTTTGTATAGATCTATAGAGCTCTTCCTTTGCAATGTGCTAGGCATTTCCATCATGCCATGTGCATGTTTGTGCCTATAGAACTCTCTACGTTTTCAACACACCCAACACTTCAATCACACCATGTGCATGTTTGTGCCTATAGAACTCTCTACGTTTTCAACACACCCAACACTTCAATCACACCATGTGCATGTTTGTGCCTATAGAACTCTCTCTACGTTTTCAACACTTCAATCACACCATGTGCATGTTTGTGCCTATAGAACTCTCTACGTTTTCAACACACCCAACACTTCAATCACACCATGTGCATGTTTGTGCCTATAGAACTCTCTCTACGTTTTCAACACTTCAGTCACACCATGTGCATGTTTGTGCCTATAGAACTCTCTACGTTTTCAACACACCCAACACTTCAATCACACCATGTGCATGTTTGTGCCTATAGAACTCTCTCTACGTTTTCAACACTTCAATCACACCATTTGCATGTTTGTGCCTATAGAACTCTCTCTACGTTTTCAACACTTCAATCACACCATGTGCATGTTTGTGCCTATAGAACTCTCTCTACGTTTTCAACACACCCAACACTTCAATCACACCATGTGCATGTTTGTGCCTATAGAACTCTCTACGTTTTCAACACACCCAACACTTCAATCACACCATGTGCATGTTTGTGCCTATAGAACTCTCTCTACGTTTTCAACACTTCAATCACACCATGTGCATGTTTGTGCCTATAGAACTCTCTACGTTTTCAACACTCCCAACACTTCAATCACACCATGTGCATGTTTGTGCCTATAGAACTCTCTCTACGTTTTCAACACTTCAATCACACCATGTGCATGTTTGTGCCTATAGAACTCTCTCTACATTTTCAACACTTCAATCACACCATGTGCATGTTTGTGCCTATAGAACTCTCTCTACGTTTTCAACACACCCAACACTTCAATCACACCATGTGCATGTTTGTGCCTATAGAACTCTCTCTATGTTTTCAACACTTCAATCACACCATGTGCATGTTTGTGCCTATAGAACTCTGTCTACGTTTTCAACACACCCAACACTTCAATCACGCCATGTGGATGTTTGTGCCTATAGAATTCTCTCTACGTTTTCAACACTTCAATCACACCATGTGCATGTTTGTGCCTATAGAACTCTCTCTACGTTTTCAACACACCCAACACTTCAATCACACCATGTGCATGTTTGTGCCTATAGAACTCTCTCTACGTTTTCAACACTTCAATCACACCATGTGCATGTTTGTGCCTATAGAACCCTCTCTATGTTTTCAACACTTCAATCACACCATGTGCATGTTTGTGCCTATAGAACTCTCTCTACGTTTTCAACACTCAACACTTCAATCACACCATGTGCATGTTTGTGCCTATAGAATTCTCTCTACGTTTTCAACACTTCAATCACACCATGTGCATGTTTGTGCCTATAGAACTCTCTCTATGTTTTCAACACACCCAACACTTCAACCACACCATGTGCATGTTTGTGCCTATAGAACTCTCTCTACGTTTTCAACATGCTCAACACTTCAATCACACCATGTGCATGTTTGTATAGAGCTCTCTCTCTCTTCCTTTTCAATGTGCTAGGCACCCATGTGCATGTTTGTGTCTGTAGCTCTCATCCTTTTCAACATGGCTTCGTTGAACAGTGAAATCCAAACACGTGAAAGGTAAAAATAAAATAATAAAACGCTTAATTAATATGATGCCACACATCATGCACATTTTCAGGGTAAGCCCCTTTGTCAAGCAACAGAGCACTGTTTACTTAAAGTAAACAACAGTTAAATGGTGAAAAAGGAAATGTGGGCTACTTATCTGCTTGTGGCTGTGGTGTCTTCCGTGTACAGGCCCAATGAGAAAAGTCAGCTGAGATAATACTTGTAATAGTGTGTGTGTGTAGTGTGTGTGTGTGCCAGTGTGTGTGTCAGTGTGTGTGTGTGTGTGTGCGTGCGTGCGTGTGTGAGAGAGAGGGAGAGAGGAATTGGTAGTCAAAGCAGTACATAATTTTTGTTTGTTTTGCTCTGTGGTTGTAATTTAAATTTCCTGTGTTTACAGACTAACAGAGGAAACATAAGAATTCTTGATTCTTAAATAATATGGGCTTGTATATATATATATATATATATATATATATATATATATATATATATATATATATATATATATAGTTATGATGACTGAATCTCATCTGATAGAGACAGTTCAACTTCAAAGCATGGTTAGGGGGGGGGGGGTGGTGGGGGTGGCAGTATGGACTATGGGGAAGAGGAAGAAGGAAAAACATATTGCACACAACAAGAAAGAAAGAGAAGAAAAAAAAGAAAAAAAAAGCAATAGCACAGCAGCATTTTCACACATGTATATATATATATATATATATATCTAAGCCTGCATACACACCTCATTTCACCTCCCCCCACCCCCCACCCCCCTGCCTTTTCACTAGCAAGCATTAGCAAACGCTCTATAGACCATGCTTCCTCCCCCCCCTCCCCACCCTCTCTCTCTCAAGCGCCCCCCCCCCCCCCCCCCCCACCAATGCAACTTTACCTGCAGTTTGGCCACAAATGGTACAGTAAAACTACCGACTGTCAATGTCACAGAGGACATTGTGTATAAATTTAAAACATTCCTGGCCTCCTTACTTCCCTGCTCAGTGGCAGTTCGTAAAGAAGCAGTGAAAAGTCTGATCACTGTGGTCTGGTGCATAATGTCTTCTGTAAGCATTGTGACTGTATTATTCTATTAATATATATATATATATATTAATACAGTCAACTTTGAAGATGAACTGTGTGTGTGTGTGTGTGTGTGTGTGTGTGTGTGTGTGCATCTTTTGCATAATTATGCTTGAAGACTTGTCGATAAATACATTTTTTTTTTTTTTTGGATAACATTTTCCATCTCGATGTACATTATGTGTGTATGCTTGTTCAATGCTTCGAGCCACAGGGTAGGCTCCTTACATATTTCCATTATTATTATTATATATATATTATGCAATACAGATGAGCCACCAGGTTACCAGAGATTAGACACGCTAATTCAGACAATCCAACAATACTTCACATATATATATATATATATATATATATATATATATATATATATATGTATACCGTTTATTCCAGTTTTTTTAGTTTGTTTGAAGAGGTTTTCTGTTGGGAAGTCTGTGTGATGTTTGCAGGCATTTTTGTCAGTTACGCACATCAAAGAGTTTGGCGACAGTGAGAACGGAGAAATTGTCTGGTGTCATCAGCAGTCTGTGTTCTGAGAGTGTGCTGTTGCATGTAGAGGGGCATGCTACACCATCCTTGAATGGTGGTATACAAAACAGAAGTGGCATAGTGACTGTGGCATAGTGACTTACTCACTTAGTGACTTGCATAAGTGGCATAGTGACTTGCTCCACTAGGCAGAAGACCAGAAAAAGGCAGAGTAGTTTTGTCAAGAATGGGAATATTGGGCTGAATTTGGTTCAGTTCAGTTCAGTTCAAGAGGGTATCGGTGCACTCAGAAAAGCCCATATATATGCGCTCCACCCCATCTCCCAGTCTCGGTTTCCCCAATGCTGCCTTTGCATTTGGACTCATACCGAGTTGTGAAAATACAAGATTAATTCCAGGTTGTTGTGATGTCAACGTTGGTGGCTGTGTTTGCAGAGAGGAAGTAGAACACTGGATGGCTGGACAATCTGACGGCTCTTTCCTCATCCGAGATAGCTCCGTACCAGGGGACTTCACTCTCATTGTCAGGTGACTGATCAGTGTACATGACCCTGTGCAGTAGATAGCGAGGGATTGAAAAAACAAAGGGTTAGTTAGCTAGCTAGTTTGTGCTTTGAGCCCAGTCAACCACAAAGGGTTATATCAGGGCTATTAGTCGAAGGGTAAAATGCTTTTGTTTTTGTGAGCCGGTTTGGCCTAGCGGTAAGGCGTTAGGCTGGTAAGCGGAAGGACCTCGGTTTGACACCGCTTCGGCTCTCCTTTCTCTTCAAAAAGGTTGTGGTTTGTGGACACTGCCTTGTGACTTTGTCCATCACTTCCTACTGAAACATTAAAATGGCTCTCATTGCTGCCCATCTTAATGCAAGAATAATTCTGGTGGTGACAGTGTAGTGATATGTATATAATCTCCCTCTTCCCTCACCTCCATACCCCCTTTCCCCCCGTCACCCCATCCCTAATAAGCTGTGTGGTTTCTGTGGATGTTAAGCACCATGTTTACGTACTTACATTTGTTTCGTGGCCTTTGTTTATTCACTACCTTCAATCATAACGCAACAACATCGTGGTCAAAAATAGAAGCCATGAGTGTGAACTTGTGAAGTGCATTTTCCAGTATCTGATGTTGGAAACTTTTTAAATCATTTAAAAAAATGATAATAGAGGATATTTCTGGTGACCTATCTTGGTTGAGCTCAAGGCACTTACAAAAAAGCACTGAGGATTAAAGCGCGGGGGGGGGGGGGGGGGGGGGGGTAGCATGTAAATGCTCTCAATCACTCAACAGCAAAGAGAGGTCAGGAGCTGTGTGAAAGTCGAGGTGGCTGTCCAGGGCTCCCGTCCCTAATAAGCCTAAGGTTTCTGTGGACATAAAGCAACACTTCAACCATCATCAGTCAACAGCAAACAGAGCTCAGGAGCTGTGTGAAAGTCGAGGTGGCCGTCCTGGGCTCCTGTCCCTAATAAACCTATGGTTTCTGTGGACGTAAAGCAACACTGAAACATCAACAGCAAATCCATGCACAACATAAACAAAGGGGTTGGGGGCAGAGGGGTCAGTACTTTATTGGTCTGTTCTGTTGTATGGGAAATTTGGGCAACCTAACCTGGATAAGACAGCAGCTGCAGCCACTGGAGCAGCACCATTGCCGGGTGGCCCTGACTACCACTGTGCGGCTTGGTTCATGGTTCTGGTCTCTGACTGGATTTCGGTTGCAGGAAAGACAGCTGCTGCAAGTGTGTGCGTATCTACAGGAAGGAGAAAGGCTACAGCTTGTTCGAGGCCAGGTCAGACATCTGCTTCCCCACCTTGCCGCACCTGGTGGAGTTCTACAGGCACCACTCGCTCGCCTCCTTCAACAAGCGTCTGGACGTGTATCTCCGCAACCCCATCAGCAGGGTGGGTGCCAGCACCAGCAGTTTTCGTATCGCCCGGATATAACCGCACTGGTTGACTGGGCGTAAAACACCAATTTACTTACTTACTTACTTACTCATCCTATCGTCCAGCCACTGCCGTAACTGATTATGCTGTAAGTCTCTGAAATCTGTCGGCTAATCGTTGTTGTTGATGCTGGTGGTGGTGGTGGTCAGTAGCAGTAAGTTTGTAACCACGCAGACAGCTCATGTTATATCAGGTTGCATTTTTCTTACAACCATTCACAACGTTTACATGAGCGTAGGTGGGGCGGGGACAGCTCAGTTGGTCGAGTGTCTGATTGAAAAGCCAGGCGCAATACTGACGCGGGTTCGAATCCCTGGTGCAGCAAGCGATTTTTTCTCCCAGAGTTAACTTCCAGTGCAAACTCTCTTATGGTGTCCATACAGCCCCCGTGTGCAATCACATGCATTGACATCTTTGCACCCATAAAAATCCCAAACACTGGCAGCCATACCATCATTTGGACGCTCGAAAGGTCTGCTTGAGAGCAGAGAACAGTGCTGTATAAAAGCGATCAAAAACAGCCTGTGGTGTGGAAAAGGCAGTTTTTGCATAGCGGTAGCAGAGTAGGTAAGTCAAATGACAATTATGGTAATTCTCAGTGAAAAATCAAAGGGAGACTATTTGTGGGTGTGTTTCTTTTGTAGCAGGTAGCAGCAACAGCATACAGATAACTGATAAGTTGTGAAAAATATATATATATAAATGTGTGTTTTGCAGCCGGCAACAGCTTGTAACCAGTACAGTGTGTTCAAAGAGCTTTATGACCTCAGCCAGGACCGACTGTCTGCAGAGACCAGGCTCTCTGTCCTTCAGCAACAACACACTCAGCTGGACAAGGTGAGTGCACAACCATGGACCATGACATCAGTCGTGATGGGTCGCAGAATTGAAAGCAAGATTGGGCACAGTGCTGACCTGAAGTCATACAGAATCAAAAGTGAGATTGGGCAACATGCTGACCTGCAGTCATACAAAACCAAAAGTGAGATTGGGCACGGTGCTGACCTGAAGTCATACAAAACCAAAAGTGAGATTGGGCAACGTGCTGACCTGAAGTCATACAGAATCAAAAGTGAGATTGGGCAACATGCTGACCTGAAGTCATACAGAACCAAAAGTGAGATTGGGCACAGCACTGACCTGAAGTTGCACAAAACCAAAAGTGAGATTGGGCACAGTACCGATCTGAAGTGACACAAAACCAAAAGCGAGATTGGACGCAGTACTGACCTGGAGTCATACAAAACCAAAAGCGAGATTGGGCATAGCACCGACCTGGAGTCATTCTAAAATCTTCATGAGCGAGGCCAGGGCAGGTCATGAGTTTCCAGTTTTACTTTTGATCTCGTAACCCCCCAACCTAGCTTCTGAAGAATGACCCTGGGTCAACCTGGCTTTGGATTTTGTGACCTGATTGCTATTCCAGCTTTACTTTTGATCTTGTGACCCTCCGTGAGAATGACCCTGGGTCAGTGTTTTGCCCAGTCTGGCTTTGGATTTTGCGACCTGATTGCTGTTCCAGCTTTTTGTTCAGCTCACTGTGCCTTAGACTTGGCTAGGCATCGTGCACCATACAAACATCCATTATTATTACGATTATAATGAGTCGGTGTTGACTTGGCCTTGACTGGATCATGGCTTTCAGAACGTGAAGATTCTGGAGCTGATGATGCCGGCGCTGCAGGTGGTGAAGCAGATGTACTACAACAGCATGTCACAGCAGGCGGAAGTGGGTCCCATGAACACTATGGAACTGGCGCCTGATGGCTCCGTCGTCGGCCAGCAGCGGTTGGGCCGACAGGAGGGGGCCAGGGACAGCGGGGTCAAAGAGGTGTCTGACGACGAAGAAAACCGGGACGAAAAGAGCAGGAACCTTTCCATGATTTTGTCACGGGATGAAGAAAAAAGGTAACGTAAACAGCGACGTTATTATAGCTTTGGGTGTAGTGTCAGCCAAGTAGGCTTTCCTGCACTCACCAGGGCATGGTCACTGGTTGGGTGGTTTTCTTCTTTACAGGGTTCGCACGGTCTTCACAGGGTTCACACAGTCTTTACAAAAAGGGCTGGGATCTCTGCTGGTCAGGCAACATACTGAAAAGCCAGGTGCAGTAAGTACCAAAGCAGGTTTGATTCCCTGGTGCGTTAGCTGCTTGGTTGATTCTCAGTACTAAACACCTTGTCATCTGCAGTGGGCTATCTGCAGTGGGTCATTACCAGGGCAAGGGATAGCAGAACCGTGCCTGTAACTGAGCAGTGACTTGGTCTGGGAAAATGAGCTTGAAGGGGCTTGTTTGGGGAGGGGAGCGTTGAAGTCACAGCTCAGCACGGACCCAGCCACTGACCTACTGTGTGACTGCACATCCCAGCGTCCCCAAGACTCCAGATTTGCTTCATTACCTCGTCAGAGAAATTGAGTTTGTGGCTTAGACATATACTACATCACAGCAAGCAGTGTGCCATGTTGCAGGGGGATAGCTCAGTGGTTAGAGCACCGAACTCATGATCCAAAAGTTGCGGGTTCAAATCCTGGTGGGAGTGGCCGGAGAATTTTCTTCTCTGTGGTCAACGTCCTGTGCTGACTTATTTCAGTATCTGTTCTAATCCCCAGTGTTACTGCAGCACCAGGTAAAAGATCCCGGTTATTCTGCCAAAAATGCAGGTGGCAAATTACAGTTAAACACACATGCACCCTATGTATATATGGCTTTGCATGAAGTGACATGACATGATGTATCCTGGTTATTCTGCCAAAAGTGCAGGTGGTAAATTACAGTTAAACACACATGCACCCTATGTATATATGGCTTTGCATGAAGTGACATGACATGATGTATGGTTGTATGGTAGACACAGAACGTACTGATGTGGCACCAGCCATGTAACAACCAAACAGTGCTAAAGTACACCACTTTGGGTGGATATTCAGCACGCACTATAAAAAGTGACAGTCACTCATTTAGAATTATAGTTCAGGAGCTGTGTGAGAGTCGAGGTGGCCGTCCTGGGCTGTCCGTCCTAACGAGCCTTCTGGTTTCCGTGGATGTAAAGCTATATTGAACCATGCTTCGGCATTGGTCTCAGCTTGTCCCTAATATGTCAGCCGACATCTGAGGACATTAAGCATCACTTCATCATCATCATCACCATTTAGAATCACATGTGACAAGAACTCGGTGAGTCTGCTCAAGAGCCGAGGATAGCACTGTATAAGAGTGATCAACTACAACAACAATTTTAAAGCCCAGAGAACAACGAACTAACCCTGAAACCACCTTCTTCAGCTTGACCACCAACACGGGTCTGCTGCTGTCCCGTCACTCTGCCGTGTCCAACCAGCTGCTCAGGGTCCGGTCTCGCTTCGACGCTGACTCCATCAAGCTGCGAGAGCTGGAGGCAGAGCTTCAGCGTGTGGAGCAGTTGCTGCTGCACATGAAGAGGAAGCACGAAGAACTCACCAGGTGCTTTGATGGTAGAGGAGAGTGGGATGGGATGGGGGGGGGGGAGGGGGTGATGCGTGCATCTGTGTATTTGTGCATGTATATAATGAGGGAGGAGGGTGGGGGGGTTGCTGCCCATCCCTAATAAGCCTTGTGGTTTCTGTGGACGTTAAGCACCATGTTTACTTACTTACTTGGGGTTGTTTGAGCGTGTACGTGCATGCACATGTGTGGTTTGTGTTTGTGGAGGATCGATCAAAGTCATGGAGCGGTTCAGTGGTGAAGGGGAGGGTTGGGTCCTTTCCTGCGGCTCAGGTGTTCCCCAGGCATTGCCAGAAGAGACTTGCAATCACTTTGAATGCATTCCACACATAGTTTTCTGCAGGAGTTAGGCCTCTTGCATTTTATCCTCTGAGGTACTGACTGCCAGGTCAGTTGGCTGGGGAATGTGTATATCTCAGGCCTGGTACCTATTGCTCAGGAAAGCCCATATGTGCTCTGCCCCATCTCTTAGAAGTTTCCAGGGGGTTGCCTTTGAAACAGTTGTATTCATGAGATTGGTGATGGTGATTGGTCCTTTCTCCTCCCTTCAAGTTCAAGGCCATTGAGCTCTTCCTCTTTCTACACCTCTCTCATGCAGCAGCAGCAGCAACAACACACACGCACATGCGCGCACAAACATGCGCACACACACACGCACACACCACATGCATGCACACATGCACACACATACACTCTCTCTCTCTCTCTCTCTCTCTCTCACACACACACACACACACACACACACACACACACACACACACACACACACACACCACACACACACACACACACACACACACACACACACACACACACACACACACACACACAAAACAAACACAACACACACACACACACACACACACACACACACACACACACACACACACACACAACACAACACACACACACACACAATTTGATCACACACACACACACACACACATGTCACAGTAGTTGATGCACACACACACACACACACACACACAACACACACACACACACACACATCACACATCACACACACAACACACACACACCCCACACACACACACACACACAACACACACACACACACACACACACACACACACATACACACACACACACCTGTACCGCTGAGTTGATCACTTTACCTGCTCTGCCCACACAGGCAGATGGTGGAGCTGGGTTGCCAGGAGGAGTATCTGCAACAGGTGCTAGAGGAACGAGTCAGCACCCGCGAATTTGACCGCTCCACCTGGCTGGTTGACTGCTCGCGGGACGAGGCTGTCAGTCGACTCAAAGGTTTGCCGCACGGGGCCTTCCTCATTCGACCGAAAATTCAGCGCCAGTTACCCTATGTTCTATCCATTGTGTAAGTGTGGTTGTTGTACTGTACGTTCTTTGAATCCTTTTATTGTGCAAATGTGTGAGATCGGGGTCGGCTTACCTTACGTTCTTTCCATTGTGTAAGTGTGGTTGTTGTAGTGTACGTTCTTTGAATCCTTTTATTGTGCAAATGTTGCATGAGATTGGGGTCAGCTTACCTTACGTTATTTCCATTGTGTAAGTGTGGTCTGTTGTACCCTGTATTCTTTCGATTGTATAAGTGTGGTCTGTTGTACCCTGCGTTCTTTCCATTGTGTAAGTGTGGTCTGTTGTACCCTGCGTTCTTTCCATTGTGTAAGTATGGTCTGTTGTACCCTGCGTTCTTTCCATTGTGTATGTGTGGTCTGTTGTACCCTATGTTCTCTGAATGCTTCTATTGTGCAAGTGTTGTGTATGATCAGGGTCAGCTTACCCTGCATTCTTTCCAGTAGGTATGGTCTGTTGTACCCTGTGTTCTTTGAATCTTCCCATTGCGTAATTGTAAGGTTGGTCTGTTGCGTGTGATCAGAGATCAGGGTTAACTTACCCTATGTCCTTTCCATTGTGTTCTGTGTGGTCTGTTGCATGTGATCAGAGATTGGGGTTAACTTACCTTATGTTCTTTCCATTGTGTTAGTGTGGTCTGTTGCATGTGATCAGAGATGGGGTTAACTTACCTTATGTTTTTCCATTGTGTTCTGTGTGGTCTGTTGCGTGTGATCAGAAACTGGGGTTAACTTACCTTATGTTTTTCTGTTGTGTTCTGTGTGGTCTGTTGCATGTGATCAGAGATTGGGGTTAACTTACCTTATGTTTTTCTGTTGTGTTCTGTGTGGTCTGTTGCGTGTGATCAGAGATTGGGGTTAACTTACTTTATGTTCTTTCCATTGTGTTAGTGTGGTCTGTTGCATGTGATCAGAGATTGTGGTTAATTTATTTTATGTTCTTTCCATTGTGTTAGTGTGATCTGTTGCGTGTGATCAGAGATTGGGGTTAAGTTACCTTATGTTCTTTCCATTGTGTTAGTGTGGTCTGTTGCATGTGATCAGAGATCAGGTTAACTTACCCTACGTGTGGTCTGTTGCATTGTGTAGTGTGGTCTGTTCTTTCAATGCTACGTGTGGTCTGTTGCATGTGATCAGAGATCAGGTTAACTTACCCTATGTTCTTTCCATTGTGAAAATGTGGTCTGTTGTACCCTATGTTCTTTGAATCTTTTCATTGCGTAAGTGTGTGATCAGAGATAGGATGCCTGGATCACTGGAAGGAGAGAGGAGAAGAATTAATTGCAGTTACTTTAGAAGTGTTGGAAGGAGAGAAGAGAGAAGAACTAAAAAAAAAAAATCTTTTTGACCCAGGGTATCATCGGATGACCACGACTCGACGACGGTGGAGCACTGTTACATTGTTCACCCCCACAGGCGAGGCTTCGGCTTCAACGCAGCTCTGGCTGTCTTCGAGTCCATTGACCAGCTGGTGCTGAGGCATCGCTACGTCTCACTCAGTCATTACATCAAGGCCCTTGATGTGACGCTGGCGTTCCCTGTCGGGTGCCAAGAACTGCTGCGGCGCAGCTCAGACCGAGAGGGTGTGGCTGCGACGGACGGCGTGTATGCCAACATTGCAGCCATTAGGGCGACTCTGGACGACGATGGCTATGAACCTGTGGAGTTTCCCAGCAGAACTTTGAAGTCAGTGGCTGAATCGGCCAGCGCCCAGGAATCTGTGGAAGACAATCCTTACGAACCTGTCGTTTTTCCTGAAAGTGACTGACCGTGTTTTTTTGGGGTTTTGTGATGCAGCAGCTAAAAGGATGTGGTGGTTTTTGTTCATTTTTGTACGCTTTGTTGTTGTTCTCCTTCTTGCCACAAGGGAACAGTGTGTGATCTGCGCTAGAAGGCACTTTGGACTGGCATAAAAGATTGTGTGTGTCCATGTAATGGCGGGTGTTTTTCTGGCCAGCCGATGTCAAGGTCACCCTGCAGAGCATAAACCTTAACGTTTGACTTTCCACAGAGACCCAATAAGAGTTTTCAAATTTTGATGTATAATAACCGGCAATGTCCACTTTTAGCCCCGTCGGTTCACTGTCCTCAAATGGTATGAGAATGTGTGTGTGTGTGTGTGTGTGTGTGTGTGTGTGTGTGGACGGAATGAATTTGAAGTATGCACTACGTTGGCATATCCACATATATCAGTTAATTCCGTACACACGTATCCTCAAACCATTTGAGGACAGCGAACCAATGGGGCTAAAAGTGGACATTGCCTAATAACCTCCATTTGACCTTGCACTGTCAGGTTTGCTGTCGCTATTAGTTGTTTTGAGACCAAGTCCATGAACAACGTACATTGATGTGTCGGCTGAAAGTGGTTTTGTTGTTGAATACCCACTTTGTAGCCCTAATCTTCAGGACTGAAAGTAAGCCTTTCCAACACCTTGTTGCTGTGGTTGCCGCATGTCTGGAGGTCTTTTTTGTGGGCAGCCTCTTTTCTTGCTATGCGAAATCCAGATGTCTGCTTCCCCAAAACTTACGGTACAAAGGAAGTAAAACATACAATGAGAGTGTGTCGTTTGCAAATCAGGTTGTCTCTCTTTAGGCAGTATTTTATCTTGGAGGGCTTCATTTTCTGCAGAATTTCATTTGCAGGTGCCTGTCTCAAATGGGGGGAAGTTTTGTCTTGAGCTGCAGAGGGGTCCAAGCTGGTGTTAGTCCTGCTCTGCATGTTCATTTGACATGCAACTTTTAGTCCTGCTTTACATGTTCATTTTAATTGACATGCAACTTTTAGTCCTGCTCTGCATGTTCATTTGACATGCAACTTTTAGTCCTGCTTTACATGTTCATTTTAATTGACATGCAACTTTTAGTCCTGCTCTGCATGTTCATTTGACATGCAACTTTTAGTCCTGTTCTGCATGTTCATTTGACATGCAACTTTTAGTCCTGCTCTGCATGTTCATTTGACATGCAACTTTTAGTCCTGCTCTGCATGTTCATTTTAATTGCAACTTTTAATCCTGCTCTGCATGTTCATTTTAATTGACATGCAACTTATAGTCCTGCTCTGCATGTTTCATTTGACTTGCAACTTTCACCAACTTTCCAAAAAGACACCCAACTTGACAGTGCTTTCCAAAAGGACACCCAACTTGATAGTACTTTCCAAAAAGACACCCAACTTGACAGTGCTTTCCAAAAGGACACCCAACTTGATAGTACTTTCCAAAAAGATACCCAACTTGACAGTGCTTTCCAAAAAGATACCCTATTTGACAGTGCTTTCCAGAAAGACACCCAACTTGACAGTGCTTTCCAAAAAGATACCCTATTTGACAGTGCTTTCCAGAAAGACACCCAACTTGACAGTGCTTTCCAAAAAGACACCCAACTTGACAGTGCTTTCCAAAAAGACACCCTATTTGACAGTGCTTTCCAAAAAGATACCCTATTTGACAGTGCTTTCCAGAAAGACACCCAACTTGACAGCGCTTTCCAAAAAGATACCCTATTTGACAGTGCTGGAGAATGGCTCTGATCTCTTGTTGTGCACGCTGTTAATATGTGTGCAGTTTTGCTTTTGGGTTTATTGCTGTGTTATATTTTATTGCCTGCATGCAGTCCAAGTGATTTTGAAAAACTGACCCGTACGTATTGACTGGTTCTGTTTTGTATACATCATGTACTACGTTTCGTTGCTTGTGCAAACTAAGGAGATTTCTTTTTTCCCCCCACCATTTGTTACATGCATGCATGTGTGTGCGAGTGTGTGTGTGTGTGTGTGTGTGTGTGTGTGTTGTGGATTAGTCTTAGTTGTTATCAGAGTGAGAGCTCTCAAACTTTAAACGATGATGTCTTTTAAAGTTCACTCTTTCATATATCACTTGCAATGACCTTGACCTATTTCAAGGCAACAGCCACAAGGGTCAGGTCAGTGTGAAACTAATTTCATTATCTTTGTAAATTATGAGATGCTTGAGTGTAAACTTTGTGATTGCCAAATAAATACACTCACAAGGTCATGTACATGGCACTTTTAGTGACTGCGGTTGTGTTCAAGGGAGATAATTTGTACGGTTCTGAACTCGGAAGTGCCTTGATGTTTGGATTTTTTTCACTTGTACATTTTTTTAACAAAATATTTCAAACTTTGTGTGATGATATATACATGCTGCTATGGTGATAATTATATGCTATTTTAAGCCTTACCTGTTCACATCAGTTTCTGTCATCCTGGCCTCATTTCAAGGCCACAGTGGCATGAGAAAAGTCCCACAGGAGGTTGATCTCAACAGTTGCAAAATCATCTTAAAGCTGTGTTACCTATTACATGCGTTACCTATTACTTACATCCTTGAGATGACACACGCCACACTTTCAGGAACTGTAGCATGTCTTCAGGAGACTGATACATTTCTAGACTTGTGAAAATCTTAGACTGTTGGAGTATGATCTCAAACTTTGCATGTGGTAAAAAAAAAAAACTGTTGAGTTTCACCTGTTCATACTCTTTTGATTGTCTGGACCCATTTTTTAAGGATTTGTGGATGATCTTGAAAACAGAACAAGAGTGGTTTTTTCCCCCACAGGTTTTGAAAGTACATCAGCTGAGTATTTGCACTTCATGTTTAGATGAAGTTTGGACCCAGAACATAATCTTTGTAACTCTGATTTACCATGCGCAAACCACTTACTTTCTGAACTTAAAAAAATAAAAAAATATTTAATGATATATGCAGAAAAGAAACATTGACTCTTATGGGGAAATTTAAGTTGTGTGTTGGAGATGAATGTTGATTGAGTTTGGGATGATGATTGGGGGTGGGAAGGGGGAGGGGGGGGCACTGATGTGGCTATATTATAGCCTGGGTAAAACTGTACAAGATTTTGCAGGTGCAAATAGGACCTTTTTTTGTTGTTGCTTGTTTTTCAACTTGTGAGCCACCATGACGGAAGTGATACTGGTTGTTAACTAGCCGGGTGCACTGCCTCTCAATCTCACCAGCTGATTGAAATAGTTCATGATTGAACTGCTGTAGGATGTTTCATGTTCTCTGGTATGCAGGGATAGAATCCCAGAATGATTGTCCCATTTCCTTCTATCTGTATGCACAGGAAAACATCTCTTACGAGCAGGCGTTGCCCTCATGAAAACACATTGGTTGACTGGGCACAAAACACCAATTTACTTACTTACGAGCAGGCAACTTTTTTTGAGATTCCTGTCTGAAAATTTGTTATTTCTGGTGCTTGCCATTATGCATTTATGTATTAATCTTTCTTTCTTTTTCATTTTGATTCTTGATTTTGTCTGTTCCTTTTTTTTTTTTAAATCTATTTTTTCTTCTTTTTCTTGTAATCAGGTATTAATCAGGTGGAAGAGTAGATGATACCAGCATGTCCTAGCTTCCGATGCATTTTTAACAATGGCAGTATTGAAGACATAACTTTGAAAATTTGTGTTTGATGATTATGTGTATGTATGTTTTATAGGGTGTGTGTGTGTGTGTGTGTGTGTGTATTGATTTGTAGCTGTATGACTTGAGAAAGGGTTTGTGTTATGAGAAGAGTTTTAAAATGTGCATGTGCTTATGACAGAGTTTGGTCATCCACAAGTGACCCTATGTGACTGACATGACCTTAACCCTTTCCTTGCTGAAGGCTTTGTATTGTTGGAGCAGTTTCCTGTCAAGAAATGTCTTAGAGGAAGGTTGAGCTCACTAAATGTGCTTGCTTTGGGAACTTGTTCAGACAAGATGGCGAAAGTAGAATTTATTGCCTCAGGCTAAAAAGCCCCTTGAGAGTAAGACTGAAGCGGAACCCAATACCAGGCGTGAACAAACAGGTGAACAAACTGACATGGAAACCATGGCAAGAATTCTCCCAGGTGATACTAAAGTCAACAACAAAAATTAATGGCGAGAATGTCACAGTGTCACTCATCGAGAGACAGTGGTCCCCACAGTTGCAGGTAAAACTGGATCAGGTCTCACATGATTGTGTGTGTGTGTGTGTGTGTATTGTTTTGATAGGCGATAATGGTAATTAATTTTAAGCTACAATAATTAAGGTTTTGTTCGCTGAAATGTATGTTAATGTCTTTTTTGTGATAAGATGTTTGGATAGCGCAGTGAGTTTAACTCTGGTTAAAGAGTAGCGCTTTATAAGAATTATTATTATGATGTGTAGCTTCTCTCATGCACATGCGCGAGCCATTCAGACAAGTGTGCATTTGAAGTTGGAATTCAAACAGTTTGAGATCCAGGTGAAATCCAATTACTAATAAGTAGGTAAAACATTTTTTTTTTACAACCAGTCAGCCATAAGGCGAATTCAATTTCTATCTTTATTTTTACGTGATGTGTGCAGTTTGGATTTTTATGTATGTGAGTGATGAGAGACCACTCCTCTTTCCTATTTTTCCCAAACCCTGTCTTTTGCGTTTCCATGTAGATTAACCCTAGGCCGCGGACCATCCCTTGTTTAAGATCTCTTCTCTCTGAAACTTTCCTTTTTTTAAATTTACACACACACCTCCTTTTCCTGAAACCTTTGTTTTTTGGGGCTCTTCCTGATTTTTGTTATTTTGATGACGTCATTTTAAATCTCCGTTTAGATGCTTAACATAGTTTTACTTCAACTTGTCTATCTTCTTCTTTACTTCCGCCTTCTTCTTTTATTATTTTCTATCTGTCTTCTACACCAGACGAAGACTGTGTGTTGAAAGCGGTTGTGTTTTTAATTGTTCTTTATGTGTCGTCGTATAGGTGAGTACGTTTCTATTGGGCGGTTCAGGCGGGGTTGTTAACTCCCTTGACTTTTTCCCTTGGTTGCTTTTACTTCTGGTGCGTACTTTCTTCACAGTGGAAGGCGGTGACAGTGAATTTGCAAATTTAACACTGCCAACTTTAAAGACATTTTTGGAGGCCCATAGTCAGAATGTGTCTGGCAACAAGCAATAACTTGTTGTTCATGCTATAGGATGCCCCAAAACGCATTTTTTCCATGAACTCGCGATCTTCTGGTCGCCAAAAAATGATGCAAAGACACTTTTTTTCCACCCTCTATCCCCTTTCCCCAGTAATTTTTGCAACTGCAACAGTGGTGGCATTTGTACTGCTTCGCAATTCTAGGTTCAGCTTCCATTGTTATACACAATGTGAAGCAACGTCTACTCAGAAATCTGCCCGGAAGTGATGCTGCGATGTCTCACGACTTCTTGCGTGAAAGATTACAAAGGGCATTCACTCATGCAAACCAGCTTCACTGAACCGCCCAATAGAGCTGTTCTATTTTGTCAACCTCACCAGCAGTTGTTCACTCATTCCTTTCTGTTTTTTATTTCCAGGTAAGTGAATGTGTTGCCAAGGACTGCCCCTGTTTAAGATCCCTTCTCTCTGAAACCCTTTTCTTTTTCCTTTTAATGTAAGTGAATTTGTGACCAGGGGCTACAGTTCTTTTAAGACCTCCCCGAAACCTCTCCTTTTTCATTTTAACCTAAGTGAACATGTGACCAAAAGCCACCCTTCTGTTGCGACCTCTTTTTCAGCTGGTTGTCAAACCAGCCCACGTTTTCTAAACAAAAATAAGCATAGTTAAAAGATTTAACAAAGCTGTAGGGTCATCTCTTTTGCTTGCTTTTTTTAGTTTGGTGTGAAAAAGAGGTGTTCCACTGCACAAGTCTGGAATGCTTTTAGAAATTTACTTGGGTGCAAGTGCCTGTGTGATATATAACAGAGAAACTTGAATTTTGTGATGGTGCTTGATTTTGCATGTGCCTGTATTTTTGGTTCCTCTGTGTCATGGAGGAAAGAAAACTTTTGACTTTTTAAATTATTACTTGCTCTGTGTTTCAGAGCCAGGTAATATATATACGTACTCTGTTGTGCATGTCTGCTAAAAGTGACAATCTTGTGGATTAAGCAGAGAGAATATGTTTGATAAAAGTACAGCTTCAAGTTATTTTTTTGTGCAAAACATTTTCTTTATGCATTCATTACATAGTTCATTCATCTGACTCGTGTCTCTATCTCTCATGCGTGTGTGTGCGCGTGCGCGCACACACCACACACACACAGTGACACACAACCACCACCGCTCTCTCTCTCTCCCTCACACACGCACACACACACACACACACCAAACACACACATACGCACACGTCACACAAACACCACACACACAGTCACACACGTTACACAAACACCACACACAGTCACACACACATACACACACACCACACACATAAACTTACACAGGCAGACCCCTTTGCCTAACCTGGTCTAAAATGTCACCTTGGTTCTTGATCAATGGATGAAGACACACAAGTGCAGACAATGATGTTTTTATTGGTATTGTACATCTTACAGCAATAATAAATTTATGTAAACAGATGCATAGGCAGCATATCTCACTGAAATGTGGAAACTAAAAAATACATACTAAATCTTCAGTCATTTAGAAAAAAAATCAATGCTTTATTTTTCATGAGATGCATACGAACAAAACTAAAACAAAAATAAATTATTTACATTACACATGTTTTGTCAAACGCAAAATTGGTTTTGAGTCCATAACAAATGGAAAAAATAAATAAAATGTTTATGAAGAAACTCTCCAAAGAAAAGCAAATGCATTTCATTCGACTGGGAATGTACACAGAGCAGCATTACACTGAATGTTTTGTCAATACAAAATTATATCGTAGTTCCAGGCACAAAAGAAACCTCTTGTTTCAGCAGTTACATTTACAACCTTTAAACCTACCACATGAATGCCATTCATAATGCACACTTCACTACGCTGGTGCAAATAAGATGAAAGTAAAAACAGCAGTATAGAGAATACCCCCCACATGATTTTTTAAAAATAAAAATCACCACTAAACACCAACAAAAAATTCATTCTGTGTAGTTCATACCTAACATACCCAGGAAGTAAGACAAATGCTCCTTCGATCTGTGTATTGTCTGTTCATTATCTGAACATTCATTTTACATAAAAAGATCCCTGCCAAACATTTTTTTTAAATCTCCAGACATTAGTATCACAGGCACATTTCAACGGAGCTGAAAATGGTCCCACAAATGGTGAAAGTTTGTGGCTGACATACAGCATGGGTAAAAAGTGCATGGTCATACTTTGTGGTAAGAAAAAGAAGAAGAAAAAAAGCTGATACATTTCAATACAAAGCTGCAGCCTTGATGGGAAGACGTGTGACTGGATTAATGAGTAACATCATTGTGATGCAGACATTTTTTTTTCCCCTTCTTGATTCAGAACAGGAAGCAAGATGAAAAACGTATAGAAAGTTGGCTGATCCTTGGTTCCGCCAATAGAGGGGCAGTAATTTAAACGCTATAGAGGGGCATTAATTTAAATGCTATCGAGGGGCATTAATTTAAATGCTATAGAGGGGCAGTAATTTAAACGCTATGTCCCAAAATACAATTAGCTTCCTCCGATTCCAAAACAAGCAGTGTCCAGGACATGCATTCATCAGTTTCAAGGCAACAGACAATTGTTGGTAATAAGTGGTCAAGTAAAATTTGCTGACTGATAAGCAAAGAATATGAAATGATACTGTGTATGAATTTCACTTGCGCCTTCTTCTTTTTTCCACTTACCCCCCCCCCATTTTACCATTCATTGCTGACATGCCTTTTGTAACTGTGAGACTGAATAGGAATTCATAACTGAAAATGAGTGTACATGAACACAAATAATTTGTCATCCAATTACCCCAAAGGATCATGTTTACACAGAAGTAGTAGTAGTAGTAATTGGATTTTAATGTCCTGTCAACAACACAGGGTCACCTCAGAGTGATTTTGTGTTAAATGAAAGCAGATAATGAAGACAGCTGAGCATTTCTTAGAATGTTTGCACATGCATTGAGCAAAGCAGTAATGGCAAAACAACCTTGGAAAAATGTCGTGCTTTCCCTATGTGGACTTACAAATGGCAATAACACGTGATGCCTGCATTCTCTTCAGGCCTGCCTGCTAGCAGACGTCATTGTTGGTTTTCTTTTTCGCAGGCAGATCTATAATGGCAAGGGAGGATAGCATCAAAAACGGTAGCAATAGCAACAGTAACATTTTCTATTATTTATATTATGTATGTACAGACACAATGTGCAATGCATAAGTGGATTTCATCTCACAGCTCAAAGTTCTGCTATACTTATGGCATACAGGCAGAAAAACCTGGTCAGAAAATGCTTTCGTCTTATGGTTGCAATAGACGTGTGTGCACGTGCATATGCCTCGCATGTTAGCCCTAAAAGACTGCAACTTAAAATGATTAGACAGACCTTTCTCAATTCTTAGCAGACCTATACTAATGCTGCCAACGTACAGTTTCCAAACAAACTGTTGTTGCTTATTTATACTCGGACTACGAAACGGAAGTAAACTGAAAGCAAAAGTAAGGCTCGCTTTCAGGCATTTGTAAACATTTCCTGGTACCGGAATCAACTCTGTGAAATTGTTGATATATTTTGATATAGTCAGGGACAGGTTGAACATGGACTGTTTTACAAAACATTCCTTTCTTGAGCACTTAAGATAACTTAAAATGGAAGTGGAAAATCAGCTACTGAAGATGACTTCATCGCTACTCTTTGCACACTTTTGTCTTGATTATTAATCCTACATTAACAGTAGCGATGCATACAATTTAAAAAAATAAATAAAAAATACTGGTACATGCATGGGAAACTGAAGCAAGTTGTAATCTGCATTAATAATGATATTAAAATTAAAACTACAGGTTTCCAGTTGAAGCATCTGCCAGGTTTCATCTTACATATCTGATGAGAATTTTTGGCAGGTGTGAATGAGATCAACACATTTGGCGACAGAAAACACACACTGAAGACTCTTATGATGGATGGATTGAGTGTTGTCATTTTTTCTTCATGTCCCTAGACAAGGTATGATAAAAAAATCAATGAAAATATTTTTGTAAACAAACACATTTTTCCGGTTCTGGCAAGCATCTATCTGCAAGCATTCAGAATGTATGGTTTTCTGTGTCAAATCTGTACATGAATATACAGCTACATTTACACTGTACATCATTATGAAGCCAGTCTGATGCATGTGTACATAGTTATAAGGTCAGTCTGACATGGAATTGGTCCCTTGGTCAACCGGCTGATTTCTCCATTTGGTCTTTTATCATAAGACACTGAGCTTTTTTCCATTTTGTTAATATATTTTTTGTGGATTGATAGATACATGTATTGTCAGATTACATGGTATTTCTGTTATGTATATAGAGACACATGCACACTCAAACAAAATTTACACACTGTACAAGCACTTGACTCTTAGTGTCGGAAAGGAAATGGAATAACAAAGAAGAAACGAGAGAGAAAAGACCTGCATTCAACAACCAACATATTTTCACTACGTGCATTTCAAATGAGGAGAAATATAACTGTGGGCACAGTGTCATTTCATCAATAGGTATTTGCACAAAACAAAAGGCAAATAAAAACAGAACAGTTGGTCCATTTTAACAACAAAAAGAGAAAAAAATGTAAACTTGTCAACCCTGTGACATAAACTGATAAAAAAACATTAATTAATAAATCAGCTTGGAAAATAATTTGATGATCATGACAAAAATCACTCCGTTTGCATAACTCAAAAATAAACCTGACAATGTTTTCCTAGCAGTGGCATTTGCATAGTGTTTATCTTCAACAAACAAACAAAAAGGGCGATTTAATGTCATTAACTGGTCAAAATAATTTTCAATCACCAGCATTCAGTCTCTCTTAGTCAAAACAAGTTGTAACATTTGTCCCTCCCCTCCCCACCCCACCCCCCTTCCCAAAAGAAAGCAAAGAAAGAACATCTCCTTTGATAATCACGAGCACACAATGCATTTTGAGTACACCACACCACCTATTTTACCATCTTTCTTATACATTTTGAACAGCACATTAATTTTGTAATATGCAATCTCTTTCTCTCTCTCTCACACTCACACACACACATGTACACTGAAGAGCAAAACTGGCAAGTTTGAACACCAATGATTTGACTTGATGGTGATCATGGTGACGTGTCATAATGAAGACTGTCCACCAGTTAACACAGTGCAATATAAAATCACACTGCACGGTGGCAATGGTTTATCTTCCGCTCACATCCACCCTCTTTGCTTGAGCGCACAGGGAATGCGTGAGATGCCGTAACATGTATCACGTCATGGCAATTTCTTTCCCACTGACACTTTTTTGACAGCGCTGGGAATGTGTTTGTGCAACACTCAGCTTTGGTTCTGGGGTGTAAAATAACGATCCATGTGCTTTGGGCCAGAGGTGCAGAGTATTCTGTGTGTGAAGATTACGTACGTGCCAGCCATCAGCCCCAAGCATCAACCTGAACGAAGCTGGGTCTGTTGTGAGTGCAGCAGCTACGACAAGCTGTCGTCTGTCTAAAAACTACATTTTTACCAAACAACTGGTCAAGTCGGTTCAGGATCACTTGATAAGTTGCCTTGCCGGGCATGCAACTTATCTGAATGTGTGCACAGTGTCAACCTGGTTTGCAAAAAAAAACACACAAAAAACCCCACCACAAAACCGACATCAACAAATGTAAAAACCTGTGAACGTGAAATGAATCAAATTTCTTTCAATGGAGGGAACTGTGGCGCCAATTGAAGCGCAAGGCCTCTTGATGTTTAAGTTCTTTTTCCATGTTTGATTTTCAACTAAGAGCACATCTGGCATGTTGAAAAATGAGGTGGGATGACGAAAAATTGGATAGAATGAGAAACAAAATGCACATCGTAAGATTGATTTCAGCAGTCTTAATGCACGTGTCCCATTTCTAGATGTGGAATGACTTGATCACTGTGTTGACTGATTAATAACCAGTCATGTGATAATCCTCAATGACCACTGGATGGATTGAAGTCATTAAGCAAGCATCCGTAACATCCAAGATGGGATTAAATCCAGGGCATCCAACTCGGGGGGGGTAATTGTAGAACATCCAATAAGATCCAGGAAGAACAATCTTGACAATCTGACGAGTCCAGATCCGAAAATCACACAACTGGGTGGGAACTCCTCAGCCAATCCTCATATATCGGCACCTTCAATATCCACGAGGTTCTTCAACATTGAGCGAGCGAAAGCCATCCTGTCGACAATGTCTGGCCGGCAGCCATCTTGGATGATGAGACACATGTTGTAGGTCTTTGCGCAGCGATCCGGGTCAATGAAGGTCACCATGTACTCGCCCTTCACATTGCTCAAGATCAGCTTGGTATGGTCCTCAAAGAAGTTCACCTGAAACAAACGTGTGCACAAGATGAGTTCCGAGTCAAAATTGTTCACACTATCTTTTCTGTAAAAGTTAGTTTATTCAAGAAATTAACCTACACATGCCTGATTTATACATATGCATTCAAATATACATATCATCCACTGAAAGTAATATATCCAGGATAAATAAGCATTCTTTTGAACCTTTTATATGTTTGGGTCTTATCCAGGATGATCAAAACTTCCGGGATTTTTTTTTTATTAAAGAGAAATTGAATTGAGGATGCAAGTTGGCCTTACAATGTAAAAACATGAGAATATTTCCATCTGCAGGCTTTGTTTGGTTGTCACTATTCACTCAAATGAAGTACTTTTTTTCCATTGAATTTGTGCTCCTGAGGGTGCCACTGTGTTGGTTTGCTCTTGAACAATGGAGAGCAATAGTAATAAGAACAAAAGGATGGCCGGTGATGTACATCATGGATACTTTTGCCACACATACTGGCCTTGTCTAGACTGCTGGGCACAAAACAGCAAAGCACGTATACGGTGTTTTGTGACTTTCAAACCCTGAATTTTAACAGGCACAGAAATCAGCCACATGCACGCATGCGCGTGCACACACACACACACACACACACAACAACAACAACAACAAAACCGCTATGCTATTGACAAAGCCTGCGATGCATCTTCACTTCAGTCACCCTTTAGAATAAAGAAACAATGCAAGATGTCAATGAATAAACCCCAACAATAACGACAGGACATGTCCAAACACCAGTGATTTTTTTATATATATATTTTTTTAAATCAAAGAAAGCTGGGTCTGCTTTCATGAGGCAAGCACCAGTTCCTTCCTCTGGCATCATGCTTCAAGTGGGAACAAGTTGGCTGCAGATGTACTGCAGACACAGGCGAAGTATGTATGCAGTTGCATCCCCTTAGAAGGTGAAGCCCTTACCTGCAAAGTTCCATCGCTGAGGTAGAGAACAATGGCCTTGGTGGTGCGGAACCATTTCTTCAGGTAGAGGCTGGATGACCATGGAGCTTCCATGTACTGAGAGCATTCCAGGTCACCGCCCTGTCCATCACAATCACACCGCTCATGTAAAAATCAACATCTTCCATCACAATCACCGCTCATGTAAAAATCAACATCTTCTATCGTGACCACACCGCTCATGTAACATCAACATCTTCTTTCATGACCACACCACTCATGTAAAATCAACATGTTCAATCACAATCCTCATGTAACATCAACATCTACAATCACAGTTAATGAATCACACCACTCACATAAAATTAACATCTACAATCACATAAGCTCATATAAAATCAACAGCTTCAATCACATCACTCACATAAATTCAACATCTTCAATCACAACCACACCACTCACATGAAATCAACATCTTCAACTACAAACACTTGTATCACAATTGCACTGCTCACATAAAATGTACAGCTTTAATCACAAATATACATCACATTCACACCACTCGCATAAAATGGACACTTTCAATCACAAATACACATCACAATCACACAGCTCACATAAAATGCACACCCTGAACCACAAATACACATCCCAATCACACAGCTCACATAAATATTGCACACCTACAATCACAAATACACATCCATGTCGTTGGCAAAGTACTGCAACTGTGTTCTTTACTGACAAACCACCTCAGCCACCATGCTGTAGTACCAACCTGTATATGGTGTGCATCCAATCCACCTATCTGGCAAAATATTGCAACAGTCTTCTTTACTGACAAACCACCTCAGTGGCCGTGCTGTAGTACCTACCTGTATAAGGTGTTCAATCTGATCCACATACCTGGCAAAGTATTGCAACAGTGTTCTTTACTGACAAACCACCTCAGTGGCCGTGCTGCAGTGCCTACCTGTATAAGGTGTTCAATCCGATCCATGTATCTGGCACAGTACTACATCAGCGTTCTTTACTGACAAACCACCTCAGGGGCCATGCTGCAGTACCTACCTGTATAAGGTGTTCATCCACGTATCTGGCAAAGTACTACATCAGTTTCTTTACTGACAAACCACCTCAGTGGCTGTGCTGCAGTACCTACCTGTATAAGGTTTTCAATCCGATCCATGTATCTGGCATAGTACTGCAACAGTGTTCTTTACTGACAAACCACCTCAGGGGCCATGCTGCAGTACCTACCTGTATAAGGTGTTCAATCCGATCCATGTATCTGGCATAGTACTGCAACAGTGTTCTTTACTGACAAACCACCTCAGGGGCCATGCTGCAGTACCTACCTGTATAAGGTGTTCATCCATGTATCTGGCAAAGTACTACATCAGTGTTCTTTACTGACAAACCACCTCAGTGGCTGTGCTGCAGTACCTACCTGTATAAGGTGTTCAATCCGATCCATGTATCTGGCATAGTACTGCAACAGTGTTCTTTACTGACAAACCACCTCAGGGGCCATGCTGCAGTACCTACCTGTATAAGGTGTTCATCCATGTATCTGGCAAAGTACTACATCAGTGTTCTTTACTGAAAAACCACCTCAGTGGCCGTGCAGCAGCACCTACCTGTATAAGGTGTTCATCCATGTATCTGGCAAAGTACTGCAACAGTGTGGTCTTGCGGTCCAGTTCCTCAGGGACACAGTCCAGCGTGAATGCTGACAGCTTGCCCGTCAGGTCGTAATACTGAATGGACCTAAATTTACACACAGAACAAAATCAAGAAACTGGCTTTAGTCGAAGGTGTCAATCAGCATGCTGAAACAACACTCCACCCCACCCCCAAACCAAAAGTGTCAGTTAACATGCTCAAACAACTGGTTTTGTCAAAGGTGTCAATTAACTTGCTCAACCCCCCCCCCCCCCCCACCCATCAGGAAACTGGTTTTGTCAAAGGTGTCAATTAACATGTTCTTGAAACTAACCTTCCCCCCCCCCCCCCCGTCCCCCTCCCAATCAGGAAACTGGTTTTGTTAAAGGTGTCAATTAACCTGCGAAAACAATTCTCCTGCTGCTCCTGCAGGGACTGGAACCCAATACATTTGGATCACAAGTCTGGCACTCCACCACTGAGCTGTCCCTGCTGCCCTACTTGTACCCTTCCCTATCAGCCCTGCTTGTACCCTTCACTGCGAGCTCTGCTTGTACCTTCCCTATCAGCCCTGCTTGTACCCTTCATTCAGCTCTGCTTGTACCTTTCTATCAGCCCTACTTGTACCCTTCCCTATCAGCTCTGCTTGTACCATTCACTATCAGCCCTGCTTGTACCCTTCACTGTAGCTCTGCTTGTACCCTTCACTATCAGCTCTGCTTGTACCTTCACTATCAGCCTCTTGTACCCTTCACTTGAGCCCTCTTGTACCCTTCACTATGCAGCACCACTCGCCCTGCTTGACCTTCATATCAGCCCTCTTGTACCCTTCCTTCGCCTGCTTGTACCCTTCACTGTGATCTGCTTGTACCTTTCACTATCAGCCCTACACCCTTACTGTCACCCTGCTTGTACCCTTACTGTCTCTGCTTGTACCTTTCAATCAGCCCTCTTGTACCCTTCACTGTCAGCCCTGCTTGTACCCTTCACTGTGAGCTCTGCTTGTACCTTTCACTATCAGCCCTACTTGTACCCTTCACTGTCAGCCCTGCTTGTACCCTTCATTATCAGCCCTGCTTGTACCGTTCACTGTCAGCCCTACTTGTACCCTTCACTATCAGCCCTACTTGTACCCTTCACTATCAGCCCTACTTGTACCCTTCACTATCAGCCCTGCTTGTACCCTTCACTATCAGCCCTGCTTGTACCCTTCATTATCAGCCCTGCTTGTACCCTTCACTGTCAGCAGACTCCCTCCAGGCATGCTATGTCAAGTAAAACCACAACAGTATGCTAACCACTTTTAGAGTTTTACAAATACCCATCACCACCATACTCCCGAGGTGACACTGCGCAGCTGACGTGACCATGAAATCCAAGAGCTGATTAACAGTCCCGAGATAAAATTAAGGACACCACTGTGTTGTCCCTAATATGTCAGCCCAGCACCTGAGGACACTGAGCCCCATTCGCGCCACCGCACCATACAAAGCAGCAAATACAGGTTGTCTCCCTCCCTTACTGTAGCAACCCAGGTTCTTCGGAAGCTATTTTTAGCTCTTGATTTTAACACCCTGTCGACAGCATAGGGTTACCGACCTCAGGTGAGACTGGTTCTCGGTCTCACAAGCCGTCATTGTCACTGTTGTGGATAATATGTTTGCAACCTGCACTGTCCACGTGTCTATTGCAGAAAGCAACACAGAACAGACACAGACTTTTTCACTTGTGGAGAATGATGCCATGCAGCGGGCAGCAACTACAGGTATACTGACCTTCCTTCAGGAGACATGAGTATTCTGGAGGTGTCATTGAAGAGCACACCCATGGCATCGTTGGACAGCATGAAGCCAAAGCCATACTTGTTGGAGTAGTCCACCCACTTGGTCACCCACACGATGTTGCTGTCTGCCAGCGCCGGGGGGTTCTGGCTGCAGTCTGGGCAATCAAACAGCATGAATCAGTTCACCTCATGATGGTGCTAGAGTACTTGGAGGAGAATACATGCACATGCACACACACACACACATGCATGCAAGCACACACACACACACACACACACACACACACACACACACACACTCCACCCTCTCCCTCTCTCTCTCAGAAGTTTCCACAATGCTGACTTTGCAACATTCAAACATTAGCCCTGGGAGGAAGACAGTTCTGTATGCCAGTCCCGGCAAACTTGAAAAGAAAATGAACTAAGAACAAACCCAGCGCCACCACCGACAAAAACACACACAATCTAATCATTTTTGATTGAGTGTTGCTTTACGTCCACAGAAACCGTAGGCTTATTAGGGACGGAAGCCCAGGACAGCCACCTCGACTAGCTTTCACACAGCTCCTGAGCTCAGAATCTAATCAACTGGACAAGTGATATCTGACCAGCCTGCCCCATCATGTGCCACTGACTGTGGTGGTGGTGGTGGGGGTGATGGTGGGGAGGGGAGGGAAGGGGTGCTCACCTTTTGGCATGTGTTCCAGACAAGTAGAGAGCACGTCCAGCAACATGGCAGCTGACCGGGGCTTGGGGGATGGTTCTGAAATTAAACATGTCACAATGACCACGGTGAAAATGGATCTGAATCGCCCTTTTCTTCTTCTTCATTATTTTTTGTTTGTTTGTTTGTTTGTTTACGTGTAAATGCAAACCTGGTAAACGTTTTATCATTCAAGTCCAGTCTAAGTCCACAGTGTACCGAATGTATAGTGTTCTGCCTGAAACATTCTTTCCCCTTCTTTCACAGAAGTTCATATTCCCCTTCCTTCTTGAGTTTAAGTACACAGTGCACTGAATGTACAAGGTTTCACCTGAAACATACTTCTTCCTTCTTTCACGCAAGTTAATATTCCCCTTCCTTCTTGAGTCTAAGTACACAGTACGTTTAATGTACAAGGTTTCACCTGAAACATACTTCTTCCTTCTTTCACGTTAGTTCATATTCCACTTCCTTCTTAGTGCTTTATCGCCCTGATATAACCGCGCTGGTTGACTGGGCGTAAAACACCAACTTACTCTTAGTGCTTTCAATTTCTTCAGCCCAGCAGTCAACTTTGTTTTAAAAAATTAGAAAATAGAAGGGGCATACAATTCCAGGGCAGCCCTCATTCCCACTTGATTACCTTTGCTAGGATTCCATTCCCTGCACTCATGGTGCCCATGCTGCTTTTTGTTGTTGTTTTTTGCTCATTTTCCCCCCTTTTGACTCATTATTTTGTAAGCACAGGAAAGCGAGGCTCTGGGGTAAAGTGTCTTGACATGTTTTTTCCTCTGCTCATTTTTCAGTTCAGGAGTAGCTTCCTTGCTTTACACAGCTGCTTTTTTGTTCGTTTTGTTTTTGCTCATTTTTTTCTTTGCACTCATCATTTTAAGCATAGCAAGGCGAGACACTTGAGTTAAATATCTCGATGCATTTTTCTCTCTGCTCATTTTTCAGTTCAGGAGTAGCTTCCTTGGCTCACACACCTCTCTGTGGTGGGGAGTCCGATCGGTCAGAGGCCCTCTCCGAGGCCACCTCCTTGGCCACGGCCTTGATGCTGGGGCCATGACCTTGGCTCTCTGTCACTGGAGACTGGCGTGGCGACCGCTTCTCAATGGCCTGCATGAACAAAGTCGCACAATCTGTCAAGACCACGGAAACAAAAAGCTTCTCCCGCCCACCAAACACTTCACACTCAAACACCCAACATTCTGAACTAATTTTTGACAAACTGTTGGCAGCTAGTTATCAAAACTAAAGAGCGAGGGGGGGTTGGTGGGGGGGGGGGGGGGGGGTATGGTTGGCTTAATCTTTTTTTCATCAAAAATCTCAAACCGAGGATGTACGTCTGGTGGAGTTTATGTACCTTGTATTTACACGCGTGCCAGATGAGAGTTACAGTAGGTGACTCAGGTCTTTGTTGTTGTACTTGTGTTATGTATTTCAAGCGCTAATTAACTCCCTTGTGTGTTGATTCTTTTTTTCCCCATCGGTTTCATAGATCAACAAAGGGAGTTAATCAGTGCTTGAAAGACGTCACACATACACAACAACAAAGACCTGAATCACCTGCAGTAACACTCACCTTGGCATACAAGTGAACACAGGATACATGAACTCCACCAAAGGTCCACCAGTCTGACAGATGTTACTGAATTCTCTTTACAAATAACTGTAATCCCTAACGACAGGTACATCTGTTTGACGTTAGATCAGATGTTATTGAATTCTCTTTACAAATAACTGTAATCCCTGATGACAGGTACTTCAGTTTGACAGATCAGATGTTACTGAATTCTCTTGACAAATAACCGTAATCCCTAATTACAGTCAAACTAAGAGAACTTCACTCATCCTGCACCAGGTCGGAGGATGATGACCCACCTCCAATTCTTTCTCCTCCAAGAGATTCTCTGAGCGGGAGTTGAGCTGCATCCTACTCAGAGCATTTCCCAGCTGCCCCATAGGGTCTGAGCGCGACTCATTTGGAAAGGCGTACGACATGGGCCTGCAAATACAAGACACAGATTTGTTTAAATTATTGTTGCACTTTAAGCAAGGGGGTCGCAATTGCTTTTTAGAACTTGCACACAGCAAATGCAGTGTCTTGAAAAGAAAAAAATGCGTACAACCAAACATGACGCCAAACACACGGACAGCATTTAAAAAAAAAAGAGAGCAATCCTGTTCTGATCTCGCTGAAATTCTGCCTCTCATGCCCATTGCAGTATTTTGTGCATGCCTGATGGATAACAGCACTACTTTTGGTATTGTATCCTCACGCTTGGGACCCTCCATGGCAATCGCCATTTCTTTCCAGTGCCTGGTTAGATCTCAGATTTTCGCTGGTGTTGGCAGATCCCTGGCTGGTTTGTTTACCTTCTTGAGCAGGCGGCCTACTGTCAGACAGCTCAGAGCCAGTGGAATGAACTGGTTTAGTACTTACTATCACCACCACTGTGAGAGAAAAAAAAGTCCTTTTTTTTTCTCCCTCTGTTGTTTTACACTGACATTATGCTAAGCAGTGAAATGTGCTTAGTCCTGCATGCAAATGAATGGCGGGAAACTAGTAATGCAGCAGGAAACTGATGTAGGCAGTGAACTGCCATGGACCTTGTTCCATGTCACCCACCCTGGCGTGGCAGCTGTCAAAGTTAACATGTTCTCACAACCCGCTTCACACCCTGATGTCAGAGAGAGAGAGAGAGAGAGAGAGACAGAGAGAGAGCAGAAAAGAGAGACAGACAGAGAGACAGACAGACAGAGACAGACAGAGAGAGGGAGGGAGGGAGGGAGGGAGAGAGAGCTTAATGCCTTTATTTGGTTAGAGCAATTGCCTAAGAGGAGTTTATTTTGTGTTAAAAATGTGTTTTTTCATACATATTTGTGACCCCTGTTTAAGGCTCGTTCAATGCTGAGTTGTCTCTGCAGAGGTACCGGCTTGTGCCAAGACTTTTCAGCCAGGGTTGAGGAAGACTGTGTCAAAACACTTGTCTCCACCAGAATTATTTGTTTCCACAAATATTCTTTTTTCCCCCCCATTATGTCCTATGCTGCAACTACCTTCTACTTGTGCTTGTCCTAAGGTGACCTTGTGCAGTTGGCAAGACTTTAAAAAAATAAAAATCGAAGAACTAACTGAACTAACTGACCGTCTGCTGGTGGCATTTTACACAGACACCATGTTGCAAAACAGTCCCTTTATCAGACAATAAAGTATGATCTTGTCTTAAAAAAGCAGCTGGGTATTTGCCAGCTCTTTGTTACAGTTTGTGGGAATTGTCAAACAACTCCAACCCTCTTTCATCCTTTCTTTCAAACCAATGAATTTATATTTAACATAAAATATATTTTCTTGAATATGAAAACATCAAGCAGACACAGGGTCCAAACGCAAATTATGCTCTGTGTTACTCCCTGTTACTTGGATAACATGGAGCAAGTGCTCCCTTTATTGCTCCTTTGTGTGGGTGTAGTGTAGCGAGGAGTGCGCTTACGTACAACCTCACAGCCAAGGCAGGAGGATACACAACAGCCCAATTATTGTCATTACTAGTGTAGAGGGCACAGCCATTTTCCCTCACTGTTGAGTTTCCAGCAATGGTGAGGGGCGCGCGCACGTGCGCACGCACACACACACATACACACACATGCACACACACACAGCACCAAAGAACAGGAAAAGCTTGAGAGCAAAGACCTTTGCTGCTGCCACAGGAAGAGCTTGAGAACAAAGAACTTTACTGCTTCCACAGGAAGCGCCTGAGAACAAAGAACTTTACTGCTTCCACAAGAAAAGCTTGAGAGCAAAGAACTTTACTCTGGAAGAGCTTGAGAGCAAAGAACTATACTGCTTCCACAGGAAGCGCTTAAGAGCAAAGAACTTTACTGCTTCCAAAGAACTTTACTCAGGAAGAGCTTGAGAGCAAAAAAAAAACTTTACTGCTTCGACAGGAAGAGCTTGAGAGCAAAGAACTTTACTCAGGAAGAGCCTGAGAGCAAAAAATTTACTGCTTCGACAGGAAGAGCTTGAGAGCAAAGAACTTTACCGCTTCGACAGGAAGAGTCTGAGAGCAAAGAACTTTACTGCTTCCACAGGAAGAGTCTGAGAGCAAAGAATTTTACCCAGGAAGAGCTTGAGAGCAAAAATCTTTACTGCTTCGACAGGAAGAGCTTGAGAGCAAAGAACTTTACTGCTTCCATAAAAGTGAAGAATCTGCCCTACTCAGCCACTGCTCAAGATGCAAAGACCTGTTCCAAAGCACTCTGAAGTACTCTGCACAGCAATACAGAACGAAGCTGCACCTGTACATGAGCGCACCCTCCACCCAGACAAAGTGACATGACACAGACATGTACTCTTGCACGGTAAGACAGTAACTTGATATTTTAGCGCCCAGTCAACCCGGAAGGTTGTGCCATGCTATGCTAAATTCTCTTACAGAAACCAACAGTTCATTAACAAACAGCAGCAGCAACAACAACAAAAACAACAACAATAACAACAACACAACAACACTAGATACAGCAGAATATCCCGAAAGCAAAGCCAATGCAAAAACCAAATTTAAAAATGAAACTTGCGTCTTCTCAGCAAAAACTTGTAGCAACAAATATAAACCCAGCAGAATCGTGGCACAACAAAATTCCTTCTTCTTCTTCTTCTTCAAGAAAGTAGTTTTTAGAACTGAAAAACACAAGGTGAATCCTAGAGTGTATAAGGACTTCACGGTCACATTGTGTGAAACAAATATTCCTCTGAAGGAAGCTCTTTATACGCAAGTTTCACTGCATGCAGAAAGCTTGCGTGCAGTGGGGGCCTATTCACAGCTCACTTTCCTTTGGAAAGATTATCTTACAGAGTTCCCATTACATGGTTTGACAATGATGCAAGTAGCCCAGCTCATGATGTATAAAATTAGTCACCAACAACCTTGCAAGGGCATGCAGCAAGCACACAGAGCTACAACTCCATCCACACACAGCTACAACTCCAACCACACATACAGTTACAACTCCAACCACACACAGTTACAACTCCAACCACACACACAGCTACAACTCCAACCACACACACAGCTACAACTCCAACCACACACACATCTACAACTCCAACCACACACAGCTACAACTCCAACCACACACACAGCTACAACTCCAACAACACACACATCTACAACTCCAACCACACACACAGCTACAACTCCAACCACACACACATCTACAACTCCAATGACACAGAGCTACAACTCCAACCACACACACAGCTACAACTCCAACCACACACTCAGCTACAATTCCAACCACACACACAGCTACAATTCCAACCACACACACATCTACAACTCCAACCACACACACACATCTACAACTCCAACCACAAACACAGCTACAACTCCAACCACACACACAAAGCTACAACTCCAACCACACACACACACACAGCTACAACTCCAACCAAAGGCCAGACACTGAATACTTCAACTTCTGCCACCCAGAACTGTCACAGCAAGAATGACATGGTCACCTCAAAACAAATCGTGCATTTACACTTACTTCACGCCAGGTCAAAATGCAAAGTAAAAAAAAAAAATAAAAAAATCAGGCTCACAGTGCCACACACAACAGAAGACTGAAATGCAGATGCTGACACTGCAATACCCCACAAAGGGGATGACTGAACAACGCGCTGATTCTGCATGCTGTAGCAAATAGCCAGGAAGGTGCCCAGGGTAAAGAGCCAGGAAGGTGGGCAGGGCGAAAAAAACCAGGAAGGTGGACAGGTGAAAGAGCCAGGAAGGTGGATGAGGTGAAAAAAGCCAGGAAGGTGGACAGGGGAAAAAAGCCATGAAGGTGGACAGGGTGAAAGAGCCAGGAAGGCGGACAGGTAAAAAAGCCAGGCAGGTGGATGGAGTGAAAAGAACCAGGAAGATGGACAGGTGAAAAGAGCCAGGAAGGTGGATGAGGTGAGAAAGAAAGAAAAAAGCCAGGAAGGTGGACAGGGTGAAAGGGCCAGGAAGGTGGACAGGTGAAAGAGCCAGGAAGGTGGGTGGAGTGAAAAGAGCCAGGAAGGTGGATGGAGTGAAAAGAGCCAGGAAGGTGGATGGAGTGAAAAGAGCCAGGAAGGTGGATGGAGTGAAAAGAGCGAGGAAGGTGGACAGGTGAAAGAGCCAGGAAGGTGGATGGAGTGAAAAGAGCCAGGAAGGTAGACAGGGTGAAAAAAAGCCAGGAAGATGGACAGGGTGAAAGAGCCAGGAAGGTGGACAGGGTGAAAGAGCCAGGTAGGCAGAGGGGTGAAAAGAGCCAGGAAGGTGGACAGGGTGACAAAAGCCCAGAAGATGGACAGGTGAAAAGAGTAAGCAGCTGACCTGTTGCTGCCCTTGTACTGGGCGGGGAACTTGGGCATGGAGGTACAGCAGGAGGGGGACAGCGTGCGAGGCATGAAGCCGCAGGTGAAGTACTCGTCCTCCATGATCTCCCGCAGACCCGGCCGCTGCTGGGGGTTGGAGTTCAGGCACTTGCGGATGAGGCAGTTGGCCGCCCCGGAGATGTGGGACGGAATCTTGTAGGAGTTTTCCGTGATCCTCAGGTACGTCTCTTTCAGGGTGGTTGTCTCAAATGGGGGTCGCCCGATCAGCAAGGCGTACCTGTGTTCAGAGCATCATTGTTTTGAACCTGGAGAGAGGGACAGACACAGAGAGACAGACAGAGACACAGACAGTGAAAGACACAGAGAGAGAGAGAGAGAGAGAGAGAGAGAGAGAGAGAGAGAGAGAGAGATACAGACAGACAGACAGACAGACAGAGAAGCAGAGTCTCAGGAATCAGTATTACTGTGTGGTTTAATAAGACACTGAAATGCACATGAAAGTATACTACTGGCCAAAAAATATCTCAGAGCTCTTTGTTTTTTTATGTAGTGTCAAAACCTGACCAGAACAATTTCTTTTCAGCTAATGTTAATCATGTTCATCAGTCATCATCATCATCATCATTTCAGGCAGGCTAATAACATCACCATCACCACCACCACCACCACCATTACGATGATCCTGGACTTACATAATGCAGCCCACAGCCCAGATGTCTGCCTCAAAACTGTGACCCTTCTTCTGTAGCACTTCTGGAGCAATGTAATTGGGGGTTCCACACACCGTCCTGTCACAAAAAGGACATCCAAACTTGTCATTTAAAAAAAAAAAAGAAGGGATTTGGGAGGGACACGGGGAAAGACAAGAGGCAGAAAATGGGGAAGGGTGATAGAATGGGGGGGGGGGGGGGGGGGGGGGGGGAGTAAAAGTGTATCAACCTGACAAAAGGGTTTTCTTTCATTCAAAAATGCGCACAAAATGTCATCCATCCTGTATATTCAGCTGCCCATTCACCTAGCACCTAGACACTGAACCCCCCTCCACCCCCACCCACCGCATTACACCACACACACATACTGTATGAATAATGAAATAAACAAGCAATCCAAATGAAAGTGCTGTGGTCACTGTGTGTGCATGCAAGATAATTTCAAAATGTGTCCACCACTTTCCTGCTCAATCAACTTATATCACTCCCACCCCCGCACCCCCCACCAGTTAACTCGCATCTTTCTCACCACCTCAGCCAATTCACAGCTTTCTCTCCACCTCACCCAACTCACCTATTTTTCTCACCTTCAATCAACTCACATCTTTCTCATCCACCACAACAAACTTGCATCTTTTTCTCTCCCTAATTAACCAGCTCAGATCTTTCTCTCCCTTTCAAATCACTTCTTCCCCCCCACCCCGTTAACTTGCATCTTTCTCTCCCTCTCAAATCACCCCCACCTCCCCCCATAAACTGATCTTTCTCTCCCCTCAAATCACTTCTTACCCCTCCCCCCCCCCCCCCCCAAACTCGCATCTTTCTCTCCCCCTCAATTCACTTCTCTCCCCACCCCCACACACCCTCACCCCCCTACCTCCCCTCCTCGGTCAACTCACATCTTTCTCTCCCCCTCAATTCACTTCTTCCTCACTCCCTCACCCCCCCCCCCACCCCCATCTCCCCTCCTCGGTCAACTCACATCTTTCTCTCCCCCTCAATTCACTTCTTCCCCACTCCCTCACCCCCCCATCCCCCCCCCCCACCTCCCCTCCTCGGTCAACTCACATCTTTCTCTCCCCCTCAATTCACTTCTTCCCACCCCCCCCCCACCCACCCCCCACCTCCCCTCCTGGGTCACTCACATCTTTCTCTCCCCCTCAATTCACTTCTCCCCCCCCCAACCCCCCCACCCCACCCCCCACCTTCCCTCCTCGGTCAACTCACATCTTTCTCTCCCCCTCGAAGTCGACCCTGGTGGCGAGGCCGAAGTCGGCCAGCTTGAGGTCCATGTTCTCGTTGAGCAGCATGTTGCCCAGCTTGAGGTCCCGGTGGATGATGCGCTTGGAGTGCACGTACTGCACGCCCTCCACCAGCTGCTGCATGTAGTAGCGCACTTCCGGCTCCGTCAGGCATTTCCGGTGCTTCAGCACGTGCACCAGCGACTGCAACACAGCAAAGAAGTCCCTTTGAGATGGAAGCTGTTGCTACTGTTGGGTTTGACAGGGTAAAGTTGCTGGACTGTTGTTGGGTTTGACAGGGTGAAGTTGCTGGACTGTTGGGTTTGGACACAGTCAAGTTGCTGGACTGTTGGGTTTGGACACAGTCAAGTTGCTGCGACTGTTGCGTTTGGACACAGTCAAGTTGCTGGACTGTTGGGTTTGACACAGTCAAGTTGCTGCGACTGCTGGGTTTGACACAGTCAAGTTGCTGGACCTGCTCTCTAGGGCTATGTGTCATGCAGGGATGCTGAGCTGTGCTGCTTCCCGGGTCATCAACTTTACTGTCTGGATTCACGGGACGTCCTGATGTCATACTTTTTTACATGTTTAAGACACCTGCCCCTAACTTTTGCCGTGGGTCAGATAAAACGTGCTCTTGGTGCTCAGGGCGAGAGCTGGTTTTTTTGTGTGCTTTCAACAGTATGTTCATCACAAATAGCTCACTAACTGACCTTTTTTTCTTTTCTTTCCCTATGTGCTTGTAGACTTCAGACACAAAAGCTCCGGTTCTAACTTGTGTTTGTATGGTTCTCTTACAGCATAATGATTTCAGTTTTTACTATTCCCATCCAAGCTTTCGCCCTGATATAACCGTAACCGTTGACTGGGCGTAAAGCATCAAATTACTTACTTACATACTTACTCATCAAAGCTCGAAAGGAAAACTTATGGCCATTCCCAGTATCCCCAAACAATCCTATCTCCTCCTTCCTATGCTCCCCTCGCTCCCTCCGTCATCCCCATTCCCCCTTTTGATGATGACGATGATGATGATGATGATGATGATGATGTAGAGCTTAATGTCCTCGGATGTCGGGTTGACTTATTAGGGACAAACTGTGACCATTGCGTAAGCATGGTTCAATGCTGCTTTACGTCCACAGAAAACCATTAGGCTCAATAGGACGGGGAGCCCAGGACGGCCACCTCGACTTTCACACAGCTCCTGAACTCTGACCCCAGAAGTTTTTTGCTGCACATGCCGGCCTACAGTGCACGTGTCCTGCTGACCTCTCTAACTGCTGTGGATTCTGGCACCATTTCTGCAGTCTTTGCTTCATTCTGAGGTAAGTGGCCCTCTGTGTGTGTGTGTGTGTGTGTGTGTGTGTGTGTGTGTGTGTGTGTGTGTGTGTGTGTGTGTGTGTGTGTGTGTGTGTGGACGGACGTTAAAATCCAATTACCAACTACCTAACCTGCAGCAGTCTTTGCTCGGATCACACGCCCACCACAAATACCGGGGTCCACTGCCACGGCAGCAGTGTCAGTTTGTTTCCTCACTCTTTGGTTCATGAACATGCCTTGAGCCTGTACGGTCAGGAGCTGCCAGGGGATGAACACACACACACAGTTCTGTGACAAGGGATTAGGCCTTCAGCGGCCAACAAACAGAGAGAGAGAGAGGGGAGAGAGAGGGAGAGAGAGAGGGAGACAGAGACAGAGACAGAGAGAGAGACAGAGACAGACACAGACAGACAGACAGACAGAGGGGGGGGGGGGACAAACAAACAAAACAAAAACGGTGCATCCTCACATCCAGAAAAGGTCTTCCATCATCATGAATAATAACAAAAAAATTATACCCCCCCCCCCCCCCCCCAAACACACACACACACACACACACACACACCTACCCTCATAAAAGTGCACCATCATGGACAACTTAGTTCTTGGACTTCACCGTCCAGTAGACGGCATACGGACACCTCAGGACGTCCATAACAATAACAAAGTGTATAATAAGGTGGGTTCTTTCTTTTTGCTTAATGCAAACCCCCCACCCAGCCACCCACCCACCTTCCCAAATAAAAGTCTACCATCACCACCCCGATAACTTCATTTTGTTTGTTTGTTTGTTTGTATTTCAGAAAGAAAAAAAAGAAAAAGAAAAAGAAAAACCAAGGGTGATATAGACACAAACATCACCTAAACTCTCTCTCTCTCTCCCTCTCTCTCTCTCTCTCTCTCCTGTGTATACTGTGTATACTGTTTCTCCATTTTTCACTTATTCAGCAGTTTAGCAAAGACTAGTTGTCAGACAGGTCTAAATGAACATAAACTACGATCCTTGGAAAATAAAGTTTTCGAGTTCGATCTCTCTCTCTCTCTCTCTCTCTCTCTCTCTCTCTCTCTCTCTCTCTCTCTCTCTCTCCTGGGGGAGGGGGAGGGGAGAGGCGGAGGAAGGAAGGGGGTGTACTAACTGATTTACAGTTGAGTGCCCAATGCTTCCCCCCATTCCTGGCGGTCGTGGCATGCTCCTGTCAAAACGTTTCCTCGGCACACACACACACACACACACACACACACACACACACACACACACACATATACACACACGCCACACACACACACACACACACACACACACACACACACACCACACACACACCACACACACGCACACACACACACACACACACACACACACACACACACACACACACACACACACACACACACACACACACACACACACAGCAAGGAGGAGAAGGAGGAGGAGGTTTTTCTGCCTCCATCATTTTCAGCTGGGTGTTGCAGGGCCAGCAGCAACAGCCCCCCCTCCCCCCCCCCCACCCAGCCTTTTGCTCCGGCCCTCGTCATGCCGGTGTCAACAGCCAGGAGTCAGGTAGGAGCAGCAAACAGGGCTAATCCCCTTCCCTCCGGTGGGGAAGAGGGGTGGGGGGGGGGGGGGTGGAGGGGGGGGCAGGGGAGCTGCTGCCAAGGGCTCCATCTGCATATCCGGTCCTCCAGCCACACAAGGTAATCCAAACACAGGCCTGTTTTCTTTTCTTTTTTTCAAGGGGAAGGGGGGGGGGGGGTTGTTTGTTTTGGGTTTTAGTTTTGCTGTGTGTTTTTTGCCTACAGATCTCACTTGGTCCTTTGGGATTCCGCGCTTTCCACAAACGCGTCAAGATTCGTCATTTATACGAATGCTCTGCGCACACATACATATATACACGCACGCATACTCTCTCTCTCTCTCTCACACGCACACAACACACACACACTCACCACACACCACACACACACACACACACACACACTCACCACACACACTCACACACACCACACACACACACACACACACCACACACACACACACACACACACACACACACACACGCACGCACGCACACATACACAATCTCTCTCTCTCCCCCCCCCCCCCACCCCCCCCCCCCACACACACCTCTCTCTCTCTCTCTCTCTCTCTCTCTCTCTCTCTCACACACACACACACACACACACACACACACACACACACAATATATATATATACACACACACACATGTAAATTCTGATATTCCTTTGCAGGAACAGTCATGCCTTAATTCACCCGTGGCAGTACAGAACCAATTCTTTGTCGAAAGAACGCATAAATAACCTACAGACAGGCCCGCGAATTAATGCGACTGTAAAGAAAAAAAGACAGAAAAAAAGCTTTCAGTCCCATGAACCCAGTACCGCTAGCCGTCTGTGCTGCGGAGTCGGCACAAACTGTCTTTAAAGCGCCTGTCACTCCGCTAGCTGTCTGTGCTGCGGAGTCGGCACAAACTTGTCTTTAAAGCCTGTCCTCCCTGCTGTCTGTGCTGGATGAACTGTCTTTAAAGCGCCTGTCACTCCGCTAGCTGTCTGTGCTGCGGAGTCGGCACAAACTTGTCTTTAAAGCGCCTGTCACTCCGCTAGCTGTCTGTGCTGTGGAGTCGGCACAAACTTGTCTTTAAAGCGCCTGTCACTCCGCTAGCTGTCTGTGCTGTGGAGTCGGCACAAACTGTCTTTAAAGCGCCTGTCACTCTGGCAGCTGTCTGTGCTGTGGAGTCAGCACAAATCGTCTTTAAAGAGCCTGTCACTCTCGCTCGCCCTAACGCTGTGGCAATGTTCCTCCGATCACCCAGCAAAAGAGACAGCCGGAAGAATGCAGCCAGACCAGGAAATAAATAATAATGATAAAAAAATGATAATAAAAAATAACAAGTTAATGGTTCGGGAGGGGGGGGGGGGTTGGAGGTTGGGTAGGGGAGCTGCGGGAAGGGGGGGGGGGGTGGAGGAGAGGAGGAGGAGGGGGAAGAAGGAAGGAGGAGAGGAGGAGGAGGGACTGAGGACAGAGAGCCAGGAACCAGAGCAGGCAAGGACGGGGTTGGTGACGTGGGCCCAGTGCCAATATTGACAGTGGAAATCGCCTGCGCGGAATGCCAGGTCACGATGTGGCCAGCAGGCAGAACCGCTCGCCCCGCGGCCCGCCCCGTGTGCTGCAACAGGTCCGCACAGTGACACACGCCGTCTGCCGGCACTCGGTCGCCTACACCTAGACCTACACCTAGACCTAGACCTAGGTCTACAGGTACGGCTAGGAACAGTCTGGCGACGGGCTGACTGCATGCATGGCGCTTGCGCTGCAAACACTCCACACACTGCAACGCACCCTTCGCCTCCTGACCTACCTTCTTGCCTGCCTGCCTACCTACCTACCTACCTACCTACCTATATAACCACCTACCTACAAGCACGGACAGGTACACAGGGAACACACGCTGTTGCCTACACCTACACCTAGACCTACGTCTACAGGCACGGCTAGGAGCAACACAGCTAGCTAGGAACAGTCTGCCCTTCGTCTCCTGACCTACCTACCTTCTTCCCTGCCTGCCTACCTACCCATCTGCATACCTACCTATATCACATTTACCTACCTACAAGCACGGACAGGTACACAGGGAACACGCGCTGTTGCCTACACCTACACCTACTTCTACAGGCACGGCTAGGAACAACACAGCTAGCTATAGGAACAGTCTGCCCTTCGTCTCCTGACCTACCTACCTTCTTGTCTGCCTACCTACCTACCTACCTACCTATATAACCACCTACCTATACACCTACCTACAAGCACGGACAGGTACACAGGGAACACGCGCTGCTGCCTACACCTACACCTACTTCTACAGGCACGGCTAGGAACAACACAGCTAGCTATAGGAACAGTCTGCCCTTCGTCTCCTGACCTACCTACCTTCTTGTCTGCCTACCTATCTACCCATCTGAATACCTACCTATATAACTACCTACCTACAAGCGCGGACAGGTACACAGGGAACACACGCTGTTGCCTACACCTACACCTAGACCTACACCTACGTCTACAGGCACGGCTAGGAACAACACAGCTAGCTAGGAACAGTCTAGGAACAGTCTGGCGACATGCTGACTGCCTGACGCTTCCGCTGCAACACTCCACACGCTGCAACGTACCCTTCGCCTCCTGACCTACCTATCTTCCTACCGATCTTCCCACCTACCTACCTACCTACCTACCCACCCACCTACCTATATACCTACAAGCACGGACAGGAACAGGAACACAGCGAGAACACTCGCTATAGTCTCACACTTAACTGTGCTGCCACACTCCACACACTGCAAAGTGGCGTCTAACAGCAGGTACCTACAGCTACCTACTTGCCCACCAACCTGCCTACCTACCTAAATACCTACAAGCACAGGCAGCACTCTCGCCACACTCTGACGCGACATTTTAATTGTGCTGCAACACTCGGCACAATCTGCCCTGATGTAAAAAATCTGGGACATTTTAAAGCCGGCTTGTTTTTTGTTTTGTTTTGTTCTCTCTTCTCTCTCTCTCTCTCTCTCTCTCTCTCTCTCTTGTCTCTCTCTCTCTCTCTGTCTCTGTCTCTGTCTCTCTCTCTCTCTCTCTTAGAGGTAACACTTACATAAACATTATTACTTTTTTTGTGTATCCTATACCAGTCGTTTGCCGAGTCTGTGATAATGATGTGTGAATAAACTTGTTTTAAAAACCGATCACGTAGCGTCTCCTCAGGACGATACGTCATAGAGGTAAACTGCTGACGTCACAGACAAAAGTTGGTCACTTACACGCTACATAGCTACAGGGTCATCTGAAACACCTACATCACAGCAGGGGAAATGGGTATATATATAGCCTAATCATACAGAGCGTGAGGGATGAGACGGCTTGGCAGTAAAAGAAGATCTGACAAAAACTATGACAGCTCGCTACAGGAGAGGGAGGGGGCGGGGGCTGGGAAGGAGGGAAGGGGGGGTGGGGGGGGGGGGGGGGGAGGGAAGGGGGAAAGAGAGAGGGGGGGGGGGGAGGGGAGGAAGGAGAAGATTTACGCGTGGCTGGAAAGGCAGGAGAAGGAAATGAGCGGAACACGGGAAGTCCAAGCGAGAAAATTCCATCAAAACAACCTGCACTTATCACCAATTGCTCAAATATTATCACGCCGGCTTCTCTCGCCTTCGCCCCCCCCCCCCCCCCCCCCCCCTACCCCACTCCAACTCCTCCTCCCACCCCTACCCCCACCCCTGCCATACATGCAGGGCCCTGCAGCCGATAATCTCATCCACTGGAATGTGAAGTCGTCGCCGGGCCGAGGTCATCCATTAACCAAATATCTACCGATCTCTTATGGCACGCCAGTGGGATCAAAAGCGCATTCCTGCCCGCTGTCGTCACTATCAACGCCGGGACAGTCCGAGTCTAAGAGTTCTGGCGACGCCTGCTCTATCTACCTGGAATAATTATAAGGAGATCAGCGGATTCCTCCTCCTCCTCCGAAGACGACGACGACGACACAAGCCACTGAGACAAGAACATGCGGTGTAAGCCCCACGTTGATAGCCTGTCAGTGTCAGTCTGTGTACTTTGTCCGTTTTATTATGCTCTTGTTTCTGCACCATGGTGCGTTCTCAGGAAAGCACCCCCCCCCCCCCCCCCAACACACACACACCCAGCCTTCACCGGTTGCAAATCACTTGACTTTGATGGCCAAAACCAGCTGGGAGTTAAGATTTTCTTGATAACTGGATCGCTAGCACAAACGGCTTCCCCTCCTCCCCTTAACTGAACCCTTTAAACCCCCCCAAAAAGGAGAAAAAACACAGGAATCGATCCACTCTTACTGACCCCAGAAGTAACCCACCCACCCTTACTGGCCCCAGAAGAACCAAAGTAACCCACCCACCCTTACTGACCCCAGAAGTAACCCACCCACCCTTACTGACCCCAGAAGAACCAAAGTAACCCACCACCCTTACTGACCCCAGAAGTAACCTACCCACCCTTACTGACCCCATAAGAACCAAAATAACCCACCCACCATTACTGACCCCAGAAGAACCAAAGTAACCCACCCACTCTTACTGACTCCAGAAATAACCCACCCACCCTTACTGACCCCAGAAGTAACCCACCCACCCTTACTGACCCCAGAAGTAACCCACCCACCCTTACTGACCCCAGAGACAAAGTAACCCACCCACCCTTACTGACCCCAGAAGTAACCCACCCACCCTTACTGACCCCAGAAGAACCAAAGCAACCCACCCACCTTACTGACCCCAGAAGAACCAAAGTAACCCACCCACCCTTACTGACCCCAGAAGAACCAAACTAACCCACCCACCCTTACTGACCCCAGAAATAACCCACCCACCCTAACTGACCCCAGAAATAACCCACCCACCCGTACTGACCCCAGAAGAACCAAAGTAACCCACCCACCCTTACTGGCCGCAGAAGAATCAGAGGAACCTACCCTCCTACCCTTAATGACCCCAGATCAGAGGAACCCATCCACCCTTACTGACCCCAGAAGAACCAGAGGAACCCATCCTACTACTTTTACTGACCCCTGAAGAACCAGAGAACCCATCCACCCTTACTGACCCCAGAAAAACCCACCGTCCTCTCTAATTGACCCCAAATAGAACCAGAGGAACCCACCGTCCTCTCTTACTGACCCCAAACAGAACCAGAGGAACCCACCGTCCGTTCTTACTGACCCCAAATAGAACCAGAGAACCCACCGTCCTCTCTTACTGACCCCAAACAGAACCAGAGGGAAACCCCCCGTCCTCTCTTACTGACCCCAAATAGAACCAGAGAACCCACCGTCCTCTCTTACTGACCCCAAACAGAACCAGAGGAACCCACCGTCCTCTCTTACTGACCCCAAATAGAACCAGAGGAACCCACCGTCCTCTCTTACTGACCCCAAACAGAACCAGAGGAACCCACCGTCCTCTCTTACTGACCCCAAACAGAACCAGAGAACCCACCGTCCTCTCTTACTGACCCCAAACAGAACCAGAGGAACCCACCGTCCTCTCTTACTGACCCCAAATAGAACCAGAGGAACCCACCGTCCTCTCTTACTGACCCCAAACAGAACCAGAGAACCCACCGTCCTCTCTTACTGACCCCAAATAGAACCAGAGAACCCACCGTCCTCTCTTACTGACCCCAAATAGAACCAGAGGAACCCACCGTCCTCTCTTACTGACCCCAAATAGAACCACAGGAACCCACCTACCCACCCTTACTGACCCTAGAAGAGCCAGAGGCACTAGAGAGAGAGAGAGAGAGAGAGAGAGAGAGAGAGAGAGAGAGAGAGAGCCTTGGCCTGGGCTTTAGTACCCACCGTCTTTAGCAACACTTAGCTTCGACCCACCCATTACTACAGCCCCGACTCGCCGCAAATAACAGCAGCTCCGGCCAGGAAAGCGAGAAAACACGACGCAAAAGAGCATTACAAATACGGCGTCTCGAAGGTCAGGGCGGATTACGATGCGGTCCACTCCTGGACCCACTGACCACAAACAGCTGACACGGCCACACAAGCAGACGCACGCCTGGTTACGTCACATGTGGGCATTCTGGCCCCTACTCAGCGGAGTACCCCACCCCCTCGACAGAAAGGCCTCGATCTCCGCAGAGTAAATTCCCACGCGACTTAAAAGGCATTTCCGGGAACCATGCAAGGCTTCTGAAGAAAAAAGAAAAAGATAAAGAAAAAAAAACTATCTGGTTTTCTGGTGTTGTTGGACAGCTAGGAAGCATAGTACGATGACGTACGGGACAGTCTCGGACCACCGACGCTCTGAGGGCCTGGGGGCACAGGGTTGTAAACGTAAACATGGTGCTTAACGTGCACAGAAACCATAAGGCTTATTGGGGGGGGGGGGGGGGGGGGGGGGGGGGGGGGCGGGGGATCGCTGTAAAGCGCATCGGACAACAGGAGGCAAGTGGAACTGTCCAGCGACAGGTCCGCATAGCCTCCCTCTCAGTTTTCGGGTCGCAAAAAAATTCATATGACCTGATCGCTGCCAAATAAATATGATTTGATCGCTGCAAAACCGGCTCCCGTTTTTGTAGCTAGCCACAGAAGTATAGCCACGACAAGTGTACGCTCACAGCAGCAGAAAATCTGTATTTGCCGCTGCAAAGCCGCACTGGTTGGGCAGCAACGACAACATTTCGCAGCAGCAGTAAACCCTCGAACTGGGACGACGACGCCCACCAGCACTGCCAGCGGACCACCACGGTCCGCGGGATGACTGCTCAAACTGCTGACGAGGCACCATAGACTTGCACTGTACGTCCACGCGGAGGCACAGAGGTGACACGTACGGCTCATGCCCCCCCCCCCCCCCCCCCCCCCCCCCACCCCCTCAAGCACTTAAATGGTTGGCTAGATGCGTTACTGCAAGCTCCAGCACCTTCCACCTGAAAACAGCAGACGGCATGGGGACGGCTGTGAAGTTAGTGAGCCGGTTTGGCCTAGCGGTAAGGCGTTAGGCTGGTAAGCGGAAGGACCTCGGTTCGATACCGCTTCGGCTCTCCTTTCTCTTCAAAAAGGTTGTGGTTTGTGGACACTTGTCTTGTGACTCTGTCCATCACTTCCTACTGAAACATTAAAATGGCTCTCATCGCTGCCCATCTCATCGATGCAGGAATCATTCTGGTGGTGACAGTGTAGCGATAGGTATATAATATCCCCCTCCCCCCACCTCCACACCCCCTTCTCCCCGTCCCTAATAAGCCTTGTGGTTTCTGTGGACGTTAAGCACCATGTTTACTTACTTGCTGTGAAGCTGGCTGTTCAGGCACCCAGCGCTAATAAGCTAAGGAGCGGTGGTGGCGCTGGATCACAGCACGTCACGTAAGCTTAAGCCAGCCGGGGTGTTAAGTGTCGCTCTCGCGCTTTCACGCTGCCCGTACGAATACGTACCCGCCGTACGTATTCGTACGTGCACCTTATCGGGCCGTCAGCATTCCGAGGCCATGTCGCTTGATTAGAACGCTGTGGGAAACACATGGGCTGCGCGGAGACTTTCACACGATCCGGGCGGCAGGGCAAGACACACAGCAGACACCCGAATAGCCACGACTGGCTGGTTGGTTAAACCTAACTGCTTGACGCCGATTCGTCAGCAGGTAAACATGGTGCTTAACGTCCACAGAAACCATGAGGCTTATTAGGGACGGGGAGATGGGGGGGTGGGGGGGGTGGGGGAGGAGGAGGTATGGAGGTGGGGGGGGGGGGGAGTTATATACCTATCGCTACGCTGTCACCACCAGAATGATTCCTGTATTAAGATGGGCAGCGATGAGAGTTATTTCAATGTTTCAGTAGGAAGTGATGACGGACAAAGTCAAAGGACAGTGTCCACAAACCACAACCTTTCTGAAGAGAAAGGAGAGCCGAAGCGGTATCGAACCGAGGTCCTTCCGCTTACCAGCCTAACGCCTTACCGCTAGGCCAAACCGGCTCACACCCCCCCCCTCCCTCTCCGAAGAGGTATATATATACTGGCGTGGGAGGAGCGAGATCTCACAAAGCTCAGGAGCTGTGTGAAAGTGGAGGTGGCCGTCCTGGGCTCCCGTCCCTAATAAGCCTACGGTTTCTGTGGACGTAAAGCGACACACAACGAGATCCCAGGAGACTGGTGGTGGTGGTGGTGGTTGGGGGGGGGGGGGGGGGGGCGAGGGGGGGAGAGAGAGAGAGAGATACGCTACATAAAAATAGTATTAAAAAATCTGAAGCAAGAATAACTGCTAGCGTTCTAAAACGTGATCTAACTCTACATACGCTGCCATCACTAGAATGACTCCTGCGTTAAGATTGGGCAGCGACGCACGCAGTTTGAATGTTTCATTCATTGTGAGGGGCAAAGTCACCATGACACTGTCCACACATCACAACCTTTTTGAAGGGAGGGGAGAGAGCCGAAGCGGAATCGAACCGAGGTCCTTCCGCTTCACCTTCCAAACTAACTATAAACGTCTTACCACTAGGCCAAACCGACTCACAGCCGAATTCACGAGTTTTCTCTGGTGACAATTTTATAGATTTTTCAGTCTCCTCACCACTGTAATGCCAGCAGGATCGAGTCAAACTGAAGTGAAGACAGTCGACGACACAACTGGCAATCAAAACTCAAGGGCATGGTTGCGAACGGCTGGTTCTGATTTATAACTGATATGTCGTGGTTTAACCGCTTCAGGGAGCCAATTAAGGGACCATTCTTTGGAATATACCCGAGGGAGGTCACGCCGGGTCACGAAATCGAATGCGAGATTAGGCGCAGTACTGACCTGGGGGGTCATTCTTACTGAGCTAGGTCACGGCGGGTCACGAGATCGAAAGCGAGGCTTGTGAATGGGTGAGAAAAATAATGGCCATCCAACCGCATTTTGGACCTCGTGATCAGAAGCCCTCGTGATCCGCCATGACCCAGCTCATTAAGAACGACCCCAAGGTCAACGCTTGTGCCCCTAGCCTCGCTTTCGATCGCGTGAACCGCCGTGACTTACCTCATTCAGCATGGCCTTGGTCGTGCAGAGAGTGAAACTACGGGCCGAGCCTGTCAAACCAGCCTTGGTCGTGCAGAGAGTGAAACTACAGGCCGAGCCTGTCAAACCAACCAGCGCGCTAACACCACGAGAACCACCAAAAAAGTGTCCGGTCCTTGGCTTCAAGCAAAACACAAACTTGGTCTACCACCACACAGAGTGAAACTACAGACAGAGCCCGGCAAACCGACTACCGCGCCAACACCAGGAGCATGACCAAAAAGTTTCCTTAGCTTCACACCTAAAGCAAACTTGGCCTACGTCCCCCCCCCCCCCCCCCCCCCACCCCAAAAAAAAAAAAAAACCGGGGGGGGGGGGGGGGAGAAATAAACAAAGGCAGAGGCTCAGGACAAAAGCCCCCCAATCGCACCCAAGTTAAAGGCAGCCCAGAAAGAAAGAAAAAAGAAGAAAAGAAAAAGAAAAGAAAAAAGAAAAAGAAAAAACTAACTAGCCTAGCTACTGCGGGCAAGAGTACAGAGTCAAGGGTGGGTCGCCGCCGAGGGCCCGGTTCCAATCCCTAAAGCCTCTCCCGGTCCACCGAAAGAAGGGCGGGTGTTTCTAACCTGGGCCACTTTGGCCCCCCCGAGGGGCACAGCCGCCAAAGGACAGCTAAGCCGGTTGGCAGACATCAAGGAGGGGTTTAATTCTGCAGGTACGTTACGGCAGCTTGCCCGGTGGCTCAGCTGGTGCATCAGTTTGCACAGCCTGGCTGAACGTTACGTGAGTTCATGCGAGGCAGCCAACAAGGCTGGGCTCTAAATACCCCCCTCCCCGTGTCCCCCCTCCACACACACACACACACTGCCCGCTGGTTCGCATAGCAAGTGGAAACAAGTTGGCTCTTTCGGAGGGGTGGGGGCGTGGGGAGGGAGGGGAGGGGGAGAGAGAGAGAGAGAGAGAGAGAGAGAGAGAGAGAGAGAAGAGAGAGAGAGAGAGAGAGAGAGAGACACACACACACACACACCGCACGTACGCACGCACAAACGCGCGCTCACACACACACACACACACACACACACACACACACACACACACACACACACACACACACACACACCGCACGTACCCACGCTCACACACACACACACACAAACACACACACGCACGCACACACGCACACCGCACGTACACACACACACACACACACACACACACACACACACACACACACACACACACACACACACAGTCCAAACCAAATGATATCAAACCTCTGAATATGGACAGTCAAGTGATGGAGGACCCGAGAAATAAAAATTATGCTTATGGCAAGTTAGTCATTAACTGAATTTTAACGTGTCATATGGTCGCACAGGACCACCTCAGAACGACGACGACGATGACGATGATGATGATGATAACGATAACGATGACGATGGAGAATAAGAAACAGTACTGATAAGCAAGAAGGGGCTGCACCACTGTCTAAAACGTTCCTCACCTTCCTGCTGCAGTTCTCGAGGATGATGTAGACGTTGCTGTCGTCCTCAAAGTAACTGTGGAACTCCACCACGTTCCGATGCTTCAGGTCCCGCTGGAGCTCCACTTCCCGGAGGATCTGCAGCAGAACAAAAACCACTCCGTAACTACGGGTACGCTGGACTCGGGCGGGCTGCGAGCTGCACGCAGCCTATAGCCTGGTCTACGCTTGCTTGCTTGCTTGCTTGCTTGCTAGCTTGCTGCGTGTGCTGGTGTTTGCTGATCACCAAGCTTTCCTCTCGCGTGTGTTGACATGCGAATTGTGTGCAACCACCACTGGTGATTCTGAATGGCGAAAGGACAGCAAAGTTGCTTGCTTCCGGTCGCTTTCTGTTAATGTCTGTCTGCGTGTTTGGACTGTGCTGACGGAGAGGGCTGGTTATTTATCGATGTTGAGTCTGAAGAGAGGAGGGGGAGGGGGAGGGGAATCAGACGTCGAATTTAAATTAAATTCCTGTCCACGACAGTGATATATATGCCCCTTACCCTCCAACCTTTCAACGAGCTCTCCTCTCTCTCTCTCTCTCTCTCTCTCTCTCTCTCTCTCTCTCTCTCTCTCACACACACACACACACACACACACACACACACACACACTACACTACACTACACACACACACACACACACACACACACACACACCCTACACACACTATACACACACCCCTACACACCACACACACACATACACTCACACCCTACACACACTATACACACACCCCTACACACCACACACACACACACACACACACACACACACAGAGTTCCCCTTCTCCATGCAGACTCAGAAAAATGTGCATTGGCAACAACTCTTCAAAATGATGAATGTGGCCACGCACAAGGAAAAGGAACAAAAACAAGATCAGTTATGTTCATCGGAAGATGTCTAGGTACTGCTTTGTTTTAATGGGTTTTTTTTAATGTTTTCGTTGTGTGTGTGTGTGTGTGTGTGTGTGTGTGTGTGTGTGTGTGTGTGTGTGGTGTGTGTGTGTGTGTGTGTGTGTGTGTTGATTGTTGTTGTTGTTGTTTTTTTGGGGGGTTAGAGGGGTTGTTGTTTTCTGGGGGGTTGTTTGTTTGTTTTTTGTTTTACACATAACATGTTCCAGCCTGACTTTTTGACAAACTAGGGAAATTTGTGACCGATGAAAATTTTAACGTGGTCAATCCGTGAGCATCGACAGGAGTTTGAGGTGCTCTGCCAGAACTGTCAAGCACTTTTGTTGTTGTTGCTGTTGCTGTTGTTGAAACCTTCGCAACAAATCTGCATTTAAATTACAGCACAGCAGTAATGACTGGATTTTAACTGCAGTCGACAGCACAGGGTCACCCGAGGACGATCAAACTCCGTCATAAGCTGACATGCTAACCCTTTTTCGAGTCAAAACAAAAACAAAAAACTCACTAAAACAACGTAATTGCCGTATTAGACTTAAGCACCTGTTACAACAACAAGGCACTTTTATAAGCAGCGGTGACACATTTCAAACCCATACACGTCTACGTCAACGGAGGACCCCGAATGTCAACAAAGATAATAAGTTCGTGTGGTGGGATGACCCAAGAACAGTTTACTCCCTTTTGCTTGTACTCGCAGAAAGCTCCCGGATATGTTCGCGTGAATGCTGACGCACAATCAGAGGCATCAACCTTGTTCTACATGATCTCACGTCATTACAGTCTAAAACTTTACTGAAAATATGACCGCTTTGTGCAAAACACCTTTGGGTTCTTCTGGTCTCAAGGGGTGAGGGTGGGGGAAGACAGCATGGCGAGAGACAGCGCGAGAGAGAGAGAGAGAGAGAGAGAGAGAGAGAGAGAGAGAGAGAGAGAGAGAGAGAGAGAGAGAGAGAGAGACTCACACACACAGAGAGACAGACGGACAGACAGAGACAAAGAGAGAGAAAGAGACAGACAGACAGACAGAGACAATGTGTGTGTGTGTGTGAGAGAGAGAGGGAGGGGGGAGTGTGTGTGTGTGTGGGGGGGGGGGGTGCTTGGAGCGACAGTTAATGGCAAAATGTAACCCCACGTACGTGATTTCAGGCACAACAATCACAGACGGCACTTGAATCTCACATGAACCACCTTGCTCAAGCACGACACTGTATATTCGCAAACCATTTGAGACGGGAAACCTACATTTCTGAAGCCTGTGCACCCCTACCGGGATGTCACAGAAAGGTTACTTCGGTTTTTAGCAGTGTCACACGACCAAAGGCGCCACACAAGCCAATGGAGTCAGTTTTCTGGGTTACGTCTTTTGACACAAATCTACCGTATCAAATCGCTTGCCGTGCGTAAAGGGCAATAACCGGCCTTCTTTGAATGCGTGACCTTATGACCAAAAAGAAGTTTGAAAAAAGCCCACACCACCACATCTGAAACCTGGAAGTTTATCTTTCAAGCGGATGATTTAATGAATAGGGAATAATAATGCGTGGCGAGTAAGTACTACGCTTTGAAGTTGATCTGTCTAATCCCTCGTCGTAATATAACCATTACGGTTGACTAGGCAGTAAAAAAGAAGAAGATCAGCCACCTATCTATCTATTTTCAACCGTCTAATCCCTACGAATTAGCCCCGGAAGAAACGCTGCGATTCTCTTCGTTGTCAAAGGAGTTTCTGATCTCTTCGTTGTCAAAGGTGTTTCTGATCTCTTCGTTGTCAAAGGTGTTTCTGATCTCTTCGTTATCAAAGGTGTTTCTGATCTCTTCGTTGTCAAAGGTGTTTCTGATCTCTTCGTTGTCAAAGGTGTTTCTGATCTCTTCGTTGTCAAAGGAGTTTCTGAATGGCGGGACTGGATACGCCGTAAACACACGACGTTCCAAACACTGCTCTGTGAAACGACACACCCGGGTCTACTACCCCAGCTGTACGTCTCAGCCGCTGTGCAACTCCCTGAATTTGGGTGTTACTAAAGACCGCTAGTCAAAGACTGCAACGAACAGCTGAAGACACCAGAACTGCTGTGAAAGGTACAGGCCTCTTCCACACAAAGCACGGATCCGGCCAATCATTTACTCGTCTCCGTCGACGAAAAGAACAGACGAGACAAAAACGCTTACCGTTAGCAAAACAGGCCAATGACTTGTGGGAGACTTTTGGGGGGAGGGCGGGGAGAGGAGGGGGGGGGGGGGGAATGCTGACAAAATCCACAGCCACTATAGTTCGGGCGTAGACAAAGTCTTGGTGATGATGTTACACTGTGACACCTTTCGCCAGAAGGCCAATTTATCTACATAGAGACAATAAAGTTGTACTGGACTGGATTGGATTGTGACTGCTGCGCCCTCTGATCGAGGTGCAAGCAAAAGCCAACGGTTGGACCACGCACGGAAGCGTGAGGCGTCGCTTGAGACCAGCGGTGCATGTATAGTACAGCGGTCCTGTTTTCTTAGGTTTGAAACGGACGAGAGAACCAACCCGGAGCAGCCATTTAAGACCGCTAAACGAAGCGACCCAGCCGAGATCAGACAGGTGTGGCAAACGGATGACAACCAACCCAGTCACAACTCCGTCTGCCCGCCCTTTGCCCCCTTGACCTTTAACCGAAGCTGACCTTATTCTGTTTCTCCCCCCTCCCCCACACATCTCCACCACCCCCCACCCCCCACCCCCCCAAGCCCCTGATCAGTCCGATCTGCGAGTACCGTTACCTTCCCGAACTGTGACAGCCCGGGTGGGAATGGCAGACACGTCGCATTGTGTTTACACACAACGTCTTGAAACTGGAAACTGGCAGCCGAGTCGCTTGAACTGCTCGATCATGAAAACAACAACAAAGAAAACGGGTCTTCTTCTTTTTTCTCTTTTTTTCAAGGGAGAGAGACGGGGGTTGGGGGGGGTGGTGGTGCGTGGTGGTGCGTCTACTAGAGCAGGAAACATACATAAACAGCAACAACAAACCGTATCCGTCCTTCCGTGTGTGTGTGTTTGTGGGGTGGGGGGTCATTACTGTTTATTCCTATGCTTTCGCACACACTAAACGAACGTGGTGTGTTGTGTGTGTGTGTGTTGTTGTTGGTTGTGTTTGGAGGGGGTCTCTCTTTCTTCCTCTGCTTCGCACCCTACCATAGAACGTGCTGTCTCTTTGTGTGTTGTTTGTTCAGCATTTGCCGTGGGGATAAACTGTTTATTCTATGGACACACTTAGAACTGCGCGCGCGCGTTGTGTAGCGTGGTCGGTGGGTGCGTGCGTGCGTGCGTGCGTGCGTGCGTGCGTGCGTGCGTGCGTGCGTGCGTGTGTGTGTGTGTGTGTGTGTGCGTGCGTGCGTGCGTGTTTGTGGACTGTACGTGTAATCCTGTAATTTCCCACACACAAAGCAACCAAGTCCACTTAGCTGAATGGGGCTTTTGTCCTTGTTTTTCATTTTCCTCTCTCTCTCTCTCTCTCTCTCTCTCTCTCTCTCTCTCTCTCTCTGCATTAGCCATTCAAATCAGTGCTGGCTTCTCTTTCAGTTTTGAAATTTATTTCACATTTCACGTCTAAAAGCTTATTTAAAAGGACAGCACTTCCACTGCCGTCAGCACGAATTACAAAATTAGAAGGAAACCTCTGTCGAACAGATTTTCGAATACAGTCATACATTATGTAAGAACTTGATTTGAAACATGCACACAAAATAAAGAAGAAGAAAAAGTCAGTCTACAAGAAAGCGAATGAGGGGGGTGGGGGGTGGGGGTGGGGGAGCAAAAATAAACAAAACACCACCACAAAAACAAACACCACACACACACACACACAAAGCAGCAAAACAAAAACAAAAACGAAAATGAACCGAAGAGGGCTACCCTTATGCGGCTCGACCCCCCCCCCCCACCCCACCAGCCACCTCCCCCCTCCTCCACGTCACCCCCCCCCCCCCAACCACCCCTTGGGAGGTATCCCCAGATGCACGTGTGGCCAAAGGCAAAGCACCATGAC
>JABMCL010001476.1:775000-785000 GCA_018857735.1 Alviniconcha marisindica
ACGTACACAAATTATGTTCATATTGCATTTTTACCCAGAAACTATAACACTTATTTGATGCTGAGCACAGATACGCACCGTAAATCGACAATAATGACAAGAGTTTTCTTTGGGTTCTTCATACATCGATCCCTGCACATCATTACAGACTTTAACAAACAAACACGGCATACTGATAGTGACCTGAACGTCCATTACGCAGACTAGCGCGTGAGAAATAATTAATTTTGTCCTACGCTCAGCGATTTAAGAGAGTAACTTCCTCTGGTTAAAATTCAACCGCTGTTCCCAAAAGCCTTCATAGATCAGGAGCTGTGTGAGAGTCGAGGTGACCGTCCTGACCTGTCCGTCCTAACGAGCTTTCTGGTTTCCGTGGACGTAAAGAATTACTGAACCGTGCTTCGGCGTTGGTCACAACTTGTCCCTAATATGTCAACTGACATCTGAGGACATTAAGCATCACTTCATCATCATCACCCAAAGCCTTTTTCCGATTTGGCTTGCAGCTGGCGGCGTCACGTCCGCGAGTGACAGTGTGGTGACAGCTTTAATTGTCTGTCTGGCAGTTCACCGAGTTAGAAGTGGAGCGACGGGGCGTTGCGTACCTCTCAATATTTGCGTACCTCTCCATATTTGAAACGCGTTGGCACACCCCGAGCCACACTCCGAGCATCGCTTTCCGGCACCTTCCTCCAAACTCTGCCAGATTTGGTTACGCCACTGAAGGGGTACTCTTTATCTCCGCGCAGCTATCCAGCAACGCGGTCAGCGCCCTCCGAAAGGTTCGGGTACTAATATGACTGTAGAAGCAACCTAGCGCCAAAGCACGCACGTAAACATGAGACGCATCCACCCCGGGTAAAAAGAAAAAGAGTTCCAAAGGAAGGATGTCGTAAACCAGTGCTTGGAGTCTGACGCATTGGTCGTCTTCTTCTTCAGTGTTGCTCTACGTCCACGGAGACCGTACGGACTATTAGGGACGGGGCACTGGTTGTCAATTTTGATTTCCTTTGGCTTAATGTCCTCGGATGCTAAAGAGGATGTTAGGGACAATCTGTAGAACAGTCTTGTCTTGGATATAACTGCTTGTACTTGGTTGGTTGAAGTGTTGCTTTACGTCCACAGAAACCGTAGGTGTATTAGGGACGGGAGCCCAGGACGTCCACCTCGACTTTCACATCGCTCCTGAGCTCTGATTGGGGGGAGAGAAATTGTTGCTTAACGTCCACGGAGGCGAGTACGCCTATTAGGAACGGGCTGGTTGTCCGTATACATTTTGCTTAACGTCCACAGAAGCAAGGATGCTTATTAGGGACGGGGAACTGGTTGTCCTGGTTGGTTGGTTGAAATGTTGCTTTACGTCCACAGAAACCGTAGGCTTATTAGGGACGGGCTGGTTGTAGGTAGGTAGGTAGTGTCGCTTAATGTCCTCGGGTGTCGGTTGACATATTAGGGACAAGCTGAGACCAATGCCGAAGCATGGTTCAATATAGCTTTACGTCCACGGAAGCCACAAGGCTCGTTAGGACGGCCAGCCCAGGACGGCCACCTCGACTGTCACACAGCTCCTGAACTATGCGGCCTGGTTGTCCGTTCGTTCGTTCTGTTTTTGTTTAATGTCCTCAGATGCCAAAAGCATATTAGGGACAATCTAAAAATTAAGTTTGTCTTGGATATATCATAGTTAAAATCATGGGGGGGGGGGGAACGAAGTAAGCTTGGTCCACTTGCGGATCAATATTTGGATCGGGATATCTGGTTGTCCAACGGCTTTGCTCCTTATATACCCGTACCCCTGTAGCCTCTTTAACAGTTGCGTAGCTTGGTAAGCATGCAGCTCGTAACGCAGTTACACCTGCTGCGGTTGCTTTGCTGGTATTCTCATTTTAAGTGCGCCAGCGTTTCGTGAGATCATTTTTATTGCGTGGTACAACGTCGATCTTCTGCACGCCTTCAAAGTGGGGCACTGGCCCAACAGTGAATAAATCATCCCCCCCTCCCCGCACCTCTCTCTCTCTCCCCCCCCCCACCCCCTTCTTTGTCTCCGCCCCAACTCCCCAACCCCATCTCCCCCTCCACACCCCCACTGAACAAAGATCTGATCAGCATAACAAAGCAAAAAAGCAGAAATCAAAGCGTTCGACGAATGCTATACTTTTACGAGCCCCATTTCCTTCTCGAAAAAAAAAAAAAAAAAGAAAAAACAACAACAACCCCGCAGCGTGAATATAGCTGAGTGGCGAAGCATTGGACGCGTGTATTCCCCATGCAGTCCCATTTCCGCTGCAATAAAATCTGGGCCAAAGCCCGTCTGGGCTATCGGGCATCCTTATCTAGGGGGCTTTTTGTGTGTGTGTGTGTGTGTGTGTGTGTGTGTGTGTGTGTGTGTGTTGAAGTCTACACGTTACTACGCCCGGTAGAGTACGACTAGGAGGAGGAGTCAGCACCCAACACGTGTCCTATTTTTGAACCTGAAACAGGTGGTTGTCAAGCGCAGCCAGTCGGCTTGGGAGCGGAGAACGGTGCTATATATAAATAATATAAATGTGGCGAATAAACGGACACTGATTTTTGAACCTAAAACAGGTGGTTGTCAAGCGCAGTCAGTCGGCTTGGGAGCGGAGAACGGTGCTATATATATAATAATATAAATGTGGCGATAGGTATATAATCTCCCTCTTCCCCCCACCCTCCATACCCCTCCCCCTTCTGCCCGTCCCTAATAAGCCTTGTGGTTTCTGTGGCGTTAACAATGTTTCCCCAAGGGTTTGTGTGTGTGTGTGTGTGTGTGTGCGTGCGTGCGTGCGTGCGTGCGTGCGTGTTCAGACATTCTGTTGTTATTCTAGAAACACATTTTACTTAAACCCAAAGATCCATACCCCCTCCCCCCCCCCACCCCCTTCTCCCCGTCCCTAATAAGCCTTATGGTTTCTGTGGACGCCTGTTCTTAACTTCTTTTGATGACTGTGTAGGTTAATTAATGAGCTCCGTGCTCTGTGTTGAGCGAAGTCCAAGCATTGGCCTTTCTGGACCAGTGAGCCACACAGGGGTCGCGCGTGCAGGCCCCGCTGTGACAGTGACGTCACTGACAGGCCCTTCCAACGGGTCCTTAAACCCTCGAAAGGGCCCGGTGGCAGCCCTTAAAATAGACAGACTCCAGGGTCACTTCTCCCGGTTGTCCGGGCAACGCAAGGGTGTAGTTTTGCTTGCAGACTAGTTGAAGAAAAGCCAGGAACGATAATGATCATTAAGCTATTACACTAAAACAACTAAAATTTAAATCTTTAGTATACACTGGTATACGAGTGTGTGTGTGTGTGTGTGGTGTGTTTTTTGGGTTTTTTGGGGGGGAGAGAGAGAGAGAAGAGAGAGAGAAAGAAAAAAAAAGAAAAGAAGACAGAAGACAGACAGACAGACAGACAAAAAAGAAGAAACAGACAGAAAAACAAACAAAAAAACAAATTTTAAAAATTTAAGGGACCTGTGGGGTTCTTTTTTTCCGATTTTTAAATTTTTTAAAAACTTGTTTTTCTTTTTAGTTCTTTGGTGTTTTTTTTCCCCCCAAGGGGGAGTTCCTTTGAAGGACGGAAAAGTCCATGCCAAAGATGTTATAACGATTAGAAAAGACGGGCTCGGGGTAACCGTGTGGTGGATGGCGGTAAAAAGGGTCCCTTTTTTATCAATACCAATATTACATATGAAACAGGGGGAAGGAAAAGGGGTTACTGAACTTCCCCCCCACCACCTCCCCCCCACCCCCCCCCCCACACCCCCCCTTTTCCCCCCTCCTCCTCTCTCTTCTCTCTCTCCCCCCCCCCCCCTCTCCCCCCCCCCCCCCCACACACCCCCCCCCCCCCCCCCCCAACCCCAAACCCCCACTAAAAAAAAAAAAAAAAAAATGCACAAACCTTCCCCTTGGAACCACCCAAAAATATATACAAAGCCCTCGGGGAACACTCCAAAGAGTCCCAGAATCGGCCGGCAGCCAGAGTTATTGTCAAACCTGCTTGCATCTTCCGCGCCAGCGAGCAAAGAGCGTGCAAATACACAGTCCATTTCGCCCATAATCCGGGTGATTAGTCAACAGTGTAATATGCGGCTTGCGTCTCCACGGATTTGTCGGATTAGCTCGGTGCCAGAGGCGTAGCTTTTCACGCAGCCGTTCGGCCCGGTTGACGTCACGAGGTGGAAGGGTGTCGGGGGCTACGGGGGTGGGGTGGGGGGGGGGGGGGGGGGTTGGGGGTGTGCTTCGGTCAACTGGTCAATCAAAACCTTGCAACGACGACGAAAACTAAAATCGGGGAATGCGTACGGAAAACGGCTTTGGCTGACAATGAATTTCTTCTCCACAAGTACTTTGTACTGTGCAATTTCGATTCGAAGTGCGATCCACGTGTGTTTCTGACCACGTGAGTGATATAATTTGGTCTGGGGAAGGTGTCTCAGTCCTGGATCAGACTGAGGGCAATGAATCATGCGTTGAAACAGACACAGCTCACGAGTATATAATTATACAGATACTATACTTGTATCGTACAATTTGCAGTACGAGTCAATAGATGATTTCAATAAATCTACGTGTATTTCTGACCACGTGAGTGATATAAGTTGGTCTGGGGAAGGTGTCTCGGTCCTGGATGAGACTGAGGGCAATGAATCATGCGTTGAAACAGAACAGCTCACGAGAAAAAACAGTATATATATATATATATATATATATATATATATATATATATATATATATATATATATATATATATATATATATATTTCCAAGGATTTTTAAAATTTTGGGGAGGAAAAAGGAAGGGGAAGGGGAGGAGGAAGGGGGGGATTAGTCACTGGATTTTAACGTGCTGCCACCTGTGGAGGATGGCCCCTCGACGATCAAACGCTGAACGTCACGACCCGTTGACATACCCTGACAAAATGACCTTCGCGTTAAGACAATTGGGACTTTAAGGGCTATTGGGGAACAAAGTAACGTTTTATTTAAAAAAACACACACACACACACACACACACACACACACACACACACACACGGGAAAAAGCTTAATTACCCTACCTCTAACCTTTTGTTTGCTTTTCTTTTTGTTTTGTTGTTGTTGTTGCTTTTTTACGGGATGAATCCTTCCCCGTTGCATGGGTAAAAAAAAAACTTTTCCTTCTTTTCACGTAGGAAACCCCGACCTCCGACCTTTGTTTTTCACGGCAAACCCCCCCTTTCCCCGGGTGAAAAGCCATGCAGTACCATACCGAGTCCAGTGCAGCCTGACCTCTAACCCTTTGTTTTGCGCGGCATGAATCGCCTCCCCCCACCCCACCCCTGAAAATCCCTCAGTAATTATCATTAAAAGCCATGCGGCACCATATCAAGTCCACTGCTCCCTTACCTCTTACCTTCAATTTTCACGGCACGAACTCTGTGTCCAGCACCCTGACCTCTCAGCTTTCTTTCGCATAACACGAATTTGCTCCCCCCCCCCCCCCCCCCCCCCCCCCCCCCTTGCTTGGGGGAGAGAGGTGGGGGTAAAAAGTATACAGAGTGTAAAAATGGTATTGACAAAAAGCCATGCTGTGCCATATACCTACGTCCACTGCACCCTGATCTCTAGGGCTTTTGTTTTTCACGGAACTCCCCCTTGCTTGGGGGGGGGTTGGAGGAAAGGATGGTCAAAAGTATGCGGTGAAACTTACGGTCAAAAAGCTATGCTGTGCCATATACCTATGTCCTCTGCACCCTGACCTCTGGAGCTTTTTATTTTTCACGGAACTCCCCCTTGCTTGGGGTGTGTGTGGGGGTGGTTGGGTGGGAGGGGGTAAAAAGTATAGAGTGTAAACATGGTACGGTTAAAAAGTTATGCTGTGCCATATACCTACGTCCACTGCACCCCGGAGCTTTTTATTTTTCACGGAACTCCCCCTTGCTTGGGGTGGGGGGTGGGGGGGGGGGGGGATAAAAAAAGTATACAGAGAGTAAACATATGGTACGGTCAAAAAGCTACGCCGTGCCATATACCTACGTCCAGTGCACCCTGACCTTCGGAGCTTTTTGTTTTTGACAGCGTGACTCATCAGGGCAGGGTTGAGGGACGAGGGGGGGGGGGGGGGGGGGACACTTTCTCCCCTCTACCTAATTACGCTGTTGGCACCGGCACGCATCGGATCAATCGGTCGGCCGGAAAATCCCATTCAGCCGGTGCGTTAAAGCGAGGAGTCGTGTTCAGCGGAGCGTCCAGCGGTGTGTTCCAGCCTAAGCCCCGCGGAAGGTGGAAAACAAAACAATGGAAACATTCGGGACAACGCTGTGGTCAACACGTGCTCTAGGAGCTGTCCTGGCTGTCTCAGTGTCTGTCTGTGTCTCTGTGTGCGGGTGATCTGGGCGGTCCGTCACTTAAAGAGTGCTGATCTGTGAGCTTTTTGAATGATTGATTGATTGATTGATTGATTGATTGATTGATTGATTGACTGTCTCTGTGTCTGCGTGTACTTAGTATATGTTTGTATGCATGTATGAGAGAGATAGAGAGAGAGAGTGTGTGTGTGTGTGTGGTGTGTGTGTGTGGTGTGTGTGTGTGAGGGAGAGAGGATAGGAGGGGAGAGAGAGAGAGAGAGAGAGACGAGAGAGAAGAGAGACAGAGCAGACAGACAGACAGACAGACAGACAGACAGACAGACAGACAGACAGACAGACAGACAGACAGAGAGTGTGAGAGCGTGTGTGGGGTTTGGGTGTTTGTTGTGTTTGTTTGTTTTTTTGTGGGGGTTTGTGTTCCTGCGGGTAGGTCCGTGTTGTGTGTGTGTGTTGTGTGCGTGCGTGCGTGCGTGCGTGCGTGCGTGCGTGTGTGCGTGCGTTGGGGGGGGGGGTGCGTTCCACAATACCTTTTGCTTTTGATGTGGTTTGGAGATTCTGGTTTTGCTGATGATCTTGCCGGCGTAGATCTTGTTATTGGAGAGACTGAGCAGCTCGTAGCATCGTGCAAATCCTCCCTGCAACACAGCAAGTACAACACGGTCATAAATAACACCGTCATGATATCGCTCTTCACTTTCAAGTAGGTTTCCTCACAAACCGACAAAACGCAAAGCGTTACTGAACTGTTCGTGATAGACTGTAGGATGACAGTCTCGGACAACGAACGGCAAATGTACATAACACAAAGCTGCCTCATGTGATCTAGCATTGTACACACACGCTCGCTGTCTGTCTGTCTGTCTGTCGCTTTCTCTCCTCTCTCTCTCCTCTCTCTCTCTCTCTCTCTCTCTCTCTCACACACACACACACACCACACTACTCTCTCTACACACACACAACCACACACACACACACACACACACACACACACACACGCGCGGGGTGGCCGGGGACGGGATGGCTAGGTCCCGCATACCACAAGCAAAGCCCTGCAAATTGACTTATCTGATGCTTATAGAGAAACTGCACTTGTCTCGTTATTGTCTAGTGTATGCTTTCCTGGAATAAATCACGTCTACATCAAACACGGCCACGCTATAAAATAGCAGTCCAGAATATCGACCAGAACGGACAGCACAAACAGCAATACACGAACATTGACATGCAAAACAAAGGTCTAAGACACCGGCCAAGAAGGACAACACCGACACCTTCATCGCCCCCGCCTTCCAAATATAGTTCTCTCGACACGGCTTCGGCACGGCGTGAGCCGGTTTGGCCTAGCGGTAAGGCGTTAGGCTGGTAAGCGGATGGACCTCGGTTTGAATCCGCTTCGGCTCTCCTTTCTCTTCAAAGGTTGTGGTCTGTGGACACTGTCTTGTGACTTTGTTCCTCACAATTCATGAAACATTAAAATGGCTCTCATCGCTGCCACCTTAATGCAGGAGTCATTCTGGTGGTGACAGTGTAGCGATAGGTATATGATCTCCCCCCCCCCTCCCCTTCTCCCCGTCCCTGATAAGCCTTATGGTTTCTGTGGACGTTAAGCGCCATGTTTACTTCGGCACGGCCGGTCTTAGCTGTTTGTCCGCGTGCTTGGCGTGTTTGTGTGCGCGGCTGTGGTGGCCTGCACAGCTACCTCCACCCAGAGAGTTCACACACAGCTGGCAAGTTTTGACGCCGGCTAATCCAGACAAGGGCTTGGCAGCTCCAGCCTCGTCAAGCTACCAAAACTGGCCTGTCTGTCTGTCTGTCTGTCTGTCTGTCTGTCTGTCTGTCTCTGTCTGTCTCTCTCTCTCTCTCTCCTCTCTCTCTCTCTCTTCTCTCTCTCTCTCTCTCTCTTTTCTTCTTCTTCTTCTTCTCTCCTTTTTTCTTCTTCTTTATTTGTATTATGCCACAAAACGGCTGCAAACAGTTTATGTGTGGGTGTCTGACTTTTGAACTCGATCTTGATTTTCTCCAACACGCCCCCTACCCCCCTCCCAAACCTGACGCCCCTACCCCCAACCCCCTCCCCCCCTACCCCCTCCCCCACCCTCCCCCAACCTGACCCCCTCCCCACCCTCCCCAACCTGACGCCCCCTCCCCCCCCTCCCCAACGGCCCCCCCCTCCCCCAACCTGACGCCCCCTCCCCCCCCCCAAACCCGACCCCCTCCCCCCCCTCCCAACCGGTACCCCACCCCTCCCCCAACCCGCCCCCCCCACCCCCTCCCCAACTGAGCCCCCTACCCCCCCAACCTGACCCCTCCCTCCCCCGGCCCCCACCCTCCCCTCCCCAACCTGACGCTCCCTATCGCCCCCCTCAACCTTCCACTCTGAGTTCTATCCCCCACCCCCTCCCCAAACCTGACGCCCCTCCTGACCCTCCTACCCGCCTTGCCCCCACCTGACGCCCCCTACCCCCAACCCCCTCCCCAAACCTGACGCCCCTACCCTCCCCAAACCTGACGCCCACCCCAACCCCTCCCCCAAACCTGACGCCCCCTACCCCCCCCCCCTCCCAGCCTCGCCCCCTACCCCCAACCCCCTCCCCAACTGACCCCCCCTACCCCTAACCCTCCCCCAAAACCTGAACCCCCTACCAACCCTCCCCAACACTGACCCCCCTACCCCCAACCCCTCCCCAAACCTGACGCCCCCGCAGGCCCTTCCACCCTTCCGGAAAATGCGCTCTTCAACATGCACAAACATATGAATGAAACAGCATTTTCCGGACTGGATTTCTCTCTCTCTCTCTCTCTCTCTCTCTCTCTCTCTCTCTCTCTCTCTCTCTGGGGGTGGGGGGTGGGGGGTCCGAGATAATATAGCGGCCGTCTTTGTCTCACCCTGGTGTCAATAATGCGTCATGACAGAACTGTGGGCATTCAGCTGAGGCTGCTATAACGCCCAAAACAAAACAAAACAAAACAAAACAAAACAAAACGGCAACAGAATCACTGACGGAATGGCCAGTCTGTCGGTGTGAAGGAGTCCCTAACAAGCTTCCGTGCAGTGTTCACCCACAGAACACGAACACCTGACCTCATCTCCTGTCACGTAAGTTGTACCGAGGGAAACCCTTTGTCGACCGTGCTGCTCTTGAGAAACATGGAAACATGGTGCCCCCCCCCCCCCCCCCACCCCGACAGAATGGCCCTGTTAGGACAAGAGATAACAGTCTGAAAAAAGAAGAGAAAAAATGTCCATCTGAAAACTGTGTAACACCTTTCGTTTACGTCCAGCGTAGCCAGGTAGTAAACACGGGGTTGAAGCTCGTTGTGAACAACCATATTACGGGCATTCCCCTTGTCCAGACTGTATAGATAAATAAACCACTGACAGATCAAAGTGACGATCTAATGCTACTGTGCCCTCGCGATCAACTGGCCCAATTCATTTCGGTAGACCCCTGCTTAGTTGGCTCCTTACCCGTAATTTATTAGTCAGTGGTGACGGTGTTTCTTCCGACCCGTCTACTCTTATGGCCGGTGGGCGGGGGGGGGGGGGGGGGGGGGGGGAAGAGGGGGGGGGGGGGGGGGCGGGGGCACTCCAGGGACCCTCCGTGTGGGCCAGTTACGCAACACAGGGAATTAAAAGAACGTC
>JABMCL010001476.1:790000-797500 GCA_018857735.1 Alviniconcha marisindica
CCATGGCTTTTGATACTAGACTCACGCCCCCCCCCCCCCCCCCCCCCCCCCCCTCCCATCGCCCTCCGCATCATGCGAACCGACTGTCGAAAGAACTGACGTCAAGTACTATCTTGAGAATCTGCACGCCACATCATCAAAGGCAGTCAGGCAGATCGATGCAGCCCACCACAGGTAAGCCAAGGTGTTAAATGATCACAACGAAATCACTCAACCCTGCAGCTAAACGCCAAGTCATTCAGTTACGTTTTTTAAATATTAATGACGGTTAAAACGGTTTGGTGTGAGAAGGGGGTGGGGGAGGGGGGGGGGAACAGGGGGAGGTGGAGAGAAGGATTGCAAAAGACAGAAAAATGGGAGGGGGGAGGGGGGGGGGGGGAGAGAGAGAGAGAGAGAGAGGGGGGGAGGGAGGGAGGGGGGAGGGAAGGAGGGAGGGAGAGAGAGAGAGAGGGGGAGAGACAGACAGACAGAGACAGAGACAGAGAGAACTCGAACTCGACAACTTTAATACTCAAGGAGAGTAGCGCTAGGTCCAAACAGCCAGTCCTTGCTATATACTACAAACACAAATAAGGAGGGTATCTTAGGGAGGGGGTGCTGTTAAGCCACTGTTTACGAGCCCCCATGCTGAAATTCGACGCCTATTTTCGTCACGCAATGAGGAAAAAGCGCCAAAGCAACTCTGACAAGGCCCCAGACACATGACTACTACCTTCTGACAGCTCTATTACAGCCTGGCTGACAAATAGCTGTGTTATTAGCGGAGCACAACTACCGACAACAATGCAGCCAGCCACACAACCAGCCTTTTGAACGCCACATAACACTGATCAGTACCCGAGATGGTTGTGAGGCGTAACTAGTCTGAAGCGAACGTGGAGAAACACACACACACACACACTCTCTCTCTCTCTCTCTCTCTCTCTCTCTCTCTCTCTCTCTCTCTCTCTCTCTCTCACACACACACACACACACACACACACACACACACACACACACACACACACACACACACTCACACACACACACACACACACACACACACACACACACACACACACACACACACTTTGAGCGATTAGGCGAACCTGAGCAGTGAAGCTTTCGGTATCCTCCTTCAGAACAGCAAAAGAAACGAAAAGAGAGGGAGAGAAAGAGAGGGAGGGGAAAAAGAAAGAAAGACAAGAAAAATGTGGGATGGGGAAGCCGAGGGCAGCTCCAGTCTGAAGAATTGAAGCCCCAATTGCCCCCCACCCACCACCCACCTCTCCCCTCCCCTCCCCTCCCACCACCACCACCACAAGCTGTGTCCTCGGACGACACGACACAGCTTGAAAGAGTTCGTTTCGTCATGGCTATTTCTGCGCACCACACAGGCATCTCAAGCTCGCTAGGTGGGGCCCACTGAGCTAGCTAGAACAGTGATGGGGCCCAAGGGGTTTCACCAGAGAGGCATCATCTTCCAGGGGTCATAACTTGGGACCCATAACGCATCATTTTCATACCGTGAGCAGGTTTGGCCAAGCGGCCAATAAAGTCGCCCTGCTTGACTGCAACATACAAGCCGGCAGATCCACGCTCTAGTCACCTAGCTTCGACCCGTATAATTTTGTCTCTTACGGCCTCTTATTTTATTTGTGACTCGATTTAGGTCGAGACACTTGAGCATTAAGCGCAGTAACCATAAGGCGTGCTTTGCAAAATATGAAGTGAGTAATTATGGTAAGGTTTGTGTGAAGCATTTTTAAAGAGTGGTTCAAAAAATGTTACGTAGAACGTTTTACACTTTGTTTCATGAATAACTGTACGAACAGTTAATGCAGCCGGTCCTAACCCTAACCCTAGGAGACCAACCTAAATTTGCCTTTAGCCCTGATATAATCCTTTGCGGCTGACTGGGCTCAAAGCACCAACTAACCAACTTCCCTTCGCCGCGCGCCTCCCACCCCCACCCTCCATCCCCCGCTCGTTCGCTCGGCGTGAAACAAGTCTAACAACAGCGTCATCATTTGCATAGACGCTGAGCCTAACTTTAGCTCGACCTCAGACGACGTAAGCTGGCCCGAGGGACAGTGAAGAAGACACACGATCCATCACTCCCATCCACTGGTCTGTATTGTGCACTGTCAGTTGGTGACGCGGGGAGGGAAGGAAGGGGAGGGGAGGGAAGGGAGGGGTTGTGCACGAACGCTACGGTTTCTGTCAGCCTCAGGAAGACCCGGCAAGAACCGATGGCCGAGGACACGGTCCGACAGGCACGTCATGCACAGGTACCAACGGGTCTTCGTTCCGCGAGGACTAGTTTAGCTGACGTTTCCGCACAGTTGTCACCGACAGTTTAGTTGTCATCACCTTGCCCGGGATGACATCAGCAACTTAGGTGACTGACTTCAAAGGATCTATGACGGGGTGAAGGGGGGGGGGGGGTGCGGAGTTATATCTGTTACGGGAGAGAGAGAGAGAGAGAGAGAGAGAGAGAGAGAGAGAGAGAGAGAGAGGAGGATGGGGGGGGGGTCAGCTAACTATTTATTGCTGCAGTTCATGAATACCACCGCGTGTAATTTGTATCTGTCGTCAACGTCATTCTGGGCCATGCATCAGAGCACACATAAACAGTAACACTATGCCAGTCGACAAACCAATCAAGTTTTAACGCTTACCCCCCCCCCCCCCCCCCACTAGTATCATTCAAACACGACCAGTTCACCACCAAAGCCAACAACGACCGAAATATTTACAGAGCCCTACTGATTTCACTAAACACGGAAAACCCAGTACTCGACACCACGGCCGACTAAGCAATATCAATAACGGAAAATATGCTAATCGCACGGAAATCCCCGGGCTGCGACAGGTAAGGAACACTGACGGCGCAGCAGCGTACACAGCGCACGTGCTCTGATCTGCACAGCTGTGGCAGGTACAGATATCGATCTGACGTCGTCCACCCATCGGTACTGACAGCACGCCACACCGTGTGCGGCTTTGTACCCCTGTTTCCTGAGCGTTCCCATAACGTACGCTGCTTTTGCCAAAGACTACCATGCAGAGCTCAGGAGCTGTGTGAAAGTCGAGGTGGACGTCCTGGGCTCCCCGTCCCTAATAGTCCTTATGGTCTCTGTGGACGTAAAGCAACACTGAACGAGTCGGCGACAGAGCTCAGGAGCTGTGTGAAGGTCGAGGTGGACGTCCTGGGCTCCCCGTCCCTAATAGTCCTTAAAGTAAAAGTCCAAGGTTTTTAAGTATGCAAAATGACCACCGAAATGACTGACAAATGAATCACTAGTTTCAGATTTAATGAAATAAAAATAAATAAATAAAAGTTTAATTGGGTTTTTAATCGATTTTATTTTCTGTAGGCTGGCCGAGGCTACAGTCTCGGGTTCTCCATCAGTCACGTGACTTTCCCGGAAATGACGTCAGTCTGGGGAGTCATTGCGGTTGCCATCTTAGATACGTCAGTAAACTGTGTATGCGTGTGGTCGACAAAAAAGTTAACTATGCCGGCCTACTGTGTTGCCGCGAACTGTAACAATTCGCAGACGACCCCAGGGCAGGTACAACAATGCACGAGCTCCTGCGCAATCGACCCGCAGTGAGGCGAAAGTGGATTAAATTTATACAATTCAAACGAGCTGACTTTCTTGCTGCGCCGCATCACGCCCATTTGTGTAGCGAGCACTTCAGTGAGTGCGATTTCGCAAACCCCATGGAATACCGCATGGGGTTTGCTTCGAAGCTGACACGATGCTCGGGTACTCTTTCAAAATCCTGCCTGACAGGCTCAAACTGATACGGCTGTATCCTTGTGGGTCTCTCGGGCAAAGAGGAACAAACAAACAAACATAAAAACAACCCACTTTCTGAAAAGAAAGAGGAGGCAAGAAATGTCAGCGAGCAGCGGGACAAAGGCTGGATACACGTAATCCGTGTACACGATACAACCCATTGAGCCGACAGCAACACGGCAGGGCAACAGACGCTCACGAACAAACAGAATGAGCGGTCTCGTTAAACATCGAGATCACCCCTCACTTGTACATCGTAAATGAACGATATAACTCGAGAAACAAAAGGGCAAGCCAAGAGAAAAAACAATGAATGAAAAGAAACGGCAACTAGCCCAACCCCAAACCTTAACCCAGGGAGGCCACGAAATCGCCTGTCTATTGAACTAGAACGAACAAACCTTTTTCATCGCTACGAATGATGAAATAAACAAGGATGAAGTTCTCAGCGAACTTTAACGGAAATCGTGTCAAAAATCACCCCCTAACCTTGGACATATGGTCTATGTGGTCGTAAAGCAATATTTGAAGAATGAAGACTACCCCTTTCAACTGTCTTTGCAGTACAGCTACGGAGCAGTACGGCCATAACCACTACACAACGACAGGCCTTTACCCAAGTCCACGACACATTTGAAGCTAGCATTAGCACTAAAACACACACACACACACACACACACACACACACACACACACACACACACACACACACACCCACTTTAAAAAAAACACATTAAAACAACAGAACTGCAGCTACAGCCCAGACACAGGTTGTGCTAATCCAAAAGCAAAGGCCGATACCCCCTGTTTGACATTTTGACAGTCCATGTCATGCCAACCCCCACTCTGTCACCGTGCACTTGCTGTCCACAAAGCCAGGGCTTCTTTCAATTCGACAAAGCCACACAACACACGGAAAACGAATACCCACCCCCACCCCACAAAAAAACAACATCGCGCTGACCCCAAACCCTACTACTCTCTTCTTTCTTTACAAGGTTGAAACACGGATCAAGAAACCGGTTCCATTTCCGGTGTGTCCAAAACCCTTACTTCGGGTATCTCTGAGCCCTGACCCCCACCCAGGACGGGGATTGGGGGTTGGGGGGGGCACACTGTTTGATATCTAACGTCCTGTCGGCCGTGGGGGGAGGGGCGGGGGAGGAGGGGGAAGGTTGGGGGGGGGGGGGGTCAAGTCAGGGCGAAGCAAAGTCAGCGAATCACACAGACGTACGTTGGTTGTTGAATGTACTACTGAATTTCAAACTGTTCTGTCCTGTATGAAACACGTTGCTGGTGGAGCATACTATGACTACACTTTCTGTAGCACCAACTAACTAACTAACTCGTTTCAGTGTTGTCGTTTGTTTCTTGTTTTGTTGTTGTTTTTTGTTTTGTTTAGTTTTGTCTGTTGGTGTTGTTGTTGTTGGTGGTGGTGGTTGGCATCGCCCTGATAATTATAACCGCACTGGTTGACTGGGCGTAAAACACCAATTTACTTGGTTGGTTGGTTGGTTGGTTGTTTTTTCTGGTGATAAGCAACACGGTTGAGGTCGACAGAGCTTCCAGAGACAATAGCGAGAATCTAGCCACGCATTTGTAGAACAAGCTGATTTAAAAAACAAAAACAAAAAAAACATCCGATCAGCGACCTGTGTTGTGTTGTTTGTCTTAGGTACACCAATCGATGCTGAAACGCTATCGCCGTGCAACTATCACAACACTCTTTGCACGCACCACACACACATTTGGACAAACCCAACAGAGCTGGGTCTTCTTGTGCATCACGAAACGAAAGCAAAAGGGTCCGTCTGGAAATACATCACAGAAGTTTATCTAAGACTTCTCCGTCTCGGATTTCGGTGAAGAGAGCGCTAATCAACGAATGGGGCCATTGTCAATCAGGCAAACACTGGAACTGTTTCAATGGCAACATTTGTGAATCTTCTCCGAGAAGGGCTGGAGCACATATTTGGGCATTTGGGCTGAGCTGAATGAAGATGCACGGGGCACGCAGGCATCCACGTGTACCTTCCAAGTAGACTGAGCTGCGTGTTCCACAGCACTGTGTGTGCATACCATTTTCGTCTTTTTGGGGGGTGGTCACTGAATGCAGTGTCACGAAGCGTGTACACAGGTGGGTTTTTTTCTTTTTTCTTTCCAGAAGTGATTAAATGATCATACCTGCGGATGCATATAGCTACGTACACACATACCAGTTAGTTCCTGGGATTTTCACGTCCCGTTAACTCGCACAGGGTCAGCCCTGGACGAACAAACACTATTTTAATTCACACATTCTTAGAGTCGCATCAGGGCGAACAAAGGAGTTCAGCTACAACAGACAACAACGAAATCAACACACGAGGGACTGAGTTAATTTGCGCTCGAAAGACGTCACACTTACTTAACAACAAAGACCTGAGCCGAACGCAACACAGTCTAAATACATGTATCATGCAATACACGCATAACAAACTCTGCCTACACGTATACTGAAAACAGCAACACACAATGCTGCCTTTGTCCTCTGACGCAAATCAACTCTTTGCTATCTTTAAACGTGTTAAAAACAAAACAAAACAAAAAAACTGATAGTATACGAGTACATGTACACGTATCACTCAAAGCTTCACGCAGTACAAAGATTATGGCGCACTTGGGTCACCATACATTAGCTGCTCAAACAGACGCCGCGGAACGGGTTGGCGCTATCAGCGAGGACAGAACACCGGACACAGATGGCGTTTTAAGCAGCTTATATTATCTCTGCGCATGCACATCGTGTCATTTCGCTGAGCTCTATTCTATCGACAGGCGCATGGGTTAAAGATAGCATGGGGGTGGGTGGGGGAAGAAAAACATTATATTTGTTATTCTGAACGTCTCATATACGTTTACTTGTTTGACGTTCCTAAAACTATTCTGTTATTGTCTTATTATTCATTAATAAAATCTTGTTTAAACAAAAGCAAAACAGAACAAAAACAACAACAAAATGCAGTCAAGTTCAACAATATTCGCGTCAAAGTGTACAGCACTTCTATCGTATACAGTTATTAGTCTACAAAAACAAACTGGGTCTGGTTTGCTTCAGGTGCACTTTGAAAACATAAAGACACTATGTTACCGTGTGTGCTTGCGTACGTGCGTGCGTGGGAATTTCACGTTTAATTGAGCGTTTTGACAACGCTTGCCCGCCCTTTATTTCAAAGGGACAAAATGTTGTACACTTCTATGTTTTAAAACGTTATTTCCCTCAATAAATATCCTGTTCTACATACAAAGAATGCACAAGTAGAATTAACTTTCATTTACGATGTTATTACATCCACTTACGACTTTTCGCATCCCAAATAAAACCTCATAATTCCCAAAGTGCAGTCACACTACGAGCCAGCGTGTGGTGGGCCAATGGACAGGAAACAAAAAAGCAACACACCGACAAGGAATGCAATAAAGGGCAAGACAAGAAAGATGGTTTCTGGCTAGTAGTAGATCGCTTGGCAAGAAAAATGCAAGACTCCAAGGTCATAAAAAAACAACAACAAAAAACGAAAAGGGGAAACACCTGTCGTCGACAGTTTCTCTTTTTAATGCAGGCACAAAAATGCGGACAGTGTCTATGAATTTTTTCCCAGTGGAAATAAAAAGATGAACACCAAAAGAGGTAGCTATATATGTACAGCTGCCTGTAAATATAGTGTCTATA
>JABMCL010001476.1:802500-850000 GCA_018857735.1 Alviniconcha marisindica
CGATCAGGAGAGCAAACAGACGAGCAGGTCGACATGCACTTGTGTGCAGTGTGCTGGCGGGCGGGCAGGCAGGCAGGCAGGCAGGCAGGCAGCCTAAGCACACAGACACACGTCAACGACCAGCACAGCATCCGCCGCCAGTACCTACGTCACTGTCATCAAACAAAAGGTGCGCAGTGGGCTAAGTGTCCATCGCCCGTGTCACGACGACACCGCATACCTGCTGCCCTTCCGTCTGCACACAGCCACAGCCTCGGGTGCTGTTTGTGTTTGTGGTTCAACTGAAAAGAAGTTGTCTGACGGGTTCACCCAAGGAAAAGAGCACCCTAATGGCTGTCTTTCTTTCAATGGGCAAAGGGGGTGTGGGAGCTTGGGGGGGAATTAACCCTTTCACTGCCATGCTTGCCAAGCCGTCACTCGGAAAACGACCAATGAAAGTGCTAAACTTGAAATCATTAAGACTCCCCCCCCCACACACACACACCTCCCCACGCATGAGCACATAAAAGGACTTCTATCAAAATACACAGTACTGAAAGTGGATTTGTTATAGGACAATGAAATGTACTGTTTTCAGGCGTGTACGGTACTGTGTGCACTCTTCAGCCCGGAAATTTGACAGGTTGGGGCAGTGAAGGGGTTTAGAGAGGTGAAGGACAGAAATAAAACACTGCAACATCACAGTGAAGAAGAAAAAGAAGAAGAAAGAAAAAAATACAAAAAAGTAGGACCGCAGCTTCAAAAGGAGTCCGATGAAACGGCTATATTTTAGGAAAACGATCTGCCACTGTCAAGGTGGAAAAAGTCACCCCACCCCACCCCACCCCCCAGAAAGAAAGAAAAAAACGCATAGAGGGAGCAGGCTGACCTTAGCCGCTGAAAGTGGAACAACATTGCGCTACGCACTGCAATCTTTCCCAAGTTTGTTGTCAAACACCCCACAACGCACCATTCCAAGCAACCCTAACCTGAACAAATACACCTTTCCTCGACCCTCTCCCCCCTCCACACCTCCCCCCCCCCCCAAAAAAAAAAAAACCCCACCTCCTCCTGCTCTCTCTCCTTCCACTCAAGTATTTGTCGCACTGGCATTTCCCCCCTTTTCCCCCCATGTAATTAACTTTGTAATAGACGCGTCTTCGTTACCTCAGAAACCTGCTTGTTTCCTCACGTCATGCATTTTTCCTTGGGGAAATTCCGGTCGCTTTAACGGAAGGAAAGCAAGCTACCACAGGCTAGCGCTACCCAGCCAACACCTTGCCAAACCTCGGGAGGGAAACCTGTGACTGTGCTGATTGCAAACGGTGGAATTTTGTCAGCTATTTGACCCATCACACAAAACCAAAGAGGTTATAGTCTCACTCTCCGACACGACTAGGAAGAACCCGTGCTCTTTTTTCTCCTAAAATTCCCGTAACAACAACAACAAAAACAAATTAAAGAAGAAGAAGAAGAAGAAAATTTTGTCATTTATTTGACCCATCACACAAAACCAAAGAGGTTATAGTCTCACCCTCTGACACGACTAGGAAGAACCCGTGCTCTTTTTTCTCCTACAATTCCATAACAACAACAACAACAACAGCAAATTAAAGAAGAAGAAGAAGAAGACAGCCACAAACAGTCTCAAGAAGACAGCCACAAACAGTCTCAAGAAGACAGCCACAAACAGTGATTTTCATGAGTCGCAGCTCCGCCTGAATTTCCTCTGTACTCTACATTCTGAGGATGCAGAGATAGGGAGGGGTTGGGGGACAGCTTGCTACTCATGTGACACCCGCACTTAAAACGGGCGCTGAGTCATAGCTGCCGATTACCGTTTCTGTTGCTCATTTGTTCCTGTTCCCAGACCGGCAAGAGACGCCAGACAGCAGACTGGTTAGATCCCAGACACTAGACTCGTATTACAGACCCCAGACTGGCTATAGACCCGAGACTGGTTAGTCCTCAGACACTAGACAGGTTAGACCCCCGACACCAGACTGGTTAGACCACAGACAAATTCAGACACCAGACAAATTCAGACACCAGACTGGTTAGACCTCAGACACCCGGCAGATTAGACCCCTAGACACCAGGCTGGTTAGACCCCCCGACACCACACAGGTTAGCCCCCAAACACCAGGCTGGTTAGACCCCCCGACACCACACAGGTTAGCCCCCAGACACCAGGCTGGTTAGACCCCCCGACACCACACAGGTTAGCCCCCAGACACCAGGCCCCACCACACAGGTTGCCCAGAACAGGCTTTAGCCCCAGTACTTTAACCCCGACACCAGGTGGTTACCCCACAAGCCTTAGACCCAGACACCAGGCTGGTTAGACCCCTAGTCACCAGGCTGGTTAACCCCCAGACACCAGGCTGGTTAACCCCCAGACACCAGGCTCATTAGACCCCAGACACCAGGCTGGTTAAACCCCAGACACCAGGCTGGTTAAACCCCAGACACCAGGCTGGTTAGACCCCCAGACACCACACAGGTTAGCCCCCAGACACCAGGCTGGTTAGACCCTAGACACCAGGCTGGTTAGACCCCAGAGAGCCGTTGCGGCACAAGAGGCGGGGCAATAACGAGTGCCGATATTACCTACAATGACGACAAGCCGCCAGAGTGTGAGAACAAGCTGCTACCATACAGTCAGTCTGTCGGGCCGGGGCATGGCAGCGTGGACGAGCGGCGCTGCCCTGGCATAACCCCCCCCCACACCCCCACCCACACCCCATCCTATCCCTAAATCAAATGTCAACCCAAAATCTCGGTGGCTCAATTTCCCTCCGATGTGGACAATTTGTCCAAACACACGTTAATGGCCGCTGACTCATACGCGTAAGCATCTGTCATGTCATCTGTTTGTGACGACGACTGTTTGACATATGATGTGTGTCAATCCCTCTTGTGTAGTCCTTGTCGTTGGCAAGCATATTATATATTAAGGCCATTTTGTAGGACTGCAAGTGCTTGTCGGAAACGAGCGAAAGATGTCAACAATAACTCCACACTCACGGGTGTCTTACAAAGAACGGGTATAGTCCCTGTCAACCCCAAATACTTGAGAAGCTCAACACGACAAAATAGCCCCAGTCTCATTCTAAGTGCATGCTTCTCGTATTGTCCAGTCTTCGTAAGGTTTTGCTCATCCGCCCTCTTTCCTGGATTGGTAAGAAAGGTAAACACAAATGTACTCCGTGTTTCCACTCGTACCTGATTCCAAAATAGTAATGTTCCAAGAACAGCAGAAGATTGACAAATATTTAACGCCAAATCAACCGCAATGTGATACACGTGTCGTCAAAAATATATATATGCAATGCCTGTTAAGTACATGGACAATATACACACACCTAGTTTTTAAGCTTTTTCCTACTTTAATCTGTCAGATATTATTGTCACTAATATACCAACCTCTGGTGGCATCAAAGGTACTAAACAACGCAGAGAAAAGGAAAGGACGGGGTTGGAGAGAGAGAGAGAGAGAGAGAGAGAGAGAGAGAGAGAGAGAGAGAGAGAGAGAGAGAGAGAGAGAGAGAGACAGACAGACAGACAGACAGAGAGACAGAGAGACAGAGAGACAGAGAAAGACTGAGACAGAGACAGACAGACAGAGACAGAGATAGACAGACAGACAGAGAGAGAGAGACAGAGACAGACAGAGAGAGAAACGGACCTGTATGGTAAGCCAAATGCGCACAATTCATCCACGAGAGCATCCTGGCAGGATGGGCAGAACTATTGTACTGTAAACATTTCCTGGCAGCGAAAGCTAAAGTGAAACGAGGAAGTTAGTGAGCGACATCAACGGAAGCAGTTTCCACTTACTCGTAACATGACGTGTCACACTTCAGGATACGGAATCTGTCTCCGCCGGACGCTATAATAAATTACATTCCAAGTCCTGTTCCGATTGAACAGAAGTACAAGTTCTCTTTAGGACTCAATTCGCTGACTCTTCCTTCCTTTTCTTCAAAGGTTGCTTTACGTCCACGGAAACCTTGAGAACTATTAGGGACGGGGGGAGCCCTGGACGGCAGCTTCGACTTTCACACAGTCCAAAGCTCTCTCGCTGACTCACAAAGTTGGGTAGGTAGTGTTGCTTAATGTCCTCAGATGTCAGCTGACATATTAGGGACAAGCTGAGACCAATGCCGAAGCATGGTTCAGTATAGCTTTACGTCCACGGAAACTAGAAGGCTCGTTAGGACGGACAGCCCAGGACGGCCACCTCGACTCTCACACAGCTCCTGAACTACGAGTGACTCACAAAGTATAGAACCTGCGTTTTTACCTAACCGCCACCGAGTGTTGCGTCATGCATGAACGCTCGGTACCCCCCCCCCCCACCCCACCCCCCTCCCCACCACCACCACCACCACCCCACCACTCTCCCACCCCCGAGACAACACACCGCGCAAGTTTGAAATGGTTCGCGTGCCTCACTGTCTGCTGCACATGGCATCATGATTGTGCTCTAAGGTTACTGACACACAGGACGGCAGTTAATTACACGTGAGACCTCTTTTGTTTCAGTTTTTGTTTTTCGCGTCGGTTGATTTTTCTCGCTAATCAGAAAACTGGCACATACCCAACACAGCCCAGCCCCAGTGAGTCAATGTACGAGTCAAATGAACTGGGGGTCTTCAAACTGTTCAATATTGATCATGATCAGATGGGGAGGGAGGGAGTGGGGGGGGGGGAGAGAGAGAGAGAGAGAAGAGAGAGAGAGAGAGAGAGAGAGAGAGAGAATGAACGAATGAATAAAGTTTACGAGGGTTTTTAGAGTACGACACAGGGTCTTTTTACACCCAGCCCTCGCCCATGACACAGAGAGAGAGAGAGAGAGAGAGAGAGAGAGAGAGAGAGAGAGAGAGAGAGAGAGAGAGAGAGAGAGAGAGAGAGAATGGGGGTGGGGGGAAGGAGCTTAACACGGCAAAGCTTTTGAGTGCTCCTTCTCTGGGAATAGGCGAGTAACGATTACTGCTCAGTCTGACGCAAGCCATCATTTGCTTCGATTAAACTCCTTTTATTTGGGACGATCGTCATCCCGATGATTGTACTACTGTGGTATCCGTGTAGGCACACACACCACCACCGCTGGGCCTTCTCGTATCAAAAGGTGGGCATTGGAGCCTTTAAACGAGGGCGAAAACTTAAACGACCTCTGCGCGTGCTGTGCACACACTGGCGAGACAGTCACTGTCGAGTCTGGCATCAGAAGAACTATAAAAATGGCCCTAAGTTCCACCCTGTTGTTAGAGAGGGATAAATAAGTCTTGTCATTCGCATCCGTCTTTCCAGTGTGCAAAGCGTTCTTCACTACGCCTAACTTCTCAGTGCAGAACTCTTCCAAGGCATATTTCACAAGATTCAGGAGGAAAAGGGGGTCGGGCGAGGGAAGGGAGGAGGGGCCATGGGGGGAGTGGGGGGGGGGGGAGCATCTGCTCCAGCTGCACAAGCGATGGTGGTATGCAAACCAGCGTTCGTTCCACAAACGGAGAGGGACGCGAGGTGCTTCAAGACGCCAAAAGGTCGCTGTCTTCGGCCGCCGCGACCAACACTGTTGGCGAGAAGGGCATCCTTGACCCCTGTGCCGTACCCAAACACAACGTGCGTCATCCTAGTGTCACGTGATTTTGTGTGTGTGGTGTGTGTGTGTGTGTGTGTGTGTGTGTGTGTGTGTGTGTGTGTGTGTGTGTTCACAGGTCTTCCCAGAAGCCGCATCCCGTGGCCAGGGTGCCATTCCCAGCATCCCTTTGTCTGCCGGGCTGTTGTCTTCCGGTGTCAACCCCCAAAAACGTCATGGTGCTTAACGTCCACAGAAACCATGAGGCTTATTAGGGACGGGGAGGAGGGAAGGGAATATGGAGGTGATGATGATGATGATGATGATGATGATGAAGTGTTGCTTAATGTCCTCAGATGTCGGCTGACATATTAGGGACAAGCTGTGACCAATGCCGAAGCATGGTTCAATAAATCTTTACGTCCACGGAAACCAGAAGGCTCGTTAGGACGGACAACCAAGGACGGCCACCTCGACTCTCACACAGCTCCTGAACTATGATATGGAGGTGAGGGTAGAGGGAGATTATATACCTTTAGCTACACTGTCACTCCTGCATTAGAATCGGCAGCGATGAGAGCCATGTTAATGTTTCGGAGATGATGAAGTAGAGCTTCATGTCCGCGGATGTCGGTTGACATATTAGGGACAAGCTGAGACCAATGCGTGATCACGGTTCAATATTGCTTTACGTCCACGGAAACCAGAAGGCTCGTTAGGACGGAAAGCCCAGGACGGCCACCTCGACTTTCACACAACTCCTGAACTCGGTGTTTCATGCCACGTACGGCTTATAAGGGACGGGGTCGGGGTCGGGTCGAGTCCAATGTGTACCAATGATGCCTCAGCTCAACAAACATAATACAATCACATGGCCTCTTCGGCACAACTGTGTTCAGGAAAACGACCTCGATCAGGGCCGGGAAGAGACGGGGAGAGGAGGGAGGGGGTGAAGCTGCCGAAAGGTCACTTCCGGTCGTGCTATCGCCTCCAAACACTCGCCAAGGGCCGGCGGAAGACTGTCAAAGTACAGAGGAAGAACACGCGCCGGGACCACTCGACAGAGCTCGAAATTCGCGTCGTGTTACTCTAGGGCTTTGTCAGTCCCAGCCAAAATGTCAACAGACACTTGTTTGGGGGACTGTCCGATGAAACAGTGTTCTCAGTCACAGCCCCGTTGACCACTGTCCGACAACAGGGGCGTCAGTGAAGAGGACACGCGGACCATGAGCACACAACGAGTACATTTAGTGACCAGACAGTGACAAAGTCGCAGCCTGAACATTTCGCATGTCCACCAACAGAGCCCCACTGCGCTCAGCCGATTCGACTGACTTCCGGCATCAAAGTGCGCGAGCTTGATGCGTTATGTATACGATGTGTTGATAAATCCAGACACTACACTTGCTGCAGTATCTCTGATAAATCTGAGACGGCTTTGTTATCTGTGATGATTTCACACCCAGTAAACCTAAAAGACGGTTCAACGGGTTCATCTACTGCGATAGCGTTAGTGTTCAAGAAGTGTACCACGCACCAGCTGATTTCAGTCGCGTAACAATGCACCGACTGGCCAGTAGGGTCATCCAGAAACGGAGAGAGACAGAGACAGAGAGAGACAGAGAGACAGAGATAGAGAGACAGACAGAGACAGACAGAGAGTCACAGACAGACAGACAGACATAGAATAACACATGAGATTAAAAAATAAAAACAACAACCCCGGAACTAATGAAGCTGGGAGGGAGGAGAGGGCGCGGGGTGCGGGGGGAGTCGATGAGCCACGGTGACAAAAGCGGTTTTGAGAGAAGGCCAAGACACGCTGCCACTCTCTGTCAATCCAGCCGTCATTCAAGCGTGTCAGCTACGACTAAATAATAACAGGTAACACGGGTGAAGGTCAGAACCATATAGATCTCCCAGCATAAGCGCACCGCTCCTACGTATCTTGGCGGGTTTTCCTTCTTTTCTTTTCTTTTCTTAATCGTTGCAGGAGTGCCGACCTTTCTTTTCACGTTTCATATAATACGCGATCGTATCTCCCCTTTGGCTCATCTCCATCGGCGAAAATCCAGCAACAAAAAAGAAAAAGAAGAAAAAATGTTTCCAGCCCATAAAAGAAACCCACAGCAAAATCAGCCCCAATTGTGTTTTCTGGAGCGTGAGACTGAGAGCCCGTGTTCCCCACACACCTAACAACCCCCACACTCCACACTCGCTGACTCGGTTATGATGACTGCATTCACAACTGAATTGCGATACGACTGTCCACAGGGGCGACACAGAATGCTTGCTGCCTAGGGTAGTAGTTGTAGTACGCACAACGCCCCCTTCTTGGCACAGGACTGAAACGTATGAAGGCGTACCTGACCGAGAATTTTAATCATCATCAATGAGTCATTGTGTGATTTGAACCTTGAATGGCAAGGATGTGTGGAACTTGTTCTCCGCGAGTCCTTCGGTCGACAAAGCGTTTATTTACCTGTTCGTACATTCCTGCAAGGTGGGTGTATTGTGACGTGGAATTTCGGGAAAACCAGCCCGGCAATGTAACAGTGTTCGAGATCAAACATCAGTGTGTGTGTGTGTGTGTGTGTGTGTGTGTGTGTGTGTGTGTGTGTGTGTGTGTGTGTGTGTGTGTGTGTGTGTGTGAGAGAGAGAGAGAGAGAGAGAGAGAGAGAGAGAAGAGAGAGAGAGAGAGAGACTGGCGCTATCGAACAATGAATCTCTCTCTCTCTCTCTCTCTCTCTCTCTCTCTCTCTCTCTCTCTCTCTCTCTCTCTCTCTCTCAACCAAAACAAGAATAACGCATGTTCGTAGCTGCCGGATTTTAGATGATACTGCATCAGCACACTCAAGATGTTTGGTTTTCTAAAAGTGCTTCATTATTCTTACCGAGTATTCGTCTTCAGTCAGTGCTGGCCCTATAACCCATTTGACCGTCTTTCCATCGGTTCACTTCAATATCTCATCCCTTCGAGTCCTTCCTTTCCCCATCACTATCCAGGGTACAATTATTGTTATCAACTCCTGTATAGCCATTAGTTGTTACCGCTGTAGGTAAACCACTGAAAAGCATGATACTACGTTCCTCAGCACTGTCCGATGGCTCCGGAAATACAACTCGACAACGTGTATTATTATTGGCTTCCACTCTTTAACGAATGTTTAGCAGTTCTACTAGAGGAAATCAAGACTCAACCTTTGTTCAGTTTCCACTTCAGGAAACAGCCAGTTCCTTGCCACAGGTCCTATGCTGTAACTCCGTTCCCAGACAACAGGAATCTGTCTGTGCGTATCGCTAATATCAGTCTTCTCGGGTAAACAGTCGCGCGGGAAGGTCCCTCACTTCCCCAACAAAACAGGCATCCCTTATGAAGCACCATGTACCGCATCACAACAAACATCTAGTCTACAACCACCTCTACGCAGGATTTACAAGCCCCCACCCCCACCCCTCTCTCAGGAGTGAAAGCAGGTTGTGAAAGCAGGTTCCCACGACTCTAGACCGGCGTCTCCCAGATATATCTGAATGGAAACAGAGGAGGAAAAGAGAGGAAGTTCAACTGTGCGTGCGACGATGGCTCACATTTCAGACCGGGGCAAACTTCTCGTCAAAATTCCGGAAATAAATGCTGGGCTTCGGAGAGAGAAAGAGAAAAGAAGAAGAAAAAAACGCAACTTTTTCCCAGGCATGTTTCTCTGAATGACCCCACGACTTCCCTGTCGTACATTTGGGAGGCATTAGCCCTATCAACACGTGTTTTTCTGATGCCCGAGCACTTTTCTGGAATGAAATCTACCCTAACCCCAGCTTCTTTCCTCGACCCTTCCCCAACTCTTCTCCCCCATCCCCTGTATTCACCCCTGCAGCCCCCCCCCCCCCCCCCCCCACCCTTCACATCTTTCCCACTCCCATCTCTGTGCGATGCGTCAAGCATGAATGCTGTAGAACAGCTGTGTCTAGTTGAGGAGGCAGCGGGGGTGGGGGTAGGGGGGGGGGGGGGGGGGGGGTGGCGGAGAGGGACTGAAACTCGATCTCGTAACCCGACATAAAACTAAAAAGATGATGAAATTTCCTGTGACCTGAGCGGGAACTTGCCGTCCTCCTCAACGTTTGCCTTCATTCTCAATTTTCAGCGCAAATGTGGTGTCTCTCTATAAATTATACAAACAATTCTACACTTGTACATCCATACAGATTTCGTTTGCTTGAAAGCCAGATGGTTCAAATTTGAAGCTGAGGAAGAAAACTTTGTTGTATATATCCGCATTTCTTTCAAAACGGTAATACCTCAAGTCTTAGTCATCATCGAGTCAACTGCGTAGACAACCGCAAACATTCCGTCTGTCATAATTATAACGCTATATCTAGAAAGCCCATACTTCCTGTCTTTGATCCCCCCAGGCCTACCTCCGACCCCTCCCTTCCCCTCCCACGGGACTCGTTCTTCAAAGTCACTTCTCACAGCAATCTCCGTCTGCAAGTTCCTTCCCGGCACCACTGCGCTATAAGCACACTGTAGCTCAGTGATCAGCACCGACACTGACAGAGCTAATGACGTGTCCCCAGGGACCGCCAGGCTTCAGCACGTGCGGTCCGCTCTCCAGATCACAAGGGCCTGCGCTCGCAACGCGATGACAGGGCATACGCAGACATGTTATCCCAAGGGCAGTCTCCTCTCCTGAGTAAGGTCCTTTGGTCAAAGATTTTAGCGTGAGAGTTCCTTACATTGTTCGTTGTCTGAAGAGGCGGACCAAATTCCAAGCGCTGGTTTACGACATCTTTCCTCGAGGAGGAAAGTGCCGGAAAGCAATGCTCGTAGTGTGGAGGCGGACAACACGATTTCCTGAACCTCTACGCACACGGCACGCCCCCTTGTAACAACAACAAGCAGGGGGGGGGGGGGGGGGAACACTGGCAAGACCTGATTTATTGCTGGAACTGTTGACAGAGTTCCTAAATTAGTCACGGCCCCGAGAGAAAACCCAGCGCATCCTCTGCCTCTGCGCGAAACAAAAGTAGAGCTCCTTTGTGTCCGCGAGCAGTCGCGTGACCTGCCACTGACCGATCAGGGTCAAGCCAAGCAAGAGCGGACGACAGAAGCCTAATTTTTACCCCTGGGGTCAAGACAAAGGAGTTGGGAGGTCTATATATATATATATATATATATATATATATATATATATATATATATATATATATATACACACACACAGCTCTACAAGCTGTATGCATGGACGACATACATACCATTAGATATAGGTCCATGCTGTATGTTAGTACATCTCCAGCCTCATCTCCAGGTGGTCTGAGTCCAGGCGAGATCAAGAGGAGGGAGGTGAGCTGGACTCTCACGAAGAAGCTAGCCCAGAAGAGATCAAGAGCAGGGAGGTGATGCTGGGCTAGAAAGAGAGAGTTGGACTTCTTTTGCTTCAGTTGTTTCCCAACGGCGGAGCTACGGACATTGTCTTTGTGACTGTCCTGCATAGCAGCTGGGACAGCAATTGCGTGGTGCGGTGGTCGCTGCGCAATGCCGGACGGACACTGTTGTTCTGGCGGCGGTCCACGGCAGCCTTGGTCTTCCGGGTTGACGCCTGTTTCGAGGTTTTACTCTCCTTTCCTCCTTTCCCACTGCTCGTCCCCGTCCCTGATAGGCCACCTCGCCTCCCGTGGACGTTAAGCAGCAAAAACTCACTAACTCCTGGTGAGGACTGGCCGCAACGACAGGCAGCACGGCAGGTAGTGCCAGTAGGGCCACTAGCAGGTTGATGGATTGATCGTGAAGACACTGAACCCTTCGTGTCCTAGCTATCATCTGAAGGGAACCCGCCGAATGATAACGACGCTATCTCAGTTTCGCCGCAACCCAGACAGGATTCCGCTTAGCTGGAAAATTAAATCGGTGTGCTTGGCAGAGAGTGCTGCAAGTTGAGTGGAACTGATTATGCATTTTATTGCATTAAAGCCAACATAGCAGATAAGTTCTAGGTTATTTGGGGTGGGGGAAAAGGAGGGCGGGAGGGGGGTTGGGAAGAGGGGTGGGGGGGGGGGGGGTCGGCGGGGAGTACTGTATCGTTTGGGATGATTTCGTATTAGTCACCAAACTGGAATATCATAAAACATGAAAGCATTCTTTAAATGGAAGTATTGGCCACTTAGATCTTTCGTTTCGGCTCTCTGCCTCTCCCTCTGTCTCCGTTCTCTGGCTGTCTCTGTCTCTCTCGTGTGTGTGTGTTGTGTTGTGTTGTGTGTGTGTTGTGTGTGTTTGTGTTGTGTTGTGTTGTGTGTGTGTGTGTGTGTGTGTGTGTGTGTATGTGTGTGTGTGTGAGTGTGTGTGTGTGTGTGTGTGTTACAGTCTCTGTGCCTGTGGTGTGTTTGTCTCTCTCTCTCTCTCTCTCTCTCTCTCTCTCTCTCTCTCTCTCTCTCTCTCTCTCTCTCTCTCTGTCCAGACATTAGTGATTCGTACAACAGAATTTTACTCTCACAAAACTACTGCACACTCTCTTCGTATTTTACAACAAATCGCCCACTATACCCTTTGCGTACACGTCATACATGTATGTCTCTCGTATGTTGACAAATCGTCCTCCTCCTCGTCTTCTTTCAGTAGCTCCACGCTGAAAAAGCACAAGGTCGGGAGGTGAACGACGTGTGGGAGGCAACAGGCACGCGGAGTGTCCTCCCCTCCCCTCCCCTCCCCTCTCCCCTCCCCCCTCCCCCCACCACACTCACACCTAGATAGAACAGGTCCAGTGATTAACAACAGCTTGATAACGTCCACCTCTTCCGACAAACCGCCAGCACTGGGCTACGTTACCCAACCCCTGTGGATCGTCGGCCCCCCGATGATAGTCCACGGCGATAACGTTGAAAGGGCACGCAAGAAAAGGAAGCGTTTAACGCGAGGCGAAATGTAATCAAAGTCGTGAAGTAGACCGGGTTGGTGGTGGTGGCTTTCAACACACTAAAGAGCGCTGACATGGGAAGCAGCGAAGAAGGGACGGAAAGCTGCGGCTGTGACCATGGACCTATATATCCATGGCTGTGACAGCGTCTCTGGCCTGGACTTTCGTTCTAAAACGGTGATGATAAATCTTTATGTCTTCCGACGGAGTGTACTGCAGGCAGTGCCTTTGACGTTGCGATGGCTATCGTCGACGCCGGTACACTATGTTTACGGTGGTAATGGTTTAACGTCGGAGAGGGCGGTGGCTAAATTGGTTCGTGATTTAAATTATGGACCCTCTCGTCGCTGTTGTCAAGTCGAAGTTATTTGGCGAATGATGTGTAAATTTATACGAATACATAGTCAAATGTAGACGGGTCAACCATACATGTGTGAGACAATTTCGGGGGTCACGGAGTTCTCGCTTCTGAAGACAAATGGCCAACAGAGAGCTGTGTGTTAACTCTTGTTCCTAGCTGACGGCTGGGTCATGATGAGTTGCTGTTCTCGATACAAGAGTACAACTACAAGACATCCCAGTTTCTGTTTGGGCTCATAAATAATCATGACTGCAGGTTGTGGGAACGGTTAACTTGGCTGGGTAGTTGTGGGAATGGTTAACTTGGATGGATATTACATTCCTGGGCCAAAGTGAGACATCGTGTCATTCCTGTAGCCGACAGCAGTTTAACAAAACTCCACAGTAAGTGCAGGTATGACTTAAACGACAGGATAGATTGGCAAGAACTTAGCTTCACACAGGTAAATAACTGGATTGGCAAAAACTTAGCTTCACACAGGAAAGTAAATGCACAATCAGAACATAGGGCACATCATATTTTGCTGATCTTCATTACATGAAAAATGTGTTTCCGACAGTAACACTTCACGTCACAGCACATTACTTCTAACTTTGTTTCTTCACACTTTTTAAACATATGTTCCTGCTTGCTGAACTCGTGCTGCAAACTGATTTTTTTTTTTAAAGACGAAAGAAAAAGGTGGCAGAGCCACACAGCAAACTGCGCTAGTCTTCAGTCACTCCTCTTAACACTACGCGTCCAGCGTACTAATAATACAGTAATTAATATGTAGCATAAACAGACATCATCCAAACGGCATTCTTTCAATCAGGCTATTAGAATTCTCATTATTTAAAGGAGTGGGGGGAGGGGGGGGAGAGAGAGAGAGAGAGAGAAGGAAACAGAAAAACAAGGCCTTGCTCAAAAGTGCAAAACAAACCCGTGGTCTAAATCCCCTCAAGACGTATCGAGACACGACCTTGAGCGTGTGCCAAGGCCGCGACCGGCTCGTGCAGCACCTTCATCCCTGCTCACATCCTGAACCAACAGCACGAGCCCCGCAACTGTCATCATTATAACTTGCACCCTCTGAACAAAATGAGGCCTCCGTCCTCCCCTCTCATCCAGTGTACACAGACCTTGAATCATAAAAATGAAATAAAAATGCCGGTTTGTGTGTTTGGGGGTTGGACGGGTGGTGGGGGGGGGGGGGGGGGGCAGCAGAGGGGGGGGGGGTATTCACTATCCTCTCCATGACAGCACTAAACACTACCGTGGCGATGGCGTGGTGGCGGCCAAGAGGTTAAGACGCTAGACCCATAATCGGGAGGCTGTGAGTTCAACTCCCAGTTCCTTTATCGCAGGGTAGGATCCAGCGAATAAAATTAAAAACAGAGCTCCCGTATGCTACAGTACACACGGGAGCACGTTAAAGATCCCACAGCAGCTGGAAAAAAACGTCGCCCCTGACCAAACCCTGTAGATATTTCACAAACACTATCAGGAACAAGTTTAGCTACAAAAAGCTGAAAAGGTTCTGAAGATTTCGCCTGAACAAAATCCGGACACAGGAGCAGCTAAGCAGACGGACACAACGATTCGAATTATATACACACACCCCTCCCCCCCTTCCGAAAGTATAATTTTTCCGTTTCCGCTGACAGAACAGCGCCACTCTAGCTCTGCCGCAGCCAGTTTTCCTGAAGGAGGGGGAAAACAATCACCCAAATTTCTGATGGAAACTGAGAAAACACATTTCTATAAATGTGGCAATAAAGAAGACAAACAAAATTCACAGAAAGTCACTGTACAGAGAGAGAGAGAGAGAGAGAGAGAGAGAGAGAGAGAGAGAGAGAGAGAGAGAGAGAGAGAGAGACAGAGACAGAGACAGAGACAGAGAGACAGAGACAGAGAGAGAGCAAGAGGGAGAAAGGAGGGAAAGTTTTCCAAGAGGGCGGGTAAAACTTTGAGGAACATGCTCATTCCGCGATCGGGCCCCTGGCAAACAAGACAAGAGAGATGGGCAAGCAGAGGGTCCCCCACCAAAAAACAAAACACGATTACACTGGGAGGTTTCAAAATTTCACCGAGACGGCATCCGTGTTGGCTGGGGTCGGTCAACAGAGTCAAGGTGCGATGGGGGCGGGGGAGGGGGGGTAGCGTGCGGAGGGACACTGCTGACGTCAGAGGATGAAGAAGACAGGAATTTATACAAATGAAGATGTCCACCGAACTGCAGTGGAGACGGGCGGCAAAGAATCAACACCGAACACGCAGTGCTAACCAAGGACTCGATGGATTCTTGTCCATCTACTGCCCCCCCCACACACCTCTCTCTCTCTCTCCCCCCCCTCTCTCTCTCTCACCACACACACACACACACTCTCTCTCAACTCCTTCCTTGCCCCCTCCCACCCCATAAGAGCATCATAATGAGACTGGTTGAAACCCTGTACGATTGTATCTCAGCAAAAAATAGCCTGAAGTCCCCAGAAGTCTTTTTCACGCATCCATTAACCAGTTGCGGGTCTTCACGTCCTCAAACAGCCTGTAATGATTTCAAACAATGGCCTGGAAGTCCCCCCCAAAGTTATTCCGAATTTACAGTTCATAACTTAACCAAAACAAAGTTACCAAGACCATGTTGGCATTAACTCTACACTCAGGTTAACGGGGTTTTTTTTAACCCCCCCCCCCCCCCGGACAAAACCGTTAGAAGGGGGGAAAGGGGTGGGGGAAGGGGCACCCGGACTCCGTTGCTGCAGCTGGCGTTTCCAGCGAAATAAATAAATAAAAGTCATCTCGAATCTTCAGCTAGTGACACGCCGGAAGTCAACAAATTCAGCTTTATATATATAAAAACAACAGCAGCAGCAATATACACAAAATTCTGACATCCCAATACAGCCTAAATCAGTAAATGGTGTCAACAACTACTATATCATACTACTATATTATACTAATACCGCAGGCAGAAAAAGCGACCTTCAAACAGAGACCGCGTCTGCCAAGTTCATCTGCATATTGTTAAAGCTGCCCCAAAGTGCAAAGAGCGTTTGTAAACCCTAATCTCAATGGGGAGGGGGAGGAAAAAATAGCACAAAATGGACGATTTTTTCTGATACAAGTCTACACAGCTCAACAGCACAGGTTCGATCCTGGCGTTGCGTTAATTGTCTACACTGACCCGACTTCCCTGGACTTGGGGAAAGGAAGCTGCGACGGAGTCGCGCTACCTGGCCTTAAGATTAACAATAACGCTGCAGAAAATTCGACAGAATGTGCCAGTACAGCGTTTTTCAACTATCGTGGGTTCTCTAACGTGCACAATTCTGTATCTGATACGGGACCTCGATTTTTGGTCTCCTCGGCCGAAGGGCAACTGAACTTCCATATCTATAGTGTCTCATCTAGTCTTGGGGCACAACTCGCAGCGGAGCCGACACGACTTAAAAGTCATACCCTACCTACGACTACTACCTACTACTACTGTTACTACTACTACTACTACTACTATTACTACTACTAGGAGAAGGGCACACTAGGAGAAGTTTCTCCACTTTAAAAACTGAAAAGACCCAATTTTGTCTTCGCTTGCTCTCGGCTCAAACGATAAGAGTGCTATCATCACGAGCCATCGAGAGCGGCCAATCGAATAAATGCAAACCACCACACATTTGCACTGCCGAGGTTTGTGTTGCTCCGATTGATCTAACAACGGGTTTGTTCTGGCGTTGCTTGGAGGCACCTCTCTCTCCCTCTCTCCCTCTCTGATCGTTTATCGAGCAGCTTTCCCATAAGGTGCCACTTTGCCCCGCAGGTACACAGAAGACCCGGTGGACCCTATCGAGGTGCTATAAGTCACTCAGGCATTCAGTAGGGATCGTGTGAACACACATTGTGCGATCTGTATGTAATATATCATGTATCGACAGGAGGGAAATCTCAAGCTACTCTGTCCGTGCAAAAGATTGAGAGGGCTAACAAAACATGAATTATGAGGGGAAACAACCAAGAAGAAGATGGCGGAATGGGGGTCGGTCACAGGTTTTCACCCAGCACGTTCACTACGTAAAATTAATGTATTGCATTTGGAACCGCTTAGACTAAGTATTAAATATTCAACATCATCACTGGGTTTTCAAAGTCAGTTGTGTTGCTCACTAGAGAAATGGCATCAAACTGATCCTCTGCACCCCCCCCCCCCCCCACACACACACACACACACACGTTTGCCCCATACGTTTCCAACGAGGGCGACTACGTTATCATTTTTTCAAGACTACGAGAGTGAAATGTCGGGTTTAGCCAAACTTAACGGACCAACCAGCTGACTGAGTCTTCTCACTAGCACGACATAGGAGCCGTTGACTCGGGGTCCTGCTAATGAGCAAGAATCAATTAACCCCCGAATTCATAAAGGATCAAGTTCCCTCCCACGGCAAAGCTCAAACCGGCACCGAGCGGAACACGGGCAACAGCCCCTCAAAGCGGAAACCGAGCGACACACCCAGCCATTTAGCTTCTTTACCCTGTCAACCGGGTGCCCCGGGGTACCTCCACGGATTAAGTCTACCTGGCCGTTTCATGGTCACTGGGTGCACGGCTCTGAATAGCGCCCGTCGGCTGGACAAAGCCTAGCCCGCCGCGCTGTTCCGGCGCGACTGACCGCTCACCTGTCACAAAGGAGAGTTGCTGCTCGACGACGTCAGCGCCTAAATAAGAAACGTAATGTCTTTATCTTGCACTCGAGCGAGCGAATCCAAGGCAGGGCTCAGGCACTGTGTGGAATGGCGCTGGCCGTCCTGGGCTCCCGTCCCTATTAAGCCTACGGTTTCTGTGGACGTAAAGCTTTACAGTTTGTCCCTAATAATTATGACAACCCGACATCCGAGGACATTAAGCCCCACATCATCATCGTGGACGTAAAGCAACACCCAGCCAACCAACGAATCCAAGCCAGGGGCTCAGGAACTGTCAGTGGAAGTCGAGGTGGTCGTCCTGCGTTCCCGTCCCTAATAATTAAAATAGCCCTTAATATGTCTCTGTGGACGGAAAGTAACATTGGAAGAAGAATGATCTGAAGAACGAACCAAACCGCGGCAAGCATGTACACTGTCCGTCGATACGGATAATATATATATTCTATACCTGTGGTCACAGTGCTGTGACACCCAGTCCGTAATAACTAACAAGTTTGCCTGACACGAGAAGGGTCTTTCAAAGGACGAAGAAACAGCGACGACTATCTCGGTCTCAACCACAGCAAAAAGGATAGTTTAAAACATGGGGTCAGTTGGTAAAGCAGTGCTGTCAGTCCATTCCTGACACTCAGTCCATAATAGCTAATAAGTTTGCCTGACACAAGAAGGAGCTTTCCAAGGACGGGAGAGAGAAACAACAACAACAAAACTTATTGCTCTCAGTCTCAACGAGACGCAGCAAAGAGAACAGTTTAAAAGTCCAAACGGTTGGCCGAGCGTCAGGTCCAAAAGCCAGGCGCAGCAGCACTGACGCGATGGGGTTCGATTCCCTGGTGTGGCAAGGGATTTTTCTCACAGACCACTTCAACTTTCTGAGCAGACTCTCTTACGGTGTTCATACATTCCCTGTGTGTAATTGCATGCGTCAACATCTGTGCACACGTTGAAAATCCAGAACACTGGCAGCCAATGAGCCTTACCATTGTTTAACTCACGAGGGGGGAAAAAAATGCACACACTGGTAGGAATGGCTTGCGCTGCATTTGCGACTGCTGCAGTCTTGCCCAGGTTTGGTGACCCGAATTTCCCTGGCAATGAAACATTAAAAAAAAAAAAAATCTGACCATAGTCCCAAACACTCGACCAGCACTGTGCATACCCCAAATGAGGTCAGTCCGTGCAGAGACTTTCCCCTACGGAAAGTTCCGTATAGCGGAAAGACAGTCTCTGGTCCTCCGTCGTAACCCCATCAATCAGTGTACGCATTCCAAACACCCAGTCACTCAGCCTCCCCACAGAGCGGACAGAAACCCATTCCATCGGTGAATCAATCCCACATAACCAGTCTCCTGAGAGTTACGGGGAGGAGTGGGGGGGAGGGAGGGAGAGAGAGAGAGAGAGAGAGAGAGAGAGAGAGAGAGAGAGAGAGAGAGAGAGAGAGAGAGAGAGAGAGAGAGAGAGAGAAGAAAAGAAGAAGAAGCAGAGGAATGTTAAAAGCTCACCTTGCCAAGCAGCCGTCCTCTGAGGTAGGTGGTGTCCGTGGTGGAGTCGTAGATGATGTGAGTGGGGTCGAAGTTCTGGCTGATGTCATGCTGCTGCTGGTGATGCGCCGCCGCCGGGTGCGGATGGGGCTGGTGATGGTGGTGGTTGTGTGAAGCACTGCCCCCTCCCCGAGGGTCTCCTCCTCCTCCTCCTCCTCCCCCAGGGTGGGGCGCCCTCGACGAACCCTCGGGCCTGTGCCTGGTGCGTAGCTCCTTCATGCCGCGGCCAGGAGTGGAGGCGCCAACGGTGACGGTGGGTAAGGGTTTGGGGACCAGCACCTCCACTGACATGGAGTCGGTGGCGAGGGTCGTTGTGGCAGCGATGGTGGAGGTGTTGGGGTAGTGGCCGTAGGCGGTACGTGCCACTACTCTCAGCTACTGGCGGTGCTGTCGGCCGTCGTGCTGGGTGTGGTGGTGGCGGAGGGCGGGGGGGGTGGGGGGTCGTGAACTGCTGCTCCCTTTTTCTGAAAGTGGAGACTGGCACTCGGTTCCTCAGTCACTTGAGCCACCTGCTACGCCGGATAAGCCCAACAACAACAAAAGCTGACGATTCTATGGAGCAGTTTAATTTTAGTTCAACTTTTCCACAGAACTGTCTCCATGAGATTCCCGCGAGCGAAAGCTTCAAACTGCAAACAACGGAGCTTCGAACAGTTAAAAGCGACTAAAACTTGGCCCAAGTCGCCACACGAAACCTCCGCGAGACAAAAGGCGAGCGGTCGGTCCTGCAGGCCAGGCAAGGCAAGGCAAGGCTGGCAGACGAGAGGTTTTGTGAATGAAGGGATTTTTCACACGGTGTTCCTCCGCCAGACAGGACCCCCGGTGTACAGCAAGGGTGTAATCCGACCCGTGTCTGCCTTCAGCTGTGTGCGGCTCCCGATAAACCCCCCAACTGTCCCACTGGCGAGAGTGGGAGGGAGGAAGGGTGGGTGGTGGTGGTGGTGGTGGAGGAGCTGGGGTGAGAGGGTGGGGGTGGAAGACGGATAGATCTGCGAGTGCTTCGAGCTCAACCACTCCGCTGTGGCGTGTCACACAAGTCCTGCGCACTCCCGGCAGCTGAGCTGTACATACACTCTTTGTATGTAACAGCAGAGTAGACTCAGTCGAGTGTGGCTGGCTGGGTCGGATAATTTTGCTCGTCCTACACACACGCACTTACAACAATAATAGCCCGCACTTGGCGAAGATCGACGAAGACTGAAGCCAAAGAGAACAGCCTCGACAACTCGCTCGCTTTTGAGGCTGTTAGTTCAATCAGGACACACACACACGCCCAGCGTGCAGCAAAAAAGTTTCCTAACTTTGTCCTCACTCTCACTCTCTCTCTCTCTCTTGGCTGGGGACTTGGAGAGAGAAAAAAGTGTGCGACGCGTGTGTTGGTTTGGGTTCGCCGGGACGCGCACAACAGATTCGAGTGACGCTCGCTCGGTGGCGGCAGAGTTGGGGCGTGCGTAATGATTCAACTTCCGCCCTTCTTCGCTCTCTGCCTGTCAAAACCACCGATGTCTGTCACCCTTCTCTCTCTCCCTCTCTCTCTCTCTCTCTTCGCCGCGCGCCCTGGCTCCGTCTGTCAGCGATTTTCTTCTTCTTTCTTTTCAGTATCTGGTCTCTGCACACGGAAAACAAAGACGCCGTCAGTGTTGGCATAGTGCTCGCAAAGTGACAAACGGTGAAGACGACTGACACCGGCAGACAGTTGTATAGGAAGCACATCAATGTCACACACAGACACAAACACAAACGCACGCGCGCGCGCACACACACACACACACACACACACACACACACACACACACACACACACACACACACACCGTACACATTATGTGTGTGTGTGTGTGTGTGTGTGTGTGTGTGTGTGTGTGTGTGTGGTGCGTGCGGTGTGTACGTGCGTGCGTGCGTGCGTGCGTGCGTGCTTCTACAGTATCAAAACAGTATAGAAACTGCATCCTTGGTCCAAGCACACACACACACATACGTGCGTGGCTGTGTGTGTGCGTGTGTGTGTCAGTGTGTGTGTGTGTGTGTGTGTGTGTGTGTGTGTGTGTGTGTGTGTGTGTGGTGTGTGTGTGTGTGTGCGTGCGTGCGTGCTTCTACGAACAGTATCATTGTCCAAGACAAACACAACTCACCTGCACACAGCACACACACACACACGCGCGCGCGCGCGCACTGTCACACACACACACACTCACACACACACACACACACACACACACACACACACACACACACACACACACACACACACCCTTGGTCCAAGCATCTCTGGAGAAGGAAAATATATAACGGTACATATTTACCTTGTCCAAAGATGCTTGTACCAGGGATGCAGAGTTCAGTGTGTACATTTCAATACAGTCATACTAAGCAACACTAACAAAGGCCGCAAAGAACGCCAGTGATGCCAGCGAAAGCGACTACAAACACACAGTAAATTATCTCCGCGCTAGCTGGGCTCATTCCCACGGCCGCCGCCTGGAGTCAGTCACACTGTGACTGTGGCTGGTCCCGTTCACACACCGACCCCGCAGCTCTACTCGACCTACTACCGAACTTAGCGGACCGTAGTTGACTGCATGCAGTGTCGTGAACACTGAAGGACCCCGTGCCGCCTGGCAACACGGCTGCTGTATTTCGACTGGCCGGCAACTTCAATCTCTCACACTGATTCGATTCCCATAGTATACCTTTACGTTACTCAGTATTACTTATCGTCGTATATTCTTTGTCAGTCAGAATTCTGCGGCAGCATCAGACTGACATCCTGTTCTGACCTACCTGAGAAAGTTACTGAGTTAACTGATGGCGGCTTTGAACCCAGTCATCCACACAGAGTTACATTAGGGCTAGACTACCCGGGATTGAATGAACAGACAGTACAGTGCACAGACTGACTCTAACGTCACCGGAAGTCTCAACTAATGACAAGACAGACTCAGTGATTCCATTTCTGCTGCTGCCGGTGGGGATTAGTCGAAAACCGATGACAAAGAAAACCAGCAAACTGATGACAAAGAAAACCGGCAAACTGACGACAAAGAAAACCGGCAGGGCCCGCCACGGAGACAGTGGCTGTCGACGAGACACTCAGCAGCTGAATGGAACGGCTGAAACAGCTGAGTCAGCAGGCACCGACTGAGTCACAACTGACAGCGCAGCAGAGTCGGTGCCAGCTGGACCGAGCCGACATCGCACGGTGCCAGACATCCAGGGGAAGGGGGGCCAGGACACGAGTCAATGAACCCGGTGGACCAGCGTTTTGAAGAGTCATCGACTGAGAAGCTGTCACTGATTGCCCCAGTGCTCTGTCGCACATCCCCCCCCCCCCCCCCCCCCCCCCCCCTCCCCTTCCTCCTCCGTTCCCCGCTCGCGCAACTGAGTCTGTTCCCTTCGCCACGCACGCTCCCTTCCCTGCTTTAGGACAAAGGTTTCAGCCATCAAGAGACTAATGGCTCTATGATCCCTTCAGCCCCCTCCTTCTCTCCCCCCCCCCCCCCCCCCCCCCCGTCTCTCCACCAACACAAAGAAAGCGGCACGGAATGATCAAGGATCAAGTTTGACTCGGCAGCGTACAGAAAGAGAACACGGTTTAAAAGAAGTTGTGCCACTCACTCAGCAGCGTACAGAAGAACTGACACGGTTTAAAAGAAGTTGTGCCATGGGCGGCCAAACAAGGAGAAAATATGGAGAGTCATGGACCTACATAATTATACGGTATAGGTCCATGAGTACGGTGAGGGTCATACTCCTTTCGTTTAGCCTACGGACTTTCATAGTCGGTAAATGCAAGTCCATGTTGGGCATCCCACAGAGCCCAGGGGCTGCGTGAAACTGAGTCGCCGAGGTGGCCGTCCTGGGCAGCTCCCCGTCCCCGACAGTCCTGGAGATGGTCTCTGCGGATGTGAAGCAACACTGAACTTGGGCCTCTCAGGAGTCGAGACTGACTAACTTTGCGTCAGTTCAGTCAGGCCAAGCACTGACTTTGGTTGATGTATGGCATGGACCTATATATACACCTAGGTCCATAATGTGATGTATGGTATCAGTCTTCTTCATTTGTCACGTGGATGATGATGATAGTCAACTGCCCTGGGTGATACGGGTCAGTGATATATATTTTAACGATCTTTACGGCTGGGACCCCGGCCAAGTAGGCTAGCTATCATCAGCCTCACCGCAACCAATAAAAACACGAGCCTGCAGGCTCGATCCTCATCAACTGACAGACACTAGCACCTGTCTACCCGGCGTGGCATCGCCTGTGTACTTGATCCTCCGTTTGACCCTCGGCCGCCGCGGACTTAAAACACCGCCATTCGGACAATGCGGCTGGCTATTTGAGACCCCGTTGCTGACGGTCAGTTCCAGTTGAGCTCAGACTGTCAGTGGTCAGTCAGTCGCTCCCTGTGTAGTTTGGTGGTGGTGGCCTTTTCCTTACCGCTCATGCGAGGATTATGGAGGAGGGAGGAAGGCTGGATGAATCATTCCACCGGCCTGCTCTTTGTAATAATGTTCTTTCCTCTTTCAACGATCTGGGAATTTAGTCAGCAGTGTGGGCGAGCGTTCCCTGACGAGTTGCGTGTGAGCTCGTTTCCCTGCTAGTCAGTGATGGGTTGATGAAGTCGAGCTTCATGTCCTCGGATGTCGGTTGACATAATTATTAGGAACAAATTGTGACCAGTGCCTAAGCATGGTTCACTGTTGCTTTACCGCGTCCACAGAAACCGTGAGGCTCATCAGGATGAAAAGCCCAGGACGGCCACTTCGACTTTCACACAGCTCCTGAACAGGCTCTGAGTGATGGGTTCCCACGCCTGTGTCTGGATTACAGCCGTATGGTCAGCCGGCGTCCACGGCTCCGACGTGGACTGTGTAGTTTAGGTCATCAGTTACCACTCTGATTGGAAACCGACTGGGCTGGGTCAGGGGGCTGGGGATGGCGGAGTGGCGGATTATAGCCTACTTCAGTGTGACTGAGAGATGATGGAACGGGCATTACGGCTATAGATCTGTATAATTAGCAGGAGGTGGAGGTGGAGGGGGGGGGGGGGGGGCGTCGGTAACGGCCGGACAAGCGGAGGGTCAACGTTGATGTCCACCAGGCCGCCGTAAGGGCCGGAGTCCCAGCAACTGCCTGGAGGGCCGGGGGCAAGGCCCAAGGCGCCGGGCCGGGCCGGCGTAGCCATGATTGTAGCCTACTGCGGCACTGCCCGTACCATACCATACTGCTACAGGGCCCCGCCGGCGGCTACACTGCCGCTTGGCGAAGAGCCGGCAGGCCACACTGACACGCAACGGGCCCCAAACGGACAAGGCGGGTGGCAGCCGACTGACTGGCTACGGGGCAGGTCACACTGACCCGTAATGATTGCTAACAAGTACATGCAGGGGGGTCGTCGATTCACTCAATTTTAACAGCATGGGTCATGTCACAAACTCACGGCCAGTGATTTTCCCCAAAGCCGCCATGGGCCGAGCCGTTGGATTTCACGGTAGGAATGACGTATGAGCTTACGTGCGGCGAAAATGAGCCGGATTGCGGCAACATCCGTCGCCAGCACGGACACGGTGACCTAGTGGTCCGAAGGCACTTTCAGTTCATGCTGCTGGTTCGGTCAGCAGTGGGATGCCTGGGTTAGTGTTTCATAGTCACGTGCAAGAACACAACGGAACCACTGCTGGGCCCGAGGCACAAAACTATGGGCTCCACGACACACTCCATCGCTTTTCGGTAACCTTCCTCGTAAACCAGTGATTGGCGCTACGAGTACGACTGTCTTTCGCTGGGTCAGCGGCCGGGTGGCTAGTCCCGTTACTAACGGAGTTGTCAGCAGCGGCGGGGCAGGCAGGGGCAGTGGCGCGTGACGATAAAACGGCAACGGGACACAAGCCTGCTAGCATCTGAGTTCAGGAGCTGCGTGACTGAGAGTCGAGGTGGCCGTCCTGGGCTCCCCGTCCTAATGAGCCTTATGGTTTCTGTTGACGTAAAGTAACTTTGAACCGTGCTTACGCATTGGTCACAGTTTGTCCCTAATATGTCAACCCGACATCCGAGGACATGAAGCTCTACATCATCATCATCCTGCTAGCAAAATCCAAGCGCTGGTTTACGACATCCTTCCTCCAATCACTGCCATAAAGAATTACGCCATAGTCACTGTCACAACAACGGACAGTTTTGTTGTTGTTGGTGCTCAAATGACAGTAAGTTAAGTTGTAGCAGACAAATCAAAGTATATCAGGTGTTTCTCTTATAACCGCACGGGTTGCTTACGCCAGCAGAAATAAAACCAAAATCGTCTGAACAGAGAGGGAACTCTTCTTTTTTTCTTAACCGGGGTGCACGCGCCTCATGTTGATGTGCGTGCTCGGACGCTATTTTTCTTTCATAGGTTTTGTATCCCGACCTTTCGGAGGGCGCTAACAGCCGCATCGGTGGCCTTTTGTTTCAATGAAGCTTTACGTCCACAGAAACCATAAGGCTTGTTGGGGACGGGGCGCACACGACGGCCACCTGGACTGACTTTAAAAACAGAGCGTTGCTGGTGGCCAGCTGCGCGGAGATGAAGAGTGCCCCTTCAGTGACGTAACCAACTCTGGCAGTTTGGAGAAGGTGCCGGAAAGCGATGCTCAGAGTGTGGCCTAGCGGTAAGGTGTTAGCCGCTGGTAAGTAGAAGGACCTCGGTTCGATTCCGCTTCGGCTCTCTTCTCTCTTCAAAAGTTGTGGTCTGCGGAAACCGTCTCGTCAGTGACTTTGTCCCTCACACTAAAAATTAATGGCTAGGTCGAAAACCCGAGTAACGGTTGGTGGCTATTTTGACCCATTACCCTTCTCCTTGGGGGGGGGGGGGGGGGGAAGTGAGGCCGGAATGTCCAGATACCTCAGGTATGACAGTGTCATGGCGCTGACGCCGCCGCTCTTCTATGGTGAGTCCTCACCAGTGTTGACAGGGGGATGATGACTGCGCCGCTGTTGTTTCCAGCACACTGTTTCCAGCGGCCTCCGGGCTGTTTGGCCAGCGCCCTCTCGCTGGACAAAACCTCCTTGTGCTTGACAAGGTGCCCAGTGGGCCCACGCCGCAAGCAACTCTCCCAAACCCTCCCCCGCCGTCCACACCGGCCCCAACGTCCACTGTGTGGCCAGGGGAAATCACTGGCCAGCGTCCTCTCGCTTCAGCTGCGACAAACATTTATTTTAAATTGCTTGACAAGGTGCCCTGCCGGCCTCACTCATAGTTCAGGAGCTGTGTGAGAGTCGAGGTGGCCGTCCTGGGCTGTCCGTCCTAATGAGCCTTCTGGTTTCCGTGGACGTAAAGCTATACTGAACCATGCTTCGGCATTGGTCTCAGCTTATCCCTAATATGTCAACTGACATCTGAGGACATTAAGCAACACTACCTACCTACCTACCTACCTACCCTGCCGGCCACACCCCAAGCAGTAGTCAGTGGTCCCTCCTGCCTGCCCCAGCCCCACTGCGGATCACAGCCACCATGGTCACGTGAACTCAACGGGTCGGCGGTTGAAATTCACTGGCCCGCGGGAAATTACTGGCCCGTGGGAAATCACTGGCCCTACGGAAAATCAGTGTCCCACAGAATATTACTGGCTCTAAGGGGAATCACTGGCCCTACGTTAAATCAATGTCCCACAGGATATCACTGGCTCTACGGGAAATCACTGGCCCTACGGGAAATCAGTGCCCCACAGGATATCACTGGCAAACGGGAAATCTCTTAGCGCCCACCAGGCCAAACCGACTCACACCGATACCTTCCCGGCCTCGTTTTATTTAGGGCACTGGTACCAGAGACAGCATAGCAACACAAATACGATCTTCGTTGGTACATTAGAAGAAAGGTATGCGGAAGTAACCATAACAGACTTATAATTATGCACTAATGGTTATAACACAAACGAGAATTAGTTACAACGGACTCGTAAGTAGTAATACTGGTATTAATACTTGATGGAATAAAAAAAAAAATTAAAAAGAGGTGGGGAGGGGAAGAACAAGACGTGTAAAGGAACGCCGAAAGATGAGATATATATATATATATATATATATATATATATATATATATATATATATATACAACTGATCTTAACGCCAAGTCAACCATGGCGGTTAAATCATGACGAATAAGGACAAACGTACGCGAAGAAAATGAACACCGTGCGAACAAAAACAAGACATCCAAAACACGGGCAACAATTAAGCCAGCAAAAAACGACTATACTGACTAATCAAACTTCACACAACTGCAAACAAATGTCCATATAATTTGTAGTTTTTGTTCATTTCTTTTAGTCTCTTGTTATTTGGGTGTAATTTGTCGATACATGTTATCTTGTCGTAAGATCACTCTAATATCTCTTACGTGTAAAGCTTTTAGATAAAAAAAACAACAACAAAAACAACTAACAAACAAAACAAAACAAAAACGAAAGCAAGAAAAACTGACAACAACTGATCAACAACAAAGTCCGGGTTTGCTAAATCTTACGTTTCCGTACAGTGCTGCCGGTAATGTATACCACCAACTGACAAGAAGAGTAGCCTACGATGCATTTCCGAAAACTGCTTGGCGGTAAGGGCGGGGTGGGTGGTGGGGGTGAAGGGGGGGGGGGGGGAATCTCAAGCGCCCCCTGGTGAGAATCATCACGGCTGTCAATGATCCTCAGCGAGTCTGGGGCTGTGTTTTATCACCACAGATAAAACACCAGGGTCACGACCCAGTCGAAGTCATCCAAACTATATTCCGACTCGACTCGAAGCACAGATCAGCGAGTCACAGATTATGCTGTTTAGGGTTACGTCAGATAAGACCCCTCCGGCACGAGCAACTACACTGAGTCATGCACGTAAGCCTCCATTAACGGCTTCAGCTGACGTTAGCTTGTTTTGGCCTGCTAAAGAATAATAATAATAAAAACATTTTTAAATAAGCACAAGGCCCATGCAAAAGCACAAAAAGGCGGCAACGTAATACTAAGATGCAGGCGTTAACTACTAACCCCCTCATCAAATTATCGTCAACATTACACCCAACCCGCCCTACCCCAACCCAGTTAGTCACACATTCACAAAGCAGAAATAATCAGTACTTCAAAACCAACGTAGTTCATGAAAAAATGACTGAAATTCTGTTTCAGTGTTTGCTTATAAAACCCTGATAAAACCGCACTGGCTGACTGGGCGTAAAACACCAACTTCGTACTAGTTTGCTTATTTTCCTAACAAATCAGGTTTTAAAGATTTTGTTCGGATTTAGCTCAGTTTAATCAACTAAATGTATGCCACTTGGCTCAGCATACCCGACCTAACAAAAAACCAAATAAAACGACCATTCCAACACTCCTGCCGCCCGCTGACGTTTATGACGAAGCGATTCCCCAACTGATTCAGTCGACGTCAAACACTGAGCCGTTTCAAACCTAGGTTACTCTTGTTGACTCTGCCTTTCTCCCGCCGCGGCGACTGGTTACCGCCCCATCCGCCTGAATCTGTCACAGGGCGATGTGGACAGCATTCCCCACTTTGCACGCACCTGCCACGCACTCCGTGCTGCAGTTCACCTCAGCGGCGAGACACGTTTAGTCATTCCAACGCCGGGTATCCATGCAGCGGAGAAGTAGCCCCAGGGTGCGTGTGGGACCAGGCCCCACACACACACACACACAACACGTTTACACGCTAGCTGCGTGGAGACACAAATAGACGTTGCACAGCTGGGATTATATGTGACACAAATAGACTGTCAGCGTTACACGCTGGGATTACCTGTGTACGAGACACACAAATTGACTGTCAGCGTTACACAGCTGGGATTATCTGTATGTGACACAAATAGACTCAGTGTTACACGCTGGGACTACCTGTGTACGAGACACAAATAGACTGTCGGCGTTACACAGCTGGGATTATCCGTATGTGACACAAATAGACTCAGTGTTACACGCTGGGACTACCTGTGTACGAGACACAAATAGACTGTCGGCGTTACACAGCTGGGATTATCCGTATGTGACACAAATAGACTCAGTGTTACACGCTGGGACTACCTGTGTACGAGACACAAATAGACTGTCAGCGTTACACAGCTGGGATTATCTGTATGTGACACAAATAGACTCAGTGTTACACGCTGGGACTACCTCTGTACGAGACACAAATAGACTGTCAGCGTTACACGCTGGAATTACCTGTATGAATACCATGAATACTTCGGTTTGTACCTCGCTCGCCGGACTAACTGCCACTAAGAGCGGCTTTAACCTTACACTCCAACCAGACCGTTACGCTCCGCATCCGACACCCGTACCTTTGTCACCCCCTCAGTCGAGTAAACACAGGCAGAAACGTTTGGTAAAAGTTCATAGCTCAGGAACTGTGTGAGAGTCGAGGTGGCCGTCCTGAGCTGTCCGTCCTAACGAGCCTTCTGGTTTCCGTGGACGTAAAGCTATATTGAACCATGCTTCGGCATTGGTCACAACTTGTCCCTAATATGTCAAATGACATCTGAGGACATTAAGCATCACTTCATCACCACCTTGGTGAAAGATCGTTTTCTTAGACTGGCCCGTCTGTTTGGAACAGTTTACCTCAAACACTCCGCCATTTTGTTTCCCTTGATTTTTTTCCAAAAGGTCGCCCTCAAGCGTCAACTTCATGCGTTTCAATACGTTTTAAATGTCGTGTTTGTGTGTGTGTGTGTGTGTGTGTGTGTTGTGTGTGTGTGTGTGTGTGGTGTGTGTGTGTGTGTGTGTGTGTGTGTGTGTGTGTTTTGTGTGTGTCTAGTGTGTGTGTGTGTGTGTGTGGTGTGTGTCTAGTTGTTGTGTGTGTGTTTTGTTGGTTTGTGTGTGTCATAGTGTGTGTCAGTGTTGTGTGTTGTGTTGTGTGTATGTGTGTGTGTGTGTGTGTGGTGTGTGTGTGTGTGTGTGTTGTGTTGTTGTATTGTGTGTGTTGTGTTTGTTGTGTGTGTTGTTGTGTTTGGTGTGTGTGTGTGTGTGTGTTGTGTTTTGTTTGTGTGTGTGTGTGTGTGTGTGTTGTGTGTGTGTGTGTGTGTGTGGTGTGTGTGTGTGTGTGTGGTCCGTGTTGCTGAGAAGGGGGACGGGACGTGCCGTGTATTCGTTGTTAGCGTCATTGTAAAGCGCCCTGAGCGCCCATCTTGTGTGGTAGATGGGCGCCATAGAAATCCCCTTTATCATTATTACTGATTACGAAGAATCGTCGACAAGAGCGCGTACGTCAGACATACAGTGTAGCTTGTCAGTACACATTAAGAGCTGAAGAACACATTATTGGCAACGAGCTGAAATTATAAATATTATTCCTCCCCTCCTTTCTTATGGTGGTCAAAAAATAAATAATAAAAAAAAAAAAAAAAACCTTGAATCAAGATAGAATAATAATTTGTGATCAGTTAAAACATTTTTAACCCCTTCCTTTTCGCGGTGGTAGGGAAGATGATCCAGACCTACGCGGCCCGTCAACCTTAAACAAGCCCAATCTCCTTAAACACATCTTACCACGCCGAGCAACCTAGTCACTCCTATCATAAACACATGTCACATTTGTGGCCTACGGCAGCGGCAGTATCTGTGTTGGAGCCACTTCATGTGATGAATCAGCGTGGAGTTTACGATTAGGGCTTCCGCCTCGGCATGCGCTGCGTCACAACACACTGACACCAGCGAGAACACCAAGGCTTGGGCTGCGTCACAACACATGACACCAGCGAGAACACCAAGGCTTGGGCTTCGTAAACACTGACTTACAAGCGAAAACACCAAGGCTTGGGCTGCGTCACAACACACTGACACCAGCGAGAACACCAAGGCTTGGGCTGCGTCACAACACACTGACACCAGCGAGAACACCAAGGCTTGGGCTGCGTCACAACACACTGACACCAGCGAGAACACCAAGGCTTGGGCTGCGTCACAACACACTGACACCAGCGAGAACACCAAGGCTTGGGCTGCGTCACAATACTGACAGCAGCGAGAACACCAAGGCTTGGGCTGCGTCACAACACTGACACCAGCGAGAACACTAAGGCTTGCGCCGTGTCAGAACACTGACACCAGCGAGAACACCAAGGCTTGGCCTGTCACAACACTGACAACAGCGAGAACACCAAGGCTTGCGCTGTGTCACAACACTGACACAGCGAGAACACCAAGGCTTGGGCTGTGTCACAACACTGACAACAGCGAGAACACCAAGGCTTGCGCTGTGTCACAACACTGACAACAGCGAGAACACCAAGGCTTGGGCTGCGTCACAACATTGACAACAGCGAGAACACCAAGGTTTGGGCTGCGTCACGTTCCACCTCAGTGGTCACAACACACTGACACCAGCGAGAACACTAAGGCTTGGGCTGCGTCACAATACTGACAGCAGCGAGAACACCAAGGCTTGGGCTGCGTCACAACACTGACAAAGCGAGAACACCAAGGCTTGCGCCGTGTCACAACACTGACACCAGCAAGAACACCAAGGCTTGCGCTGTGTCACAACACTGACACCAGCGAGAACACCAAGGCTTGCGCTGTGTCACAACACTGACACCAGCAAGAACACCAAGGCTTGGGCCGTGTCACAACACACTGACACCAGCGACAACATAAAGGCTTGGGGTGCGTCACAAGAAAATGACAACAGTAAGACCAATCTTTGGGCTGTGTCACAACACACCGACACCAGCAACAACACCAAGGCTTGGACTGTGTCACAACACTCAGACACCAGCGAGAACATCAAGGTTTGGGCTGCGTCACATTCCACCTCAGTGGTCACAACACACTGAGACCAGCGAGAACACTAAGGCTTGGGCTGTGTCACAACACACAGACACCAGCGAGAACACCAAGGTTTGGGCTGCGTCACATTCTAGCTCAGTGGTCACAACACACTGACACCAGCGAGAACACCAAAGCTACATTAAAACGTTGTTGGGTGCTGCATAGTTATGTGGGGATTGTCTTCAGCCATGATAAGCTCCTTGCGTAAGAAGGATGCCACCTTCTAGAAATCGAGATAAGTCATCCGAAGGCGGCATGTGGCTGCCCATGTTGCCGGGGCAACAAAAACTGACTGCTCTCTGTCTCTCTCTGTGTCTCTCTCTGTGTCTCTCTCTCTCTACAGGCTTTTAATGATCATTATTGACTTGTTTCTCGGTTTATTGATGTCCATTTTAACATGGTTTGTATTAATGTACATGTACTCAACATACTGTAACTCATTGTATCCTTAGTTAATAGTAGTTTCCTCATGGGCGAGGGCTGGATGTAAAAAGACCTCGAGTCTTCTCCACTACCTTCGTAAAATAAAGTTTATTCATTCATTCATTCATTCATTCTCTCTCTCTCTCTCTCTCTCTCTCTCTCTCTCTCTCTCTCTCACACACACACACACACACACACACACACACACACACACACACACACACACTCCTTTCACCCTACGGAATGCATTAGTCAATGTACGACTGCATATACCGGGTGACCCCTAGAGTGTTCAACCACGAAACACAACAACAAATAGGGCGCCGCTGCGCCAGCACAAAATGATGAACAAAGGTGAAAGAAATATTTATATATATATATATATTATTTTTATTTTTAAGAGTCCCTAAGGACGGATACCCACATCTTCAAAACAGCATTTCCCCCGTCGCGAACTACAACAGCAGGTCTATTGTAAAGGTTCGTAAATAATCCCCCTCCCCACCCCGAAGACCTACAGTTTAAGGTCTGTGACCCCACCCCCAAGGAACAAGTGAGTCGGTTTGGCCTAGCGGTAAGGTCTGAAGCCAGTAGCTTGAGCGGGTGAGGTCGGTTCACTCCCCCCAGCGCCAATGGTTCTCTTCTGGTGAAGTAGAGCTTCAGGTCCTCGGATGTCGGTTGACATATTAGGGACAAACTGTGACCAGCACGGTTCAATGTTGCTTTACGTCCACACAAACCGTAAGGCTCATTAGGACGGAAAGCCCAAGAAAGCCACCTCGACTTTCACACTGCTCCTGAACTCCAACTCTCCTCTTCTTCCATCCGGTGCTGCTTAATGACCTCGGACGTCGGTTGACACATATTTGGGACAAGCTGAGACCAATACGTGAGCACGGTTCAGTATTGCTTTACGTCCACGGAAACAATAAGGCTCGTTAGGACGGAAAGCCCAGGACGGCCACCTCGACTCTCACACAGCTCCTGAACTACGAACTCTCCTCTCTTCAAAAGTTGTGCTTTATACGCATGGCAGTGACAGCGCCTTGTCACGGTGCCCCTTTGCAAATGATGAAATGTCAAGTTGGCTTTCATCGCTGCTCGTCTGAATGCAGAACTGATCATTCTGGTGGGCCCCTCCCACTCTCCCAACCACCACCACAATCCTGCAGTCTCGGTCCCAGCCAGTACCTCTCCTGAGGCAGTTCAGCTACAGACGGTATCTATGCACTCAGAAAAGCCCACATGCGCTCCAACCCGGCGACGGGTCTCCCAGAAGTTCCAATGTCTGATGGACGACGGCTCTCTCTGGTCCTTTGAAAAGGAAGATCGTCGAGTGCTTCGTCTTTCCACGCCTCTCTCCTCCACTAGGTGATCGATGGTGTGATGTCCATGGGCTTGTGCCCGCTGGTAATGTCTCAAGCTGCTCATCACCTCAGATCTACTGAAGCCAACTCGGCGTTACAACTGCAAGCCTAGCGGACCACATGAACTGAACAGCTCAGTTCGAGTTCAATGCTGCTTTACGTCCACAGACACCGGATAACGGGACTATTAAGGACGGGGAGCCCATCACAGAGCTCAGGAGCTGTGTGAAAGTCGAGGTGGCCGTCCTTTGTTCGTTCTGTTTTTGCTTAATGTCCTCAGATGCTAAAAGCATATTAGGAACAATTGTGGCCGTCCTGGGCTCCCGTCCCTAATAAACCTACGATTTCTGCGGACGTAAAGCAACACTTTAACAACAACGAGGAGCCCAGGACTTTCACACACTGCTCCTGAGCTCTGAACAGCTCAGCACGATGCACTGCTACTAAAGTAAGAAGCGACCGAGGAACAGAAGGAAAAAATGGGGGGGGGGGGGGGGGAGGGACACGTGAGGCGTGACTCAACAGGAACGCGTCGCACACGACATATTCGACAGTTACTGCTACACTGACACCTGGACTCTGAAAAAGACGAGGTCCCGACCAGAGAAACGTCCCATATATCAACAGATCGATAACCGCCGTCGGGACACTAACCGTCGATATTTGAGACTAGGCTGACTTGACATGGAGAAGACACTGCTGAAGTGGACCCAACAAACTCGCCTTCGTGCGCACACGGCACGAGCGTTGCCGAGAGCCCTGTGCACGTTACCATAGTCAGACAGTCCCGTCAGTTTCTGCCTTTCGACAAGCACCTCAATATTCAGCCCGCGGCTGGCGGTACCAAAAGCACTGACACAGACACCGCATAAAATCCGCATTGTTAACAGGAAAATCACGGTTGTGGGTATACTCCTAAGACAGGGAAGAGAAACTGTGGAGAAGAAAGTTACGGAAATCCCAACACACCTACCACTCTTCGGCGAGCACAGAACTGTAGTAAGTAGCCCAGTGCGACAAACGTTCCCCTGTGTCGCCCAAGCCCCGACCTGGTTGGCACAACCTAACAAATTGCTGCACACCCACCACCTCACGTCTGGGCGGACTAATTTTGGCGATAGTCTGTCCGCACCGGGCAGACGACAGACACAGCACTCGGCGCTACAGACAAATGACTGCTCCGTGCCCGACTGACACAGCGAAGCAGAAGCCCACTAATTATAACAGTTCCTCCTCCGACACCTGTGGAGCAAAAGTTTTTAGCGGCCTACCTGCGTCCTCGTCGTACGGTGTCGCACTGCCGTGTGTGTGCGTGTGCGTGTGTGTATGTCGCGTCTGGACTGGTGTTGTGTGCCGCCTGCGTGTAGGCCTGTGTCGTCAGCACACCTGAGCGCTGTGCATGCCGCGGACACCCAACTTTTAGCTCGTTCAATTAGTTCACGTCCTCCGCCTTGTAACCACAGTCGACTGGTGAAGCTGATAGTCCATAATAAGACAGATGACACGAAGGATATATTTTCCACAATAAAACAGCCGTATAACCCATGAAGTAAGAGACCTTATTAACTATTAGGGACGGGGAGCCCAGGGCGGCCATGTCAGTCTCGATTTTCACATAGCTCCTGAGCTCTGCCATCGCCATGTTTTGTTTCAGTGCTGCTTTACGTCCACACTGAGCAACCATCAGGCTGAGTAGGGACGGGGAACCCAGCACGACCATCTCGACTTTCACACAGCTCCCGAGCTCTAACATCACCACAAGATAATGTCTTTACATAGTCCACGGACTTACTGACACGTCAGTGTCTTTATCTCTGGCCGCCACAGTAGTGTCAGTTGTGTAACCTCGGCCATACGAAGGAATACACATATTCTTTCATTTTGTTGTCGCCTTTTCTTTTTCTTTTCCCCGGTCTCTTTCACCAGTGCGGCTCCCTTCATCACACTAGTTAATGATTCGTTTCTTTCAGCAGTGCCGAATTATTATTATTATTATTATTAGTAGTAGTAGTAGTAGTAGTAGTAGTAGTAGTAGTAGTTAGTAGTAGTAGTATCCATCCAGTCATTCATTCATTCATTCGCCCCAGTCACTCATTCACTCACTCATTCCTTTAGCCGCCACCCTCTCGATAATCATACAGTCATTGTATAGAACCGAGAATACACATCGGTATGGAATGTTATTATAGGCTTTAAGGCTAGGTTACCAGATCCAGACTAGCCTGACCGCTACAGCAGTAGCACTCTGGACAAATAGTAATTCAGTTCGGGAAGTAGCAACGATGTTTACGGTGGTGGTTGATGTCGCTAATGACGCTGGTGACATGCAAGATACACTAGCAACTAGTTAACACTTGCGGTGTTACAATGCCACCAGCATGAGTATGCACACAGACACTCAACAGACAGCTGATTTCGTCAGTGGTTAAACTACCTACCCATTCTACCACCACACCTCGCTCCCAAATGATACGCTCTGTAAATTTGTCTGACGGCTGTCTCGGGTCGCTCCGTGTGTTTACGGGATCACCCGAAGCGACCAGAACGTCACCCCTGCATTACGAAGCAACCCGAAAGAGAGATACCACGCCTACCTGCACGTCACGACAAAAATCGGAAATGACGGAATTAACCGAGCCCTGAAAAGGCACTTTTTATGACAGCTAAAATCTGCCCAAAATCAAACAAAAGAACGTTGATTTGTTTTAAGTATACTTTGTACGTTTGGCATGGACGAGACAACCGAAAATACAGAAACATGTCTAATTTTATTTGTGCATTTGCTGATGTCACACGAATGGCATTCCATATTAAGAAATTTCCGGAAGACTATCCATATATGGAAATGTCCGTAACTTACCCACCCAGAATGTAAACAAAGCACGTCTTCCACGTGTAGAGCTATGTCTTCCCAGTGACCGCGCTTATCGGAGTCAGTAGGTGAATTTTTCTGTGCAGTACATATCTTGAAACAATCTTCACTCGTAGCTACATCATGGTGAAAGTGAAGCCAAGAATGACGTAAAAAAATCCGAATGTGAGTTTTGATATCGACATGTCAGTTTGCCAGGGGTAGTGGTAGTGGTGGCCGGGGCTGCCAGCCATAAGCGAAGGATTGAAACTGAAGTCAGACGGTAGTATTTTGTACTCCCATACCCTGGTCGAAAGCAATGCTGCCTGTCTGCCGCAGACGTCTCATGCTACATGTTATGGGTATTTCTTAATTTATTTATTGCTTACCACCAATGGTTGGTCATTGTTGCCCGAGTTAAATATACATGTGAATTGCGATCCGAACTAAGGGAAATAACTGTGTACAAGTACCGTAATGTTTATTTGCCGAGTTATCTACCTTCTTTGAAAAACTGCACAGACTTTTCGCCTCAGCCTCTCCGACTATATGGAAGGGGGTAAAACTAACAAACACACACACACACACGCACACACGCACGCACGCACATATACGCACGCACGCACACATGCACACACACACACACACACACACACACACACACACACACACACACACACACACACACACACACACACACACAAACACACGCCCCTTCTCCCCTCATAAACACACAACAGCATGGGTTTTTAAACAGCAAAAATTGCACAACTACCTATACGATCTTTGATAATAGTAAGAATAATAATAATAATTTCATTATTATCCCCCACCAGGCGCATTATGCTCTCTTTTGGTAGCTGTCTTTGGCTTGCACAGCTATGATGACAGTCAGTGTATGCTATACGATGCAGTTCATTTGGTTTCTTAGGACTTACGAGTGTGTTGCTGCACGTTTCGTCACAGAGACACGTTCTGTCGGTACAGTAACAAAACGTGTTGACTTTGATGTTCTAGTGTGAGCGATTTGTCACACCGACACGATTTGTCACCTCGGGCTGACAAATCGTGCACCGAGTAAAATAATTTCCAGCACTCCTTCGCTAGCCTGACCACTGTTTTATAATGTCTTCAGTCTCTTGAGTGTGTGTGTGTGTGTGTGTGTGTGTGTGTGTGTGTGTGTGTGTGTGTGTGTGTGTGTGTGTGTGTGTGTGTGTGTGTGTGTGTGTGTGTGTGTGTGTGTGTGTGTGTGTGTGTGTGTGCTTGTGTGCGTGTGTGTGTGTGTGTGCTTCAGTGTGTGTGCGCGTCAGTGTGTGTGTGTGGTGTGTGTGTGTGTGTGTGTGTGTGTGTGTGTGTGTTGTGTGTGTGTGTGTGTGTGTATGTGTGTGTGTGTGTGCTTCAGTGTGTGTGTGTGTGCGTGTGTGTGAGCTTGCGTGCGTGCGTGCGTGTGCGTGCGTGTGTGCGTGCGTGGTGCGTGCGTGTGTGGTGTGGTGTGTGTGTGTGTGTGTGCGTGCGTGTGTGTGTGTGTGTGCTGTGTGCGTGTGTGTGTGTGTGTGTGTGTGTGTGTGTGTGTGTGTGTGTGTGTGTGTGTGTGTGTGTGTGTGTGTGTGTGTGTGTGTGTGTGTGTGTGTGTGTGTGTGTGTGTGTGTGTGTGTGTGTGTGTGTGTGTGTGTGTGTCTGTGTGTGTGGAGGAACTGAGGGACGGAGGGGTTGAGGATAAGCTACACCCCTCTGTGGACGTAAAGCACCAAGACTAGTTACTTACAAGCTTGTCGGGATCAGTATTACGGCGACAGGTGGCGATGTGAATGAGATTATCATAACGGCTGTAATAAAGAAGAGAAAGAGGTGGTGGTGGAAAACAAGAGGGAGGAGGGGTGGGGGGGTATGTAACTTCTTTTTCTCATTTGAGGCAGTGAGAACTTCGCTGATTTTTTCGCTTCCTTTCTTAAACTGAGCGAATGCGTGTCAAAAACAAAGGACAGATACTAGTAAGCCTGTGTGACTAAAGATAAGGTTTATTAGGAAAATGAAACTTGCCGAAACTTCTCTCTGTGTCAGTCCGCCCGTCTGTCTGTCTGTCTGTCTGTCTCTCTGTCTGTCTCTCTCTCTCTCTACTATATCTCTCCCCCCCGCCCCCCCCCCCCCGCTCCTCTCTCCTTCTCGTCTCTCCCGCTCAACGCACTTTTCCCTCGCTCTACCACTACCCTACACACCATACCTCTCTCTCTCTCTCTCTCCTCTCTCTCTCTCTCTCTCTCTCTCTCTCTCTCTCTCTCTCTCTCTCTGTGTTCCTAATGGTTACTGGCGTAAAACATTACTTCTCTATACTCTCTCTCTTCTCTCTCTCCCTCTCCTCTCTCTCTCTCTCTCTCTCTCTCTCTCTCTTTCCCTGCCCCCATCTCTCTCTCGACGTCGTCTCTTTCTCCTTCCTCTCAGTCTACATCTCTCCCTTTCCCCCCTCCCCCTCCCCCTCCCCCTCCCCTTCCCTCCCCAACCTTCCCCTGTCCGTCAGTAGTCCCGCAGCGGGACTAGGGAAGACGATCTGTCATATAAAAGGATACGGAGATCCAGCGCGGCACACTCAACGGGCCGACTGCCGACAGTAGCTCGTAAAGCGGCGAGAGCCACAAACTTGCATAAACCGCTGCCGGGAACTGTAGCGGCAAGCTACAAGGCCGGAACAGCTAGGGAAAGGAAAAGCTCGTTGCTGAAGTGGGGGGGGGGGGGGGGGGGGGGGAGGGGGGGAGGAGGGGGGGGGGGGGGGGGAGGTGTGTGTGTGTGTGTGTTCTGTTTAACCCTTTCACTGCCATGACGTCACTTGAAAACGAGAAATAAAAGTGCAGAAATTTAAAAATAAAATTAAATCCTTTTTGTTTTCTTTTTCGCATTAGCGTGTTGAAAAGAACTTTATCGGAGCACACAGTCTTCAGGTGAAAGCAGATTGGTTCACCATAGGACAGGAAAATATGCTGTCTAGTGCAGGTGTCGTGTGCTTGCACTCCCGGATTTTTTTAATTTATTTTTTTACCGGACGGAGCAGTCAGTGAAGGGGTTAACGGGCAGTGGCGGGTCGGAAGCGGCGGCGGCGGCGGCGGCGTCGCAAGTAGTGGTGGAGGAGGTGGAGGAGGAGGAGGAGGAGGAGGAAGAGGACTGAGAAGGCAGCGAAACTGATGAACATCCTCGTCGGACAGTGGCAAAGCAGGCAAACAGCAGGTGTCACTCACTGACTGGCTGGCGTTTGACTTCATCGCCTCTGCGGCCCCAACTGACTCCGATCCGCCCGCCGCCGTGTCAGTTACACACACACACACACACACACACACTCACTCACTTCCCCAACGCGGCGTCACTAAAGTCAGTCGGTACTGGACCGGAGTGTTGAAAAGACAGCCGCGAAAGTAGGGGGTGACAGAGAAAGAGAGAGAGAGAGAGAGAGAGAGAGACATATAATCAACAATATGTTTATGCACCGGGACTAGTGACTGCATGTGCGTAGCTGCGGTTTCGGACATCGCCGAGAGTGTGCGCTGGCGCCGTGTCAGTCAGTGGTGGTGGAGAGAGTCTGTGGCTCAGCGGATAGTTCAGTCATGATAGGACAGCTCGCTCCGCCGCCGCCAGCATCTTGATGCGTACAACTGAGCCGAACAGCTGTTGATGTTGACGAAAGAAAGAAAGAAAGAAAGAAAGAAAGAACGAACGAACGAAAAAATAAGGTATGGCTGCTTTTCACACGTCTATCATTCCTTTCATTTTGGGGAATAATGAATGACTGAGTTTAATGACAGATAAAGACTGGGACACTGAGGGTGAATTTTTATTATGCGCTGTCATTTTATGCTCGGTTTGTGTTACACTATAATTATTTTGTTATTTTAATAATCGTGATGTGCACTGTAATTCGGCCGAACAGTGGAAAATCAGTCTCGTGTCGAACGTCATTAGAAAAATACCATATGGATCTTCTTTTCTGTCTTTTTCCAAGGAGAACGGGGACTGAATTAGTTCAGTCACTGCTCAGCGTATCGTAAGGAAACACTGAGAAGAATCGGTACGGACTTACTAAGGTAAAACAATTTTTTTAAAAAATTGGATTCCTAGAAAAAGAAGGAGAAAAGAAAAATAAGACTTCCTTCGAGTGTGAATCATGTCGTTGCGTACAGAAAAACACCCAAACTGAACTGACCGGCCAGAAAAGACTGAAGCCACCATGTTCGTCCTTTTTTTTCTTTCTCCTGTAAAGGGGAAGTTAAATTAGTTTTGAATTTGTCCTAAAGTCGCCTGTTTGATACTCGTTACGTAAGGCACACAACAACAACAACAACAACAAGAAATCCCAAAAGACTGAGGATCAACATTATAGATAACATACAACAATGTCTGACAAACAGCGATAACGCTATCCATGTCAGTATACGGCAACGAGATGGAAACGTGGCAAAGAAAATAAATTATGTAGCCTGTTAGGGGCCTGTGTATCCCCTGAGAGAAGAGGGGGGGGGGGGGGGGACAGAGAGAGAGAGAGACAGACAGACAGAGAGACAGAGACAGACAGACAGAGAGGGAGAGAGGGATGGAGACAGACAGACAGACAGACAGACAGACAGACAGACAGACAGACACACACACACACACACACACACACCACACACACACACACACACACACACACACACACACACACACACACACACAGGCAGAGAGAGACAGAGACAGACAGACAGACAGACACAGAGAAAGGCAGAGAGAGACAGAGACAGACAACAGACAGACAGACAGGGAGACAGAGAGACAGAGACACACACACACACAGAGACAGACAGAGACAGACAGACAGAGAGAGGCATACAGAGAGAGAGAGAGCATAATCATCTGTGACGTACAAGGAAGTCGGCCAATAACATACTGTCACGTGTAACTGATTTGACGTGTCCGGAATATCACTGGCGTTAATTATAATTGATTCATGTTTTCCACGCAAACGGAAAAAACAGAAGCATTAATTAGATTTAATTAACATCTTTCCGCGCAAGCGGGAAAAAAAAAAAAAAAATAAACAAACAAGCAAAGCACTGTACGCTGACTGCACCAAACATATGGAAGGTCGAAGTTGTATTGGCCTTACTTTCCTTCGCCCTACACCCCCCGAAACAAACAAACAAACAAAACAAACAACACCAACAAAACAAAACATCACACACACACACACACACACACACACACACACACACACACACACACACACACACACACACACCACACACACACACAAACACGCACAAACACGCACACACGCACACACCACCATACCACACACACACACACACACACACACACACACACACACACACACAACGCACGCACCACGCACGCACGCACGCACGCACGCACGCACGCACGCACGCACGCACACACACACACACACACACACACACACACACACACACACACACACACACACACACACAAGCACACACACGCGAATGGCCTAGAATTTCATTATAAACGAAAGGGACAGAAAACTGCGTGTTATGAACCAACTGAAATGCGTTAATTTAGCGTGACAAACTGGAGCGACAGTCGGACCTACTAAATCTCTGCGTGTCCCTTTCAGTTTCTGAAAAACAAACAACCGGCAGGTTGCCCAATCTCAGTGATAGTGATCCGTCTGTGATCCGGCAGTATGACGCTGGTGTTCAGGTCGTATACGTGTATATACGTCCTGCTTTCATCGATTACTAGACGTGGAGCTTCTGTGTCGGGGCCTCCTAAACATTGGTGTGCGGATCTGCATGCAAACGCCGATGACGGGAATATCACTGAGAGACAGAAAACGCGGTTGACAGCTGCCACAGCTGTGCTCACAGTGGCATTGTTCCTTTGTGCCTGTTAGACTAGACGCGAGCAACACATTTGTCAGGTTAGAGTTAATTAATACTTCAAAGGCGATATTTTGTTGTTGTTTGTTTGTTTGTTTGTTTGTTGTTGTTGTTGTTTTTTGTTTTGTTTTTGGATCTGGTACTAAGGAAGCGACGTGGCCGGGTGGTTTAGACACTGGACTCGAGATTTGGAAGGTTGCAGGTTCAAATCCCGGTGCAGGACAATAACTCCTCTCTCTCCCTCCCCCCCCCCCCCTCTCTCTCTCTCTCCCCCTCCCCCCTCTCTCTCTCTCTTAGAGCTCTCAGCTCTCTTTCCTCACTCTCCTTGGTCTCACGATAGTGGACTCAGCGTCTAGCCCTTCTGAGGAGACGAAAATCCGAGGTCCAGTGAGCTTGCAAGTGTGTGCACGTGAAAAGAACACACGGCGCATAGATACCATCTTGAACTGAACTGAACAGAACAGATAAAGCGAATTAACAGCGCTCGACATAATTATGTCACACTAATAACTATTGGGACACAGCAACAGAGACCCGAGTCACCCGCGATAACTCTTACCTGGCATGCAAGTAAATAAGTACAAGGTACCTAAACTTCACCAAAGCTACATCCTCTAAAAAGGATGCTCTCCGGTGGCATATTTACCCTCCATTTCAGGAACACACGCAGTTACATTAAAGTACACAAGACTGGCACAATAATCAACATTAACCTGGTTCTCGATATGCTCGTAATTGCTGCGGCTGTGGTCTGCTCTGTTTTGTAGATATACATACATATTACACGACACAGGTTTACAAAATCAACTCTCTTTTTTTTTCTTCACGCTGTTGGTTCTCTCAGTATTGACAAAAACTCGTGTTGACGGTAATGTTGAAGCTGATGACAGTACTGTGATGATGGTGCCGTTTTTTACGATTGTTCAGTTGTCGAAATATGATTCTGCATGTAATATGATTCTGGTGTGGACTCCTGATGTTACACGCCGTGTGTTCGCAGGCTGTTTCATCTCATGGTTATATATCTTATCGCGCAACAGTTAGCGTGAATATATGTGTGATATATATATATATATGTTCCACGCGTGCAGGATAGACCGCGTGTTAGGATACACCAACCTTCACTTCATGCGTCCGATTGATGAAGCAAAACTCAGTTTTTGAAGTTACCAGTTCAGATTCTGTTTTGCAACAACAGTGGCAGTTTCCGCAAGAATGTTGGCAGTTTCTGCCAAGTGTACACATGTTTTTTGCGTAATATTGGCATTTTCGCCATACGCAGACACTTTTTTTGCAGTAATATTGATAGTTTCCGCCATGCGTAGACACTTTTGGGCAGAAATAATTATTGGCAGTTTCCGCCATGAGCAGACACTTTTGGCAGTAATATTGGCAGTTTCCGCCCTACGCAGACACTTTTTTGCAGAAATATTGGCAGTTTCCGCATTGCGTATACATTTTTTATTTTTTCTCTCTAGTAATATTGGCAGTTTCCACCAAACGCAGACATTTTTGCAGTAATATTGGCAGTTTCCACCAAACGCAGACATTTTTGCTGTAATATTGGTTGTTTCCACCAAACGCAGACATTTTTGCAGTAATATTGGCAGTTTCCACCAAACGCAGACATTTTTGCAGTAATATTGGCAGAAAAGTTTCGCCAGGGGTAGAATATTTGTTGTTGTTGTTGTTCTTTTGTTTGTTTGTTTTTCAATAATATTGGCAGTGTCCGCCAAATAAGCGTATCCTAACTGTTTTCCCATTCCTGCTGTCTACACCCCCCCTCACCCCACTCTGTCCATTTTTGCTGTCTAAACCGCCCCCCCCCCCCCCCCCCCACCCATACTCCGTCCATTCTTGCGTCTACAGCCCCCCCCCCCCCCCCCCACACACACACTCGACCATTCTCTGCTGTCTAACCCCCCCCCCCCCCCTCCCACTCCTACCCTGTTCATTCCTAACCCCCCCACCCCCACCCCAACTCTGTCCATTCTTGCTGACTACACCCCACCCCCCCCCCCACCCGTACACTGTCCAATTCTGCGTACTACCCCACCCCCACCCCGCCCTCACCCCCCTTTCATCTCTTGCTGTCTAACCCCCCCCCCCTCCCCTGTCCATTCTTGCTGTCTACCCCCCCCCCACCCCCCACACCACACCCCCCTGTCCTCTTGCTGTCGACCCCCCCCCCACCCCTCCCCTGTCCATTCTTGCTGTCTACCGCCCCACCACTCCTCCCCTGTCCATTGCTGTCTACCCCCCCCCCCCCCCACCCCACCACACCCTACTCTGTCCATTCTTGCTGTCGACCCCCCCCCCCTCCCCTGTCCATTCTTGCTGTCTACCACCCCCCCACTCCTCCCCTGTCCATTCTTGCTGTCGATCCCCCGCCCCCCCCCCCCCCACAACACCCCTACTCTGTCCATTCTGCTGTCGACCCCCCCCCACCCCCCCCATGTCTCAATCTGCTGTCTACCGCCCCCCCCCCCCTCCTCCCCCTCTCCCCTGCGTCGACCCCCCCCCACCCCCCCCTACACCCTCTCCATTCTTTCCCCCACCCCCCCCCCCCCCCCCCACCCCCCCCCCCCCCTCCCATCTGCGTCTACCCCCCCCCCCCCACCCTCCCCCTGTCCATTCTTGCTGTCTACCCCCCCCCACCCCCCCCCCCCCCCCTCCATCTTCATCTGCTCCCCCCCCCGCCCCCCTCCCCCCCCCCCCCCCCCCGCCTTGCATTCTATCCCGCCCAACCCCCCCCCCCCCCCTGCACCACCCCCCCCCCCCCCCCCATCCGTGTGTGTGAGCCTAGACACTGTGGGTCTTGTGGCCGTCCTGCTGATGACACCCTTGCCAGCGCGCCCAACTGAAGTTGGCCTTGACGCTGACAATTCCCTGACACCTTAGGTCAGTGGAAGGGGCGGGCGGCTCTCGCAATGAAAACCTGTTTCGCTGCTGGTTTTTGTTTCGTGCACTGGCCTTGAAATTGTTCCGCTTGATATTTTTTTTTTTTTGGGGGGGGGGGGGGGGGGATCCTCGGTTAAGTCGCGGGTGTTCACCACTGACTTGACACCCACTCTCCCCCCTCCCGCCGCACTACCCCGACATACACACGCGCGCGCGCGCGCACACACACTCATACACAAACACACACACTCACACTGACACACACATAAACACACACTGACACACACATAAACGCACACACACACTGACACACACATAAACACACACTGACACACACATAAACGCACACACACACACACACACACACACGCACACACACACACCACACACACACACCACACCACACACACACACACACACACACACAACACACAAACACACAACGCACCAGCACGCACGCACGCACGCACGCACGCACACGCACACACATACACACACACATATACACACACACACACACACACACACACACCACACACACACACACACAAACGCACGCACGCACGCACGCACGCACGCACGCACGCACACGCACACACACGCACACACACACACACACACTCCTCTCTCGGTTTCCCTACAAGTCTTGAGCAAGCAGTGTAACTCCAGTGTCCTCATCACCGGCATGCTACAGCCTGAGCAGGGCTGCATTGTGACATCTCAGCATCCCTCATTGAGTCCCCACCCCCACCCCCCACCCCCCCACCCCCGTCCCCCTCCTCCGACACCCCCACCCCACCCCCCGCATCACCCGCCTAGCCTCCTCGTTGTGGACAGTTGCAAATCGGCTGACGAGTCGACTGCCCCAAGCTGCTTGGCTGCACAGACGAGAGGTGGAAAAGACGGCAGCCTTGATCACCAGAACTAGCATGACTGTGCACCTCTGCCAACGCCCCAAAGAAGAAGACGAAAAACTCTCCTCCCTCCAGCCCCCCCCCCCCCCTCCCACCCCCCAGCGCCTCCCTGCCCCCCTCCCCCTCCCCCCTCCCCCACACACACACACCTTAAAAGTCAGCCAGAAATGAAAGTTTTATACAGAACCTGCCTTTGTGGGCCACAAGCACAGCACGCCTCTGTTCCCTAAAAGAACAGAACGACAGACTCTTCAGTCTTGATTGTCATTCGCTCTTCCCTTTCACAGCTCTCGGCTGCAACACTTGAAAATCATTCTGTTACGATGACAATGGATACAGCCTGTTACAACAGTTATATTGTTCATATCAGAAATTGCCATATTGTCTTCGCGGCTTAGCCTGTGGCCGCAGTCAGCTTTAATTATTTCTGTGGCCACGATGGGTTCCTTTTGAGCGGAATCAATACATTTTTCCTCCCCCCCCCCCCCCCCCCACCTCCCCGACAAAAGACAAGGGGTCAAAACACACAGACACACACACACACACACACACACTAACTCACGCACGCACGCACGCACACACATACACACACTCGCACGCAGGCACGCACGCACGCACGCACACACGCACATACGCACGCACACATGCACACACACACACACACACACACACACACACACACACACACACACACACACACACACACACACACACACAGAGTGGAAAAAAGACGACACTTCCAACACCAGATCTTTGCTCTTACCAGGTAAATCACAGTCACTCGTTGGAGGCATACCGAAATAAGCCACCCCCGAACCCTAACCACAGGGAGTCTTAACACCCCGTCCTCCTCCCCACCCCCCATCACCTCCCTCCCCTCCCCACCACCCATCCCGACCCGACCCCCAACCCCACAAAGACACCTTGACACCGCACCGCCAAAGCCTACCCCCACGATCAGTCCGCAGTCTGATGAGAGCGGGGATAGCTCAGTGGTTACAGCGCCGGACTCATGATTGAAAGGTCACGGGTTCGAATCCCTGCAGGAGTGGCGGGAGAGTTTTCTTCTCCAGGGTCGACTTTCTGTGCTGACTCTTATTTCGGTATCCGTTCCACCCCCAGTGTTACCGCAGTAGCACGTAAAAGAACCAGGTCATTCTGCCAAAAGTGCAGGGTGGCAGGTTACGGCTAAACACGCATTACACCTTACGTATGTGGCTTTGCATGAAGTGACATGGTGCATGGTTGTATGGTGTACACAGAACTTGCGCCGAGACGGCAGCAGTTTGATGTG
>JABMCL010001476.1:855000-857500 GCA_018857735.1 Alviniconcha marisindica
TGTGTGTGGTGTGTGTGTGTGTGTGTGGTGTGTGTGAGCATGTGTGTGTGGTGTGTGTGTGTGTGTGTGTGTGTGTGTGTGTGTGTGTGTGTGTGTGTGTGTGGAGCATGTGTGTGTGTGTGTGTGTGTGTGTGTGTGTGTGTGTGTGTGTGTGTGTGTGTGTGTGTGAGCATGTGTGTGAGCATGTGTTGTGTGTGTTGTGTGTGTGTGTGTGTGTGTGGTGTGTGTGTGTGTGTGTGAGCATGTGTGTGGTGTGTGTGTGTGTGTGGAGTGTGTGTGTTGTGCGTGATGGTGTGTGTGTGTGATTGTTGTGTGTGTTGTGCGTGAATGCGTGCGTGCGTGATTGTGCGTGTGTGTGTGTGTGTGTGTGTGTGTGTTGTGCGTGATGCGTGCGTGCGTGATGGTGTGTTTGTGTGTGTGTGTGTGTGTGTGCGTGAATGCGTGCTGCGTGATTGTGCGTGTTGTGTGTGTTGTGTGGTGTGTGTGTGGTGTGTGTGTGGTGTAGGTGTTGTGTGCGTGTGTGCGTGCGTGCGCTGGCGTGCGTGCGTGCGTGTGTATGTGTGTGTGTTTGTGTGTGTGTGTGTGTGTCTTTGTGTGCGTGCGTGCGTGCGTGCGTGCGTGCGTGTGTGTGTGTGCGTGCGAAACGTGGCTGGTCGATCAACGTTGCCAAATGACAAAACTGGCCGACTTGTTAGTCAAACTGATTAAATATCTTCAGTCCAGTTAATCACCCAGTTAACCAATTCCAAATATTTGCGGGGAAAAGAAGAAGAAAAAAGAAACCAACCAACGAAACAAACAAAACAAAAAACAGGCGATGCCACTGGCATCAAGGCTATATAACATATATAACAAGCTGAATTGCGTCAGAGTTTCACTGAGTTTAACGAGGCTGTTAATTTCGCGCGCACTGAAAGTCCTGAAAACACACACACACACACACGCACGCACGCACGCACGCACGCACGCACGCACGCAACACCTACACACACACACATACACACACGCACACACACACACACCGCACGCACACACGCACGCACGCACACACGCCCACAACACCTACACACACACACACACACACACACACACACAACACACACACACACACACACACAAACACCAAAAACGCACGCACAACACACACACACACACACACACACACACACACACACACACACACACACACACACACACGCAAACAAACAACGCCCAAAGCTGTGGACAAATCCGTCTCTGCTTTCACCCTCCTTTCCCAAGTCCCGTTCACTGATTCCGTGTCACTTCGGTGATAAAGATCGCGACACGAAGATCCCTGACACAGGCTGCCCAGCCGTTCATCTCTCCCGATGCTCTTCGCCCCCCACGCGGTACGTACGCTACTGCTGGGTAGGTAGTGTTGCTTAACGTCCTCAGATGTCAGTTGGACGTATTAGGGACAAGCTGAGACCAATGCCGAAGCATGGTTCAGTATAGCTTTACGTCCACGGAAACCAGAAGGCTGGTTAGGACGGACAGCTCAGGACGGCCACCTCGACTCTCACACAGCTCCTGGACTATGTTTGCTACTGCTGTACAAGACTAGCTGTAACTTAAATAAGGCAGTACCGCTGCTGTCGGTCTCTACGGCCAGTCTGATGCTGGTGTCCCGTGTCACTCAGCTAAGCCGCCCGGAGACGGTGTCCCATGTCAGACCGTTTGCTGATGGTGTCTGATGTCAGACCGTTTGGTGGGTGTTAATCCCATGTCGTTGAAGTGTTGCTTTACGTCCGCAGTAAAACCGTAGGTTTATTAGGGACGGGGAGCCCAGGACGGCCACCTCGACTTTCACACAGCTCCTGAGCTCTGTTCCCATGTCAGTCTGCCTGCCGCTGATGTCAGCCCGCCTCTTCACGGCGTCCGATATCAGGCCGATTGCTGACGGTGTCCGATGTCAAGCCGATTGGTGACGGTGTCCGATGTCAAGCTGATTGCTGACGGTGTTTCATGTCAAGCATTTGCTGACGATGTCCGATGTCAAGCCGATTGGTGACGGTGTCCGATGTCAAGCCGATTGCTGACCGCGACCGATGTCAAGCCGATTGCTGACGGTAACCGATGTCAAGCCGATTGGTGTGTCCGATGTCAAGCTGATTGGTGACGGTGTCCCATGTCAAGCCGATTGGTGATGGTGTTCCATGTCAAGCCGATTGGTGACGGTGTCCCATGTCAAGCCGGTGTTTCATGTCAAGCCGATTGATGACGGGTGTCCCATGTCAAGCCGGTGTTTCATGTCAAGCCGATTGGTTACAGTGTCCCATGTCAAGCCGATTGGTGACGGTGTCTTCCGTCTGGTGATGGTGACCCATCCTGTCAAGCCGATTGGTGACAGTGTTTCATGTCAAGCCGATTGGTGACGGTGTTTCATGTCAAGCCGACTGGTGACAGTGTTTCATGTCAAGCCGATTGGTGACGGTGTTTCATGTCAAGCCGACTGGTGACAGTGTTTCATGTCAAGCCG